>OZ004351.1:16106385-16706385 GCA_963924445.1 Philereme transversata
CTTCTTCCACTTCGATATCCTCTAAGATTGCTTCTTCCACTTCGATACCTTCTTTGATTGCTTCTTCCACTTCGATATCGTCTTTGATTGCTTTTTTCACTTCGTCATCTTAGAATGCTTCTACCACCTCGGTATCCTCTTTGATTGCTTACTCAACTTCAATTTCCTCTTTAATAGTTTCTGCTAATTCGATATCCTATTTGATTGCTGCTTTCACTTCAATATCCTGTTTGATTGCTTCTTGCACTTCGAAATCATATTTGATTGCTGCTTCCATTTGGATATCTTCTTTGATTTGATTGCTTCTTCCATTTCGATATCGTCTTTGACTGCTTCTTACACATGGATATCCTTTTTGATCGCTTTTAACAGCTCGAAATCCTCTTTGATTGCTTCTTCCACAAAAACAATAACACGCGAGTTGCGTGCAACTCGCGCACTACGCAACCTCTAGTTATTATATTATATAAAGCTCGATTACCACTGACTCACTGACTGATTGACATCATTGTTCTCCCAGATGCCACCTCGTAGGGGGGAAATGTTTGGTGGGATCGTATAGAGGGAGTTCCGGTGAGTTGGGAATAAATCCTAAAGTACCCCTTTTGTCCCCCATTCGCTCCCATCCACCTCGTATCTCGGAAAGTATAGGTCTTACAGCGTTGGTGCAAAAACTAATGTTGCAGAGGACATTTTTTTATATCCGGATCCATGAAAAAAAAAATGTCTTTCATACAAAAAAAAATTTGTCCCATACAAAATATTTCTGTATGAATACCGTAAACCGTATATTTCGTTTGCCGTAATTTTCATACTGTTTTTGTAGGGAGCCCACTGCTTGTGTGTACTATTAAATTACTGTAAAATTTGCTTGATTCTATATAATGGTTGTGGAGGGGCATGAGACAACTTTCATAGTTCTAGCAAAGGTCATCATCATCATTTTGGAACATCCAATTTTTTTTTTTTTTAGTATGCAACGTTCATCATGTTTATTTTGGAACATCCACATTTATTTTTAATTATGCCTCATCCACAATGATCACTTTGGAACGTCATTTTTTTTATTATGCAACATCCACTGTGATCATTTTGGTACATCATTTTTTTTAATTATGCCTCATCCACAATGATCACTTTGGAACGTCAATTTTTTTTTTTATTATGCAAAATACTTTGTGATCATTTTGGAAAATCAATTTTTTTTAAATTATGCCTCATCCACAATAATCATTTTGGAACGTCAATTTTTTTTTTTTTTTATTATGCAAAATCCACTGTGATCATTTTGGAACATCAATTTTTTTTAATTATGGCTCATCCACAATGATCACTTTTGGAACGTCATTTTTTTTTTATTATGCAAAATCCTTTGTGATCATTTTGGAAAATCAATTTTTTTTTAATTATGCCTCATCCACAATGATAATTTTGGAACGTCAATTTTTTTTTTATTATGCAACATCCACTGTGATATTTTAGTACATCATTTTTTTAAATTATGCCTCATCTACAATGATCACTTTGGAACGTCAATTTTTTTTTTATTATGCATCATCCACTGTGATCATTTTGGAACATCATTTTTTTTAATTATGCCTCATCCACAATGATCACTTTGGAACGTCAATTTTTTTTTTTTGTATTATGCAACATCCACTGTGATCATTTTGGTACATCATTTTTTAATTACGCCTCATCCACAATGATCACTTTGGAACGTCAATTATTATTATTTTTTTTGTATTATGCAACATCCACTGTGATCATTTTGGTACATAATTTTTTTAATTACGCCTCATCAACAATGATCACTTTGGAACGTCAATTATTTTTGTTTTTATTATGCATCATCCACTGTGATCATTTTGGAACATCATTTTTTTTTTAATTATGCGTCATCCACATGATCATTTTGGAACGTCAATTTTTTTTTATTATGCAACATCCACTGTGATCATTTTGGAAAATCAATTTTTTTTTGTACAAATTTTTGGTGAAATCGTTATTTTACGGTCATCATCGCCCTTGCCATCATTTTGAATTCTTCTCTCACTTCCTTTTCGTTTTCGAATGTTTCTTCCACATTGATATCCTCTTTAATTGTTTCTATAACTTCGAAGTCCTCTTTGATGGCATTTTTACTTCAATATACTTTTGAATTGTTTTTTCTATTTTTCTATTTTCTTCAATTACTTCTCTTACTTCAATATCGACTTTACAAAATTATGGGTTTTAATACAAATCTTAAATCGCTCGTATCTTCTAAACGGGAAGAGTTACCCCCAGCAAACTTTTACAAAATATTGGTACTAATTTTTGGTGGAATAGTTTTTTTAATACCATCATTGCTCTTGAGATCCTTTTTGAATGCTTCTCTTACTTCGTCTTCCGCTTTGAATGCTTCTTTCACCTCGATATCCTCTATTTTTGCTTCTTCCACTTTGATATCTTTTTAATTGCTTTTTCTACTTATATATTTTCTTCAATTGCTTCTTTTACTACAATTTCCACTCTACAAAATTATGGGTTTTAATACAAATCTTAAATCGCTCGTATCTTCTAAACGGGAAGAGTTACGCCTAGCAAACTTTTACAGATTATTGGTACAAATTTTAGGTCGAATAGTTTTTTTATTACCATCATTGCTCTTGACATCCTTTTTGAATGCTTCTTTCACCTCGATATCCTCTATTTTTGCTTTTTCCACTTTGATATCCTTTTTAATTGCTTTTTCTACTTATATATTTTCTTCAATTGCTTCTTTTACTACAATTTCCACTCTACAGAATTATGGGTTTTAATACAAACCTTAAATCGCTCGTATCTTCTAAACGGGAACAGTTACGCCTAGCAAACTTTTACAAAATATTGGTACAAATTTTAGGTCGAATAGTTTTTTTATTACCATCATTGCTCTTGACATCCTTTTTGAATGATTCTCTCACTTGGTCTTCCTCCTTGAATGCTTCTTTCACCTCGATATCCTCTATTTTTGCTTCTTCCACTTTGATATCCTTTTTAATGTCTTTTTCTACTTATATGTCTTCTTCAATTGCTTCTTTTACTTCAATTTCCACTCCACAAAATTATGGGTTTTCATACAAAACTTAAATCGCTCGTATCTTTTAAACGGGAAGAGATAGCTCGAGGAAACTTTTACAAAATATTAGTATAAGTTTTTGATGAAACTGTTTTTTATTTTTATCATTGCCCTCGACGTCTTTTACTCAATTTCAATTTCCTCTTTAATTGTTTCTGCTACTTCGATATCCTATTTGATTGCTTCTTTCACTTCAATATCCTCTTTGATTGCTTCTTCCACTTCGATATCATCTTTGATTGCTGCTTCCACTTGGATATCCTCTTTGATTTGATTGCTTCTTCCATTTCGATCGTCTTTGACTGCTTCTTACACATGGATATCCTCTTCGATAACTTTAAACAGCTCGATATCCTCTTTGATTGCTTCTTCCACTTTGATATCCTCTTTTATTGTTTCTACCAATTCGATATCATCTTCGATTTCCTTTTGATTGCTTCTTGCACTGCAATATTCTCTTTGATTGCGTCTTCATCTTCGATATCATTTTTGATAGCATTTTCACTTCGATATCCTCTGTGATGGCTTCTTCCACTTCGATACCCTCTTTGATTGCTTCTTCCACTTCGATATCCTCTTTGATTGCTTCTTCCACTTCGATATCCTCTTTGATTGCTTCTTCCACTTCGATATCGTCTTTGACTGTTTCTTCCACTTCAATATCATCTTTGATTGCTTTTTTCACTTCGTCATCCTCTTAGAACGCTTCTACCACCTCGGTATCCTCTTTGATTGCTTACTCAACTTTAATTTCCTCTTTGATTGTTTCTGCTACTTCGATATCCTATTTGATTGCTTCTTTCACTTCAATATCCTCTTTGATTGCTTCTTCCACTTCGATATCGTTTTTGACTGTTTCTTCCACTTCGATATCGTCTTTGATTGCTTTATTCACTTCGTCATCCTCTTAGAACGCTTCTACCACCTCGGTATCCTCTTTGATTGCTTACTCAACTTTAATTTCCTCTTTGATTGTTTCTGCTACTTCGATATCCTATTTGATTGCTTCTTTCACTTCAATATCCTCTTTGATTGCTTCTTCCAGTTCGATATCGTTTTTGACTGTTTCTTCCACTTCGATATCGTCTTTGATTGCTTTTTTTACTTCGTCATCCTCTTTGATTGCTTACACAACTTTCATTTCCTCATTGATTGTTTCTGCTGCTTCGATATCCTATTTGATTGCTTCTTCCATTTCGATATCGTCTTTGACTGCTTCTTACACATGGATATCCTGTTTGATGGCTTTTAACAGCTCGATATCCTCTTTAATTACTTCTTCGACTAAAAGAAAAACACGCGAGCTGCGAGCAGCTCGCGCACAACGCAACCTCTAGTTATATTATATAAAGCTCGATTACCACTGACTCACTGACTGATTGACATCATTGTTCTCCCAGATGCCACCTCGTAGGGGGGAAATGTTTGGTGGGATCGTATAGAGGGAGTTCCGGTGAGTTGGGAATAAATCCTAAAGTACCCCTTTTGTCCCCCATTCGCTCCCATCCACCTCGTATCTCGGAAAGTATAAGTCTTACAGCGTTGGTGCAAAAACTAATGTTGCTGAGGACATTTTTTTATATCCGGATCAATGAAAAAAAAATTGTCTTTCATACAAAAAAAAAATTGTCCCATACAAAATATTTACGCAAATTACTACCACGCAAAAGAAAGTCTTAAAATCAGTAGCTAAAAGCTTATATTCCAATAACTTGAGTGACTCATTTACGACGATTTGTCTCCAATCATCAGGAACGTAAAAGAGACAGTTGCATTTTTTTCTATATTCGCACCTGTGCGTGCTGTCCGATATTGCCCGAACTTGGCGTAAACGACACAATGAGTGTTCGCCGTTCGCCACAGAATACAGAAAAAACAGTAGGTCCAAGCGGTTCTTACAACCGGATTTTTCTAAAGAGAATGCGACTGTGAATGTCACCAGGTAATAACCGCGCTCATATCCATATTAGAAACTAACATAAAACCGATGCGAGATGATATTTCGGCAATTTTTCACTGGTAAGGTGCGTCCTCTGAAAGTGTGCTTGGAGAGAAATAGGTCCGAATGTATCCTCATCAAACACCTTAAAGAGCTCAGCCAAGAATTATGAGTATATGCCTAACTCTCAATCTCATGAAGACATGAATACTTACCAACAATGTCACACCTATCAGAATTTACAAACCACTAAGTCGTGCCTCAACTTCTTGTATGCCAATGTGCGGACTTTACTTTTTACTTTACTTTATATACAACGGATAAGTACCTACATACGTGACTATATGTACACAGTCACGCTAGCTGGTTGACTTACTGTATTATTTACACTGTATCATACCGAGTGAACTGTGGAAGTATGACGTAACAAGATGGCGGATTTTGACGTTTGGGTAAAAACAAACAGGTTTCGACGAGCGATTTTTGTAATTTTAGCTTTTTCATAATAAATAAAATGTCTGCGGTTGTAAGTTTGGGTACAATCATAGAGCAATTTAAGAACGAAATTTCTGTATTCAAGAAAGGTGAAAAGAGTTACGATAGTGGTCGGTCATGTATGATGGTTCTTTGGAGATTCTGAGAGGACAGATATTTGCATCAATGAAAAATAAGAAGTACTCAACAGAGGTAAGCCGTAATATTTTTAATTGTATAATGAAAAATTGACTAGCGATATCAGTAAGTACTATATTTTGCTGTAAAAACGACATACTGCACAATATAAAGGTTTCCCACAAAGAGATTTTGGCCATTGCACATGCCACTATTGGGCAAAGCACATGGCACTATTTGACGACCTCCGTGGTGCAGTGGGCGCATAGCCGCCTGAGACGCAGGAGGTAGCGGGTTCGATCCCCGCTGCGGAACAAATGTTTGCTTGATCTACAGATATTTATTCCGGGTCTGGCTGTTTCTCTATATATTATAAGTATGTATTTACAAAAAAAAATGTTTAAAAGTAAGTATTCTATCAGTTATCTGGTTCCCATAGTACAAGCTCTGCTTAATTTGGGGCTAGATAGCGCTGTGTGAAATGTCCAGCAATATTTATTATTATTAAAGATGTAATCCTGCAAAAATGAAATAAGGCTAGGCTGCATTACTGCAAGCAATTTTGGGATTGTGATTGCTGCTGTGCAGCGTAACAGGTACATATTTGCACAAGTTTTGCATTTGTTATGCTGAGTCGCAAGGAACACTACCAATACTTTATTCTGTTTATTTCAGATTTCCTCCATCATTATTTCATCATTAAATCTGGATGGTGTTAAAAGTATCCAGTGGGGAATAACTCATGAAGTGGTGGCTTTAAAACTCTTCGAGGAAGCAACACAGAAGAAAGTCTCTCCGACTGGGTTTTGGCTTCACAACTCAGGTGCTTTAGTAGCATCACCTGACGGAATTGTTGGAGATGATGCCATAGTGGAAGTGAAATGTCCATTTAAACACAGAATGAGCATTGCAGAAGAAATCCAAAATGATAGGAAATACTGTTTTGATACTGATGGAACATTGAAAACGAATCATGCATACTACCACAAAATTACTACAAAACAATACAACAATATTACTATGCTAACACCTACTTACCACTTAGTCCAGTAGTGGCTACTGGATAAGGACACTGACCGATGCGCATCATTTAAGACACCATCCGAAGTGAAACCAGGTAATAAAAATATGTATTTTATAAACTAGCTTCCACTGTCGATTTTAAAAAGTAGCTTACTTTTAAATCCAAGTCATAAATGCTAATCAGGGTTTTTTAATGCTACCTGGTAATGAAACAAGCTTATGGCCCACCTGATGTTAAGTGGTAACCATCGCCTTTAACAAAGAACTGCCTTATAACGTAGGTCACAGACCTCTACGTTGCAGTACCCTGCGTCCATCAACTTTAGACATACAGATGTAAAGCCTCATATGCCAGTAATTTCACCAGCAATCACCTTCATACCGAAACACAGTAATGCTGCTTGGCAGCAGAAATAGGTATGATGGTAGTACTTTCCGGGCGAGCCCTTTCACAAGGAACTCTACTACTCAATACATTTGTTGCTTTCACATGGTGACAAAGTTATTTAGTCCATTGAAATGTTACATTTTTTAGGCCTTACCTTGCGTTTTTTAGAGGACGCAATTTTATTTTTTTGATGTTTAGGGGGGGTCAGTGTAAAGCTAAAATGATAAAAAAAAAGTTATATCGAAAAATATAATTTTTTTCTCGAATTTCTGAACATTTTCGCTTATAACTTTTTTATTTATAGTTCTACTACAAAAAGTTACTGGACCAAAGTTGTAGAGAATTTAATTTGCAACAAAAAATGTTAACAAAATTTTTTTATCAAATTAATAGTTTAAGAGATATATCGTAAAAACCATTTCAACCCCTATTTTCAAGATGGCGGCCGTGGGACAAGGGTGGCGATCCCCCAAACTTGGTTTTAGCTTTACACTGACCGCCACTATACATCAAAAAAATAAAATTGCGTCCTCTAAAAAACGCAACCCCAAATGTACATATGAACCCTGCCCCTGAGTATTGCAACAGGAAGACAAACCATGTTTTCCTATCTAAATAGGCAGGCATGCTGTTTACACTTTACGACAATTTTTTCGATATTTTAATATACCTACCCTTGATGAACAAACAAACATAGAAACATACTTATAATATTATGTTATGTTTTTATAAAGCGTATGCACTGAGTAGCAGATAGGCGACGCTAACTTCGTAAAATCATGGTATTCAGGAGGGCCGTCACGTCAGTTTGTGTGGATAATGTGACTATTAAATATTATTACAAAAAATATGCGCATAAATCCCAAATGTTTCTATTTTTGTTGAGTTCTACATGTTCTTTATTGAATATAAGGTGAAATGAAATGATATTTATTTGCCAGAAGTACGGTGTATAAGTTGATACAGCGAGGTGTGTACATAGATGAAAAAAAATTAAGAAAATTTAAAAACCTATATATTGATATAAGTATCTCGCGTTAAATATTTTATTAAAAACCACATCTCATATATTTTTTGTTTTCGAACAGACAACAACTGGAACGACTGCGACTGGCATCTCATTACAGCTCATTGAGGATGGTGGCGAACGCCGAGTCAAGCAAAGATAATATGAAAATTATCAACTGATTCAAATCTATTAACTATTTCATTTGTCAATGAGTATTCAAATTTAATAGCATTAGTTTGTTGAGAGAGATGAGATTGGTTGCTCTAGAGATATATGAGAAGGATTATTAAAATACGTTCATATTACTTTTTTACTTGACATATTATGTTCAGCAGTCTACTTCCTGTGGCTGCTGATATGATGATGATTATAAGGTATACCCAATGTAGAAAATAATAAAATATATATACCAACTTCTCAATTGTTTAATTTATAGATATTAACTGAACTTGTACGCCTCTGCGGGAAACACCCTAACGGCCTACTGCTAATACGGGCACAGTAGACTTTGGAATGGTTAAAGCTGGTGGGATTTATTAAACTAACCCGTCTCGCCATTCTTACATACCTAATTGCATCATTAAAGAATTAATAAATATTAAGTAAGTATCCACGAATTTGCTGATTATGATACAAAACTATTGATTGTTTATGTAAGTTATAAAATTGTAAGTAGAAGTATCCTTAAATCAACTTACTTATTTTTAAGGTTCCTTCTTAAAATACATGTTTTAGCCTTATATGATTTGGTTTTGTCAGAGTTACGAAGGGGGGGATTTCTATCAAACAACACATTACCCTCGCGAGCTGCGAGCAGCTCGCGCACAACGCAACCTCGATACCCTCATTAATTACTTCTTCGACTAAAAGAAAAACACGCGAGCTGCGAGCAGCTCGCGCACAACGCAACCTCTAGTTATATTATATAAAGCTCGATTACCACTCACTGACTGACTGACTCATTGACATGTTTGTTCTCCCAGATGCCACCTCGTAGGGTGAAAATGTTTGGTGCCATCGTATAGAGGGAGTTCCGATGAGTTGGGAATAAATCCTAAAGTACCCCTTTTGTCCCCCATTCGCTCCCATCGACATCGTATCTCGGAAAGTATAGGTCTTACAGCGTTGGTGCAAAAACTAATGTTGCTGAGGACATTTTTTTATATCCGGATCCATGAAAAAAAAATTGTCTTTCATACAAAAAAAAAATTGTCCCATACAAAATATTTCTGTATGAATACCGTAAACCGTATATTTCGTTTGCCGTAATTTTCATTCTGTTTTTGTAGGGAGCCCACGGCTTGTGTGTACTATAAAATTACTGTAAATTTGCTTGAATCTAATTATTGGTGGTGGAGGGGCATGAGATAACTTTCATAGTTTTTGCAAAGGTCATCATCATCATTTTGGAACATCCATTTTTTTTTTTTTTTAGTATGCAACGTTCATCATGTTTATTTTGGAACATCCACATTTTTTTAATTATGCCTCATCCACAATGATCACTTTGGAACGTCAATTATTTTTTTTTATTATGCAACATCCACTGTGTTCATTTTGGTACATCATTTTTTTTAATTATGCCTCATCCACAATGATCACTTTGGAACGTCAATTATTTTTTTTTTATTATGCATCATCCACTGTGATCATTTTGGAACATCATTTTTTTTTCAATTATGCCTCATCCACTATGATCACTTTGGAACGTCAATTTTTTTTTTATTATGCAACATCCACTGTGATATTTTGGTACATCATTTTTTTTAATTATGCCTCATCCCCAATGATCACTTTGGAACGTCAATTTTTTTTTTTTATGCAACATCCACTGTGATCATTTTGGTACATCATTTTTTTAATTACGCCTCATCCACAATGATCACTTTGGGACGTCAATTATTTTTTATTTTTTTATTATGCATCATCCACTGTGATCATTTTGGAACATCATTTTTTTTTAATTATGCCTCATCCACAATGCTCATTTTGGAACGTCAATTTTTTTTTTTTTTTACTATGCAAAATCCTTTGTGATCATTTTGGAAAATCAATTTTTTTAAATTATGCCTCATCCACAATGATCATTTTGGAACGTCAATTTTTTTTTATATTATGCAACATCCACTGTGATCATTTTGGTACATCATTTTTTTTAATTATGCCTCATCCACAATGATCACTTTGGAACGTCAATTTTTTTTTTATTATGCAACATCCACTGTGATCATTTTGGTACATAATTTTTCTTAAATATGCCTCATCCACAATGATCACTTTGGAATGTCAATTTTTTTTTATTATGCAACATCCACTGTGATCATTTTGGTACATAATTTTTTTTAAATATGCCTCATCCACAATGATCACTTTGGAACGTCAATTATTATTTTTTTTTATGCATCATCCACTGTGATCATTTTGGAACATCATTTTTTTTTCAATTATGCCTCATCCACTATGATCACTTTGGAACGTCAATTTTTTTTTTTATTATGCAACATCCACTGTGATATTTTGGTACATCATTTTTTTTAATTGTGCCTCATCCCCAATGATCACTTTGGAACGTCAATTTTTTTTTTTATGCAACATCCACTGTGATCATTTTGGTACATCATTTTTTTAATTACGCCTCATCCACAATGATCACTTTGGGACGTCAATTATTTTTTTTTTTTTTATTATGCATCATCCACTGTGATCATTTTGGAACATCATTTTTTTTTAATTATGCCTCATCCACAATGCTCATTTTGGAACGTCAATTTTTTTTTTTTTTTTACTATGCAAAATCCTTTGTGATCATTTTGGAAAATCAATTTTTTTAAATTATGCCTCATCCACAATGATCATTTTGGAACGTCAATTTTTTTTTATATTATGCAACATCCACTGTGATCATTTTGGTACATCATTTTTTTTAATTATGCCTCATCCACAATGATCACTTTGGAACGTCAATTTTTTTTTTATTATGCAACATCCACTGTGATCATTTTGGTACATAATTTTTCTTAAATATGCCTCATCCACAATGATCACTTTGGAATGTCAATTTTTTTTTATTATGCAACATCCACTGTGATCATTTTGGTACATAATTTTTTTTAAATATGCCTCATCCACAATGATCACTTTGGAACGTCAATTATTATTTTTTTTTATGCATCATCCACTGTGATCATTTTGGAACATCATTTTTTTTTTCAATTATGCCTCATCCACTATGATCACTTTGGAACGTCAACTTTTTTTTTTATTATGCAACATCCACTGTGATATTTTGGTACATCATTTTTTTTAATTATGCCTCATCCACAATGATCACTTTGGAACGTCAATTTTTTTTTATGCAACATCCACTGTGATCATTTTGGTACATCATTTTTTTAATTACGCCTCATCCACAATGATCACTTTGGAACGTCAATTATTTTTTATTTTTTTATTATGCATCATCCACTGTGATCATTTTGGAACATCATTTTTTTTAATTATGCCTCATCCACAATGCTCATTTTGGAACGTCAATTTTTTTTTTTTTATTATGCAAAATCCTTTGTGATCATTTTGGAAAATCAATTTTTTTAAATTATGCCTCATCCACAATGATCATTTTGGAACGTCAATTTTTTTTTATTATGCAACATCCACTGTGATCATTTTGGTACATCATTTTTTTTAATTATGCCTCATCCACAATGATCACTTTGGAACGTCAATTTTTTTTTTATTATGCAACATCCACTGTGATCATTTTGGTACATAATTTTTCTTAAATATGCCTCATCCACAATGATCACTTTGGAATGTCAATTTTTTTTTATTATGCAACATCCACTGTGATCATTTTGGTACATAATTTTTTTTAAATATGCCTCATCCACAATGATCACTTTGGAACGTCAATTATTATTTTTTTTTATGCATCATCCACTGTGATCATTTTGGAACATCATTTTTTTTTTCAATTATGCCTCATCCACTATGATCACTTTGGAACGTCAATTTTTTTTTTTATTATGCAACATCCACTGTGATATTTTGGTACATCATTTTTTTTAATTATGCCTCATCCACAATGATCACTTTGGAACGTCAATTTTTTTTTATGCAACATCCACTGTGATCATTTTGGTATATCATTTTTTTAATTACGCCTCATCCACAATGATCACTTTGGAACGTCAATTATTTTTTATTTTTTTATTATGCATCATCCACTGTGATCATTTTGGAACATCATTTTTTTTAATTATGCCTCATCCACAATGCTCATTTTGGAACGTCAATTTTTTTTTTTTTATTATGCAAAATCCTTTGTGATCATTTTGGAAAATCAATTTTTTTAAATTATGCCTCATCCACAATGATCATTTTGGAACGTCAATTTTTTTTTTATTATGCAACATCCACTGTGATCATTTTGGTACATCATTTTTTTTAATTATGCCTCATCCACAATGATCACTTTGGAACGTCAATTTTTTTTTTATTATGCAACATCCACTGTGATCATTTTGGTACATAATTTTTTTTAAATATGCCTCATCCACAATGATCACTTTGGAACGTCAATTATTTTTTTTTATTATGCAACATCCACTGTGATCATTTTGGTACATAATTTTTTTTAAATATGCCTCATCCACAATGATCACTTTGGAACGTCAATTATTATTTTTTTTTATGCAACATCCACTGTGATCATTTTGGTACATCATTTTTTTAATTACGCCTCATCCACAATGATCACTTTGGAACGTCAATTTTTTTTTTTTATTATGCATCATCCACTGTGATCATTTTGGAACATCATTTTTTTTAAATTACGTCTCATCCAATCAATTTTTTTTTGTAGCACAAATTTTTGGTGGAATCGTTATTTTACGGTCATCATCGCCCTTGCCATAATTTTGAATTCTTCTCTCACTTCCTTTTCGTTTTCGAATGTTTCTTCCACATTGATATCCTCTTTAATTGTTTCTTTAACTTCGAAATCCTCTTTGGTGGCATTTTTACTTCAATATACTTTTGAATTGTTTTTTCTATTTTCATATTTTCTTCAATTACTTCTCTTACTTCAATATCGACTCTACAAAATTATAAGTTTAAATACAAATCTTAAATCGCTCGTATCTTCTAAACGGGAAAAGTTACCCCCAGCAAACTTTTCCAAAATATTGGTACTAATTTTTGGTGGAATAGTTTTTTTAATACCATCATTGCCCTTGAGATCCTTTTTGAATGCTTCTCTTACTTCGTCTTCCGCTTTGAATGCTTCTTTCACCTCGATATCCTTTATTTTTGCTTATTCCACTTTGATATCATTTTTAATTGCTTTTTCTACTTATATATTTTCTTCAATTGCTTCTTTTACTTCAATTTCCGCTCTACAAAATTATGGGTTTTGATACAAATCTTAAATCACTCGTATCTTCTAAACGGGAAGAGTTACGCCTAGCAAACTTTTACAAAATATTGGTACAAATTTTTGGTGGAATAGTTTTTCTAATACCATCATTGCCCTTGACATCCATTTTGAATGCTTCTCTTACTTCGTCTTCCACTTTAAATGCTTCTTTCACCTCGATATCCTGTATTTTTGCTTCTTCCACTTTGATATCCTTTTTAATGTCTTTATCTACTTATATGTCTTCTTCAATTGCTTCTTTTACTTCAATTTCCACTCCACAGAATTATGGGTTTTCATACAAAACTTAAATCGCTCGTATCTTTTAAACGGGAAGAGATAGCTCGAGGAAACTTTTACAAAATATTAGTATAAGTTTTTGGTGAAACCGTTTTTTATTTTTATCCTTGTCCTCGACGTCTTTTACTCAATTTCAATTTCCTCTTTAATTGTTTCTGCTACTTAGATATCCTATTTGATTGCTTCTTTCACTTCAATATCCTCTTTGATTGCTTCTTCCACTTCGATATCATCTTTGATTGCTGCTTCCACTTGGATATGCGCTTTGATTTGATTGCTTCTTCCATTTCGATCATCTTTGACTGCTTCTTACACATGGATATCCTCTTCGATAACTTTAAACAGCTCGATATCCTCTTTGATTGCTTCTTCCACTTTGATATCCTCTTTTATTGCTTCTACCAATTCGATATCATCTTCGATTTCCTTTTGATTACTTCTTGCACTGCAATATTCTCTTTGATTGCGTCTTCATCTTCGATATCGTTTTTGATAGCATTTTCACTTTGATATCCTCTGTGATGGCTTCTTCCACTTCGATACCCTCTTTGATTGCTTCTTCCACTTCGATATCCTCTTTGATTGCTTCTTCCACTTCGATATCGTCATTGACTGTTTCTTCCACTTCGATATCGTCTTTGATTGATTTTTTCACTTCGTCATCCTCTTAGAACGCTTCTATCACCTCGGTATCCTCTTTGATTGCTTACTCAACTTTAATTTCCTCTTTGATTGTTTCTGCTACTTCGATATCCTATTTGATTGCTTCTTTCATTTCAATATCCTCTTTGATTGCTTCTTCCACTTCGATATCGTTTTTGACTGTTTCTTCCACTTCGATATCGTCTTTGATTGCTTTTTTCACTTAGTCATCCTCTTAGAACGCTTCTACCACCTCGGTATCCTCTTTGATTGCTTACTCAACTTTAATTTCCTCTTTGATTGTTTCTGCTACATCGATATCCTATTTGATTGCTTCTTTCACTTCAATATCCTCTTTGATTGCTTCTTCCACTTCGATATCGTCTTTGATTGCTTTTTTTACTACGTCATCCTCTTAGAATGCTCTTACCACCTCGGTATCCTCTTTGATTGCTTACTCAACTTTAATTTCCTCTTTGATTGTTTCTGCTGCTTCGATATCCTATTCGATTGCTTCTTTCACTTCAATCCTCTTTAATTGCTGCTTCCACTTGGAAATCCTCTTTGATTTGATTGCTTCTTCCATTTCGATATCGTCTTTGACTGCTTCTTACACATGGATATCCTCTTTGATGGCTTTTAACAGCTCGATATCCTCTTTAATCACTTCTTCGACTAAAAGAAAAACACGCGAGCTGCGAGCAGCTCGCGCACAACGCAACCTCTAGCTCGATTACCACTCACTGACTGACTCATTGACATGTTTGTTCTCCCAGATGCCACCTCGTAGGGTGAAAATGTTTGGTGGGATCGTATAGAGGGAGTTCCGATGAGTTGGGAATAAATCCTAAAGTACCCCTTTTGTCCCCCATTCGCTCCCATCCACCTCGTATCTCGGAAAGTATAGGTCTTACAGCGTTGGCGCAAAAACTAATGTTGCAGAGGACATTTTTTTATATCCGGTTCCATGAAAAAAAAATGGTCTTTCATACAAAAAAAAAATTGTCCCATACAAAATATTTCTGTATGAATACCGTAAACCGTAAATTTCGTTTGCCGTAATTTTCATACTGTTTTTGTAGGGAGCCCACGGTTTGTGTGTACTATAAAATTACTGTAAATTTGCTTGATTCTATATAATGGTGGTGGAGGGACATGAGATAACTTTCATAGTTTTTGCAAAGGTCATCATCATCATTTTGGAACATCCAACTTTTTTTTTTTAGTATGCAACGTTCATCGTGTTTATTTTGGAACATCCACATTTTTTTAATTATGCCTCATCCACAATGATCACTTTGAAACGTCATTTTTTTTTTTATTATGCAACATCCACTGTGATCATTTTGGTACATAATTTTTTTTAATTATGCCTCATCCACAATGATCACTTTGGAACGTCAATTATTTTTTTTTTTATTATGCAACATCCACTGTGATCATTTTGGTACATCATTTTTTTAATTACGCCTCATCCACAATGATCACTTTGGAACGTCAATTATTTTTTTTTATTATGCAACATCCACTGTGATCATTTTGGTACATCATTTTTTTAATCAAACCTCATCCACAATGATCACTTTGGAACGTCAATTATTATTTTTTTTATTATGCATCATCCACTGTGATCATTTTGGAACATCATCTTTTTTAAATATTCCTCATCCACAATGATCACTTTGGAACGTCAATTATTATTATTTTTTTTGTATTATGCAACATCCACTGTGATCATTTTGGAACATCATTTTTTTTAATTATGCCTCATCCACAATGATCACTTTGGAACGTCAATTATTTTTTTTTTTGTATTATGCAACATCCACTGTGATCATTTTGGTACATCATTTTTTTAACTACGCCTCATCCACAATGATCACTTTGGAACGTCAATTATTTTTTTTTTTTTTTATTATGCAACATCCACTGTGATCATTTTGGAACAAATTTTTTTTATTATGCCTCATCCACAATGATCACTTTGGAACGTCAATTATTTTTTTTTTGTATTATGCAACATCCACTGTGATCATTTTGGTACATCATTTTTTTAAATTATGCCTCATTCACATGATCATTTTGGAACGTCAATTTTTTTTTATTATGCAACATCCACTGTGATCATTTTGGAAAATCAATTTTTTTTGTAGCACAAATTTTTGGTGGAATCGTTATTTTACGGTCATCATCGCCCTTGCCATCATTTTGAATTCTTCTCTCACTTCCTTTTCGTTTTCGAATGTTTCTTCCACATTGATATCCTCTTTAATTGTTTCTATAACTTCGAAATCCTCTTTGATGGCATTTTTACTTCAATATACTTTTGAATTGTTTTTTCTATTTTTCTATTTTCTTCAATTACTTCTCTTACTTCAATATCGACTCTACAAAATTATGGGTTTTAATACAAATCTTAAATCGCTCGTATCTTCTAAACGGGAAGAGTTACCCCCAGCAAACTTTTACAAAATATTGGTACTATTTTTTGGTGGAATAGTTTTTTTAATACCATTATTGCCCTTGAGATCCTTTTTGAATGCTTCTCTTACTTCGTCTTCCGCTTTGAATGCTTCTTTCACCTCGATATCCTCTATTTTTGCTTCTTCCACTTTGATATCCTTTTTAATTGCTTTTTTACTTATATATTTTCTTCAATTGCTTCTTTTACTACAATTTCCACTCTACAAAATTATGGGTTTTAATACAAATCTTAAATCGCTCGTATCTTCTAAACGGGAAGAGTTACGCCTAGCAAACTTTTACAAAATATTGGTACAAATTTTTAGTGGAATAGTTTTTTTAATACCATCATTGCCCTTGACATCCGTTTTGAATGCTTCTCTTACTTCGTCTTCCACTTTAAATGCTTCTTTCATTTTGCTTCTTCCACTTTGATATCCTTTTTAATTGCTTTTTCTACTTATATGTTTTCTTCAATTGCTTCTTTTACTTCAATTCCCACTCTACAAAATTATGGGTTTTAATACAAATCTTAAATCGCTCGTATCTTCTAAACGGGAACAGTTACGCCTAGCAAACTTTTACAAAATATTGGTACAAATTTTTGGTGGAATAGTTTTTTTAATACCATCATTGCCCTTGACATCCGTTTTGAATGCTTCTCTTACTTCGTCTTCCACTTTAAATGCTTCTTTCGCCTCGATATCCTCTATTTTTGCTTCTTCCACTTTGATATCCTTTTTAATTGCTTTATCTACTTATATATTTTCTTCAATTGCTTCTTTTACTTCAATTCCCACTCTACAAAATTATGGGTTTTAATATAAATCTTAAATCGCTCGTATCTTCTAAACGGGAACAGTTACGCCTAGCAAACTTTTACAAAATATTGGTACAAATTTTTGGTCAAATAGTTTTTTTATTACCATCATTGCTCTTGACATCCTTTTTGAATGCTTCTCTCACTTGGTCTTCCTCCTTGAATGCTTCTTTCAACTCGATATCCTCTTTGATTGCTTCTTCCACTTCGATATCATCTTTGATTGCTGCTTCCACTTGGATATCCTCTTTGATTTGATTGCTTCTTCCATTTCGATCGTATATCCTCTTTTATTGCTTTTACCAATTCGATATCATCTTCGATTTCCTTTTGATTGCTTCTTGCACTGCAATATTCTCTTTGATTGCGTCTTCATCTTCGATATCGTTTTTGATAGCATTTTCACTACGATATCCTCTGTGATGGCTTCTTACACTTCGATATCTTCTTTGATTGCTTCTTCCACTTCGATATCCTCTAAGATTGCTTCTTCCTTTTCGATATCGTCTTCGACTATTTGTTTCACTTCGATATCGTCTTTGATTGCTTTTTCACTTCGTCATCCTCTTTGAATACTTCTACCATCTCGGTATCCTCTTTGATTCCTTAGTCAACTTCAATTTCCTCTTAGATTGTTTTTCCTACTTCGAAATCCTATTTGATTGCTTCTTCCACTTCAATATCCTCTTTGATTACTCCTTCCACTTCGATGTCATCTTCAATTTCCTTTTGATTGCTTCTTGCACTGCAATATTCTCTTTGATTGCGTCTTGGTCTTCGATATCGGCTTTGACAGCATTTTCACTTCGATATCCTCTGTGATGGCTTCTTCCACTTCGATACCCTCTTTGATTGCTTCTTCCACTTCGATATCCTCTTGATTGCTTCTTCCACTTCGATATCCTCTTTGATTGCTTCTTCCACTTCGATATCGTCTTTGACTGTTTCTTCCACTTCGATATCGTCTTTGATTGCTTTTTTTACTTCGTCATCCTCTTAGAACGCTTCTACCACCTCGGTATCCTCTTTGATTGCTTAGTCAACTTTAATTTCCTCTTTGATTGTTTCTGCTACTTCGATATCCTATTTGATTGCTCCTTTCACTTCAATATCCTCTTTAATTGCTGCTCCCACTTGGAAATCCTCTTTGATTTGATTGCTTCTTCCAGTTCGATATCGTCTTTGACTGCTTCTTACACATGGTTATCCTCTTTGATGGCTTTTAACAGCTCGATATCCTCTTTAATTACTTCTTCGACTAAAAGAAAAACACGCGAGCTGCGAGCAGCTCGCGCACAACGCAACCTCTAGTCCAAATATAAACTTGACTTAGCTATTAAGGAATCTTTAATGCCTACTTAGTTAACATTAGGCTAGTTTAATAGGGTTACCGTATGAACAAAAATTAATACTTGAAACTATTGAGTTAGGCAAAACATACTTAAATACCAAAATTAATTAACTAAATTAGATTAGAAAATACACCACCTGCTCGACAATGTCAAGTTATACGTCATGTAAACCTCACCGAAAGCAGGTGATTAAATCCCTACGGCTGAGCCGGGAGTAAAGTTTTTTTTTTTTTTTAAATTGGATAGAACTTCGTTTGACCACAATCTCACCTGATGGTAAGTGATGATGTGGTCTAAGATGTAGCACGAAGATCTAGAAGAAACCTATTTACTCTCACTTTAAAGAGGCCCGGATTGTATTCTTTAGGAAAAACAGACGACGGCAAAGTGTTCCATACCTTAGCTGTACGCATCAAGAACGTAGAACCAAAACGGTGTGTGCGAATGGGTGGTATATTGACTAGGTATGGGTGGTACTGAGCCGTGCGCCTGCTTGTCCTTTGATGGAAAGAAGATGGCGGGATCAGATCGTATAGTTCCTGGGCACATTCCCCAAAATGTATTCTGTAAAAGATCGATAGGCTTGCAACTTTACGGCGGTGTTCGAGACTTTGGATCTTAGTCACCGCCATATATTGCTCACCTATAAGCCTAAAAGCCCTACGTTCTATCGAGTCTAAGGTAGCGAGCTGGTATTTGGCCGAACCATCCCAAAGGTGGCAGCAGTACTCCATACCAGACCGGACTTGAGCTTTATAAAGACTAAGAAGCTGTCCTGGTGTGAAGTATCTCCTGACCTTGTTGAGGATGCCCAGCTTCATGGCAGCTGTTTTAGCCTTAGACTCGATGTATGAGCTAAAGTTGAGAGTAGGCGTGAGCGAAACCCCTAGGAGCTCGAGGTGATCTTTTACAGATAACGGTACATTTTGGAAAATTGGAACTTGGGTGAACTGACTCTTTTTCGCCGAGAAGAGACATGCTTGCGTTTTTGAAGCATTGAATTTGACAAGATTGGCATCGCCCCAGTTAGAGACGGCCTTGAGTGTCAAATTCAAACGCTGCAACATCTCGTCTCTCTGCCTCTGAATTTCAGCTCTGCTGGCTCGAGCATTAGAAGTGTACCTCTCCACAACTGTACTGTCGTCTGCGTACCCAATGATACTGGGCATGAGCAGATCATTGATATGCAGCAGAAACAGCGTGGCAGAGAGTACTGACCCCTGAGGTACCCCGGCGTTAATAGCCAATTGATCAGACGAGCGGCCATCAATGACTACCCAAATGGATCGTTCCCTCAGAAAGTCTGCAAGCCAAGAGCAGAACTGAGCTGGAAGTCCGTATGAAGGAAGCTTGCCAATAAGGCTGGCATGCCAAACCCTGTCAAAAGCCTTCGAGATATCTAGTGAAACAGCCATCTATCACATTATATTATATTATATTATATATTATATTATATTCATATATCTAGTGAAAAGTTGTACTGAATTTCATTTTGCCCTCGCGGGCATAACGTGATTTGAATTTGGAACCTCAACTGTGTTAAAATATGAACCAAAGAGACCCACGCAATAAGAACTTATTCCAAAATCGAACTAACCTTTGCACATAATGCACCAACCTGGAATTAGTTTTTATGCAAAAAGTGTGAAAAGTAGAGTATTCGTGGATAAAGCTGTCTGTATCTTGGGCGTGCTTATATTCCTCTCTGACATAATAGCATTTTCTTCTAGCTAACCTTTGTATAATGTGGATTAAGTGGTAATGTTGTAAAATAAACTTTCAAATGTTAATAATAAATAATCCAATTGTAATTTATCGCTTATAGCCCCTGTATAACAACACTATTGAAGAGCCAGCCGCTTCAGATACAACTATTCAATCGTGTGTTTTCAGCTTTTCAGATCGTAAATTTTTGTCAATAAATATGGATAGTTTGGCACAGAGCAAGTTTTATGAATGTGAATAATAATTTTACCGGACATTTAAGAGATTTAAATCTATAACGATTGTTCTGGAAAATATTTCTCGTTAAAAAACTTCTTGCATTTTATTGTTTTGTTTTTATTTTTATGTTCCTATCGTAAATTGCGCGCTTTACTATTTCAACAAGGCCGGCTTGCCATTCCTCAACGTATTTGGTGAATAATAATGTTTAAAGGTCATTGGGCATTTTGTTCGGACATATGACCCACGGCGCACAAAAACGAAACAGGGCTAGGTATGTAGTTAAATGTATATGTTACTTAATGGTATGGGTCGCATTATTGCAGGATATGGGAGAACCGCAAAAAAAATTTTTTTAATTAATATTATAGCATTTTTAAAATAATTATTATAGCATTTTTAAATTATTATTATAGCATTTTTATAATGAACTAAGTAAAAACTATTGGCCTGACTGTAAAAATACTTTGTAAAACAGTTGTTTTGAACAATTTCCAGGAATACGAAAATAAAATCCATTTTGCGGTAATAATATTTTTATTCTGCATTATCAAAATCTATAGTTAATTCATCTAAAAAGGCTGCAGGCGCGTCTATCACGTCTTGATGCCTGGCCCATGACAGAAAGTATACGACGCTTACAACATGTGCACAGCTTCCGACAGTGCGACGGCCGTGTATACACGAGCAGTAATACTGTTGGATGCTATTTCTTCCAATATGGGTAGGATCTACTAAAATATAGGTGTAGTACTGCTTTGCACGGACGTGTCGTGACTGTATTCTGCCTCTTATCAATATCTTATTTTCAATCATTTCTTGGTGCCGGTATAGTTCGATAGTGTATACACCATCCTCACGCATGTGCTCGTGGCAATACGATCTTGCGATTCTCAAGTGGTATGATCCCAACGTAAACAATATTAATTCGTCAAATGTAAGCCGAGGAAAGTCATCAAAATCCGGATCATTGCCATCGAGTCGCACAAACGCTACTCTCTGCCTGTTTAAATTATGGTTAATCACATATTCTGCCATCTCATTGGGTTCATTCATTCGTTCATTTATAATTCTTATGAATTGTTCCGCATACATATGGTCCTCATATGGATGGCGAGTAGCATTAATTATGGCCGCAGTTATTTTGAAGTCGACCATCATGTTTCTCATGGCAACGTTAAAATATACATGGCGGAAGATTTTAAAATCTTTCTTGAATCTGCCGTTAATGGTTTCCACTACCCACCGGATCATTGTTATTAATCTAGATTTATTAGCATCTAGTGTCGTCAGTTGTTCTCCTCTTACTCTTGTAGGCGGCATGTGAGGATTATACCCGCATTCCTCAATTTTATCAATCGAATCCCGAAATCCACGATCCAATATAAAAACATCATTAACTCTCAAGAACCCATGAATCGGAGAATCTTCTTGCATCAGGTCACGCATAATGCTTGCGTCCGAAGCAGTCGCAGTGTAAGGCCCCGTAACATCTACTATGTAGCCGTCGGTACATACTATAAGGAAGGGTTTTACTAAGTTCCGAAACTTATGAAGACTGTAAGTTTTGCGCTGGAAAAGGAAATTCGAACTCTTTTGTAGATAAATATATGTTCCATCACATACGAGAATGGCCGCCGGTTCATTATAGTTACCACCAAAAAAATGGCTTGGAATTGCAAGATTCTTGGCCACCACATCTTCCCTAGTAATATGATTTAAGCCCAAATGCTGTGGAACAAAATCATTACTTAAGCATTCTCTTGCTATCGCCAACTTCCTTTCTAGGGTTCTCCTCGACATATTGAATTTAGTGGCTAATCGCTCATCTGGTTCACCGGTTCTTATTTTTGTTAAAAAAATTCCAAGAACTGTGGCAGGATGAACTGATCGATCACCCAGTGAAGGCGTTTGGTTCAAAATAACATTAAATTGATATTTTGTTAGTCCCGTCCAAAAGTGAAATTCATTGTCCTCTATTTCTTCAATATTTTCGAAATCAAGGTTGCTTCTTTGTTCGATACCCCATTTATATAAATTCATCATACCAACAACATGAGTACTGTCAAAGTTTTCGTGGGATGTAGTGTTGAGCAAGTCTACCCAATCATTCCTCATAAAATGAGCATTGCAAACCCGAGCTAATTCTGGTATATAAAAATTGTGATTGTGTAAGAGTTGGAACTTAGCATATAGTGGAACATTATGGGCCACTACATTTCTACAGTTTGTAAAAATACAATGTCTCGCTGTATTCGATGCTCGCTTATATCCTCTAGGCGTAACAAAACTAGGCTGCAATTGTACTTGATCTTGCACTGGTTGCTCTTCAACTGGCTGATCTTGTACTGGTATATTTTGTACTTGTTCATTTTGTACGGGTTGATTCCGTAAACGACGATCTAACCTTGACCAACAAGCATGGCACATGGCCCGTGAGCCATTAAAAGTAATCTGAAACAATTGAAAAAAAAAAATATATATTCCTCCATTTATCAAGAAGTAAAATGAGCCATTACATTGAGCAAAGCAACATTTGTACAATCAAGAGCACGCGACGAGTCATACACATACGATGACAGTGTAGTGTACTTACCTCACGTGGTATTATTTCTTGCAATAATAAATCTACAAGATCCCTTTGTCTTTCCAAAAAGAGAACTGTCAATATGTGTTTTCGTCGACGTAAAACAGATCGATTACACGACACGCAACTATTTTGTCTTTCCATGTTAATGTAAACCAATCGTCAAGCAAAATCAGGGGTCCATAAAACACGCTCAAGTAATCAATAAAATGCAAAAATCGGAAACACGAGTTTAAACGCACAGATCGAAACGAAGGATGACGTACGACTGCGGGGCGGTCAGAGCGGGTGGGGCGCAGGCGGCGCGTCGCACGCGCACTTCGATACCTTACTGTTATTTTCTACCTGTCGAAAGTGCGAGCGAGAGAGACATACAATCTGTTATGCGATACAAACATTTTTCTTATGCTTGTACATACATTTTCACAATGCTGACAGTAAAATCTTTAGTTTTTAGTCTAATAGAATTATAGTTAGACTCACATACATACTGTTACATAACATTTTTCCTCCAGCAGATACATAAAAAAAATTTACATATTTAGAAAAGTGGAATTGAATACTTTACTTTAAAAGTGATTTGAACACTGTGCGCGAAAAAAAAAAGTGGGTCAAAACCGCCCAATGATCTTTGACGTATTTGTATAATTTGACCACTTTTTAAATCATATTTAGCCACTAAATACGTTTAGGCATCGTTGCGCAAGTCGCCCTAAGTACACCTATAGGTTCAAAACGAATAAAATATAAATCGTTGCTCTTCGTGGAATAAAATTGGTGCTCTAAAAATAGTTGCTCTTCGTGGAATGCCTCATCATTTTGTCATCAACTTCTCACTGTAATAAATGCCCATAAGTTGTCTAGTATTAGAAGCCGCCACACTTAACAGTTATTTGTTATTTTAGATTATGTTAGATAAATCTTACACTAAAAACAATTTCAATTAAGACTAGTTTAATAATAGTGTTTTTGTTTTCTTTCTTTCTTTGTAAGTCACTATTTAGCAATAAGACCGCCAATTCTATAACATTCAGTTAAGTTGTGCCATGATCACGGGATAAAATGAAGTCCTAGCGGTATTAATCATATAATTTAAATCCTTCATAAATGTAAAGAAATAAAAGAGACTCCTTTTAATTCTAGGGTGTAATAAACTAGCAAGATTATAAACATTAGCATTCTGCTGGAGTCAAAGTTCAATGGACACAGTGTTTTGAAGGAAGCTACGCTCACGGCGACAGTGAAATACTGAGATTTAGTTACAAACGGTGCAAAACATAAAAATTTATCAAACTAATCTTTGTCTTAGAAATAGGTATAAAAGTTATTTTTCATCACTCTTGCTCTGAAAGTTGGTCATTTTAAGCCCGATATCGGCTCTGTAAATGCGATTTAAAGCCCTAGGGCCGAAAGCAAGGTTGAAAATAGAATGAGGCTCATTGCATTCATAATAAACTAAAATTAAATACAATATCCATAACAAATCCTTATTTATATTTATAAATAAAAGAGGTGCGGAGAGGTATAGATAGTAGGAGAGGTATAGGTAGGTATAGAAGAGGTACAGAGAGGGATATAAGCACGCCCAAGATTCAGACACTCTACTTTTCACACTTTCTGCAAGAAATAAAAACCAAATCTAGGTTGGTACATTCGGCAGGTGCTGCTACTGCTGACATTGTCGAGCAGGTAATGTGATTTTTTTTAGTTTGTTAGTAAATTTTAGTTTTCTCGCATTCGTGTTAAAAAACTGTGTGTTATAATCGGGTGTAAGCGATCAATAACACCCTCGATTGGCCTAATCGCTCGAACTCGAATGCAAAATATCTCGGGTGTATAATAGATCGCTTACAGCTATTCTATAACAACGTACTATTGCCTCTACCTCTAGTCCAGAATACAGATATCCCAACGGCTATGATCTATCCGTCTATGGAACTGGGTTTTCTCCTCTCATTAGAACTGCCAAATCGCTTCTTATCTTTATGACAGTTTTATTTAAACATTATTTATCTGCACTACAAAAGAAAGTTCTCTCTATTTATTCATTACTCAATTATTTTATTAAAAGCTCCGTCCTTAGCGTTCTTGTTAAATCCAGTCCATGTAAATGCGTGTCTTGTTATTTGTTTTTATATGTTTTGTTAATTTATGTGTGATGTAAAAAAGCGTTATCTATTTATCTATGATTCATCGCACGTAAATAATAACCGTCAAATCTACAACGGTCGTTTTAATACATACATTATGTAGATAGATATACATATCATATCTACATAATTGCCGTCGTGAAACACGTAGAGACTACTTCCGAAATCAATTCGTCTTAATATTGCGTATTTCCTCCAATATTCCTGTCTTCAGGCCCATAAACTTTCCTATTAGAAATGTTTCATAGGGGGAAATGTTATTATCCCCTTGTTGTAGGTACGTACTATGGTAGGTTGGAGTTTAGCCGTCTTTTGTGGATATGTATGTATGGATGGATGGATAAAATAACATAAGCCAATTTGACAGTGATCGTTAGACAAAACGTCAAATTCGGATATATGTATTTTATCCTGAAAACGTGATTCTATTTAACTGAAAAAAGTCGATCTTCAACTTTTTTAAAGGAAATATTATGAACTTTATTATTCGCCTTCAAATGCTCTGTGTCATAAGAATGTGTGCCAACCTTAGAAGTCAACTTAAATGTACAGGATGTTTGACTTTATTGCTACATATTTTTACCAAGTCTTCGAATATCGTATTTGGTTCTAAACATAGAGTTTTGTAATAAATGAATGTAACCCTCTCAAAATATGTTCATTTCAGATAGAGTGGCCGCCACGCCAATATTTGTAACTGACTTCAAAAAAGGAGGAGGTTCTCAATTCGTCGAAATCTCCCCGATTACTCGAAGACGTCTGGACCGATTCGAGAAATTCTTTTTTTTTTGTTTAAATGGATATACTACCCAGGTGGTCCCATTGGCACCAAGTCAGGATCTGATGATGGGATCCCAAAAAAATCGAGGACAACCCTCAAATTTTATATTACCTCATTTTATTTTATATTAGTTTGTTATTACCTCAGAACTCCGTCATTTATCAACCATTTGATTTTTTCCAACCATTTCGATTTCGATTTCGATCTCACAGAAATCACATCAAAATCAGTTCAGTAGTTTGGTTAAGTCCGTTATATTTGTGTTAAAAAGAAAGAAAGAAATACATTTATTCGCATCACAAAAGAATAAAAATAAAAGTTACTTGTGTCAGAATTTTCGGTCAGACTTCGTTAGTTCAGTCAGGTTCGTTAGGTTATGATAGTGATAAGTTTTTTTCGCGAAATAAGCCGAATACTCGTACTTCTCTTTGCACGGCCAGCACTAACATTATTACTGGAAAATACTATGTAGTTATCAACATTTGGCTACAGTTTTGCATAACTGACTGCCGACTGGTACCATTACAGATTTACATGTAAATGGTTGGGCACAAGGTGGGCCAAAATTATGTTAAGTAAATTAGCCTTTTTGCGTGCCTGTGGACATTGAAGTACAACATGTTTACATGCTACCTTGATTATAAGTTTGTTGTAACTTTGTTGAGTTATTTTGTGCTCTGAAAACGTGCTTATAACACGTACATTTTATCATCATCATCGTAACAGCCATAAGACGTCCACTGCTGATCATAGACCTTCGTTAGAGATTTTGTGCGGATTGGATTCAATGGCTCCCAGCAATCTTTATTGAGTCATCTTATTGACGAACTCCGTGGTGTAGTGGGCAAATAACCGGCTGAGACGCAGGAGGTAGCGGGTTCGATTCTCGCCGCGGAACAACAGATTGCATGATCTACAGATATTTGTTCCGGGTCGGGTTGTATATCTATATATTAAAAAAATATATAAGTATTCTATCAGTTATCTGGTTCCAGATAGCGCTGTGTGAAATGTCCAGCAATATTTATATTTATTTATTTAATTTATTTTTAATTGTACTAACACAAAAAACCACACGCATCATTAAGTCTTACTAATATTAAATAATCTAAGACAAATAAACATCTCATGAATACATAAATGAAATAAAAATATAATGTCTATTTATCTTTCAAATTCATTATGGTATGATCTTGATTTGATAATTAAGTAATGTCGCTCACTACTGCAACCAGTTTTATCGCAATCAAATCATTCATTGCAAAACAGAAGTCAGCACATTGAATCAGCATAAAAACAATAACAAGATAAGAACTTGCATCACACTCAGAAGATAACCAGGATGCCATCCACCCACTACAAATTCACACCCACACCTTTTGCAACACGTGACGAAAGACATTTTTATTGAGACATGATTGTATTTTAATTATTATTGCGTTGGTACTTAATTTTTTTATATAATAAATGGAGAATTTATCCTTGTGTATACTAGTTACTTTCTCTGCGACATGAGCAACTCTGAATGTTTACCACAAAAAATTAAAAACTGTTTAGCGCGAGTTTATAAAGATCATATACAAATATTGGTGGATCTTTTTAAATTCGCGTGCATCAGTTGTTTTTGTGATAGCTAGGTAAATCTATATATAGATAGTGGTTCACCCCGAACTGAGATCTCGCGAGTCTCACATAAAAACAAAAAAATATTATTTGTACCTAATCTGACTATAAAAATAGTGCCACGAAATAAATAACCAACTAACTTGACAGTTTCATTCAAATTATAAGTAACGGGAGTTTATGTTAATTGGTTATCTTTTTTGGAGTAGAAATTGCAGTTATTCTGGATTTCAGACTTTCCCTATTTCTGTGTCACTAAAGCTACACGCATACCAAATTTCAGCACTGTGGGGTCACTGGTGTGTTTTGTGAGTTTTGTCAAAGTTCAGTTTTTGTTATGGCTAATAACTTTACATGGATTAAACTAAAAATAAAAACGGGGTCGAAATGTACTTACAAAGACCTTTTATTAGTCGTCCCACTTGACCAGATAGTCTCATTTTTTTTTACCTCTCATGAACCCCAATATCTCAACAACCCCCCCACATTTTTAGCTCATTTAATCACACAAAATTGTGCAATCACTACCTACCTATGTACCAAATTTCACGATAGTCGGATAAACACTTCGAAAGTTATCCTCGAACAAACAAACATACATATATACATACAACGCCGATTTGCCCAAGTTGATTTAGAGATCTCGTTTCGCTCGATCAATTAGTCTAACTGTCGTAAGAACTTTTTGGCTAGAAATTTTTGCAAGAGTTCACTTGGGGAGGACCTACTATGAATCATTTTTGACATGCTTTTGACGTAGCGTGCCTGCCCCTCATTTGGTACTCCAAGTATCGATTCTGGTAGAATAAAATTGTCCAGAACTTCTAAAACTCGGAACACATGAAAAAATGAATTAGCGTGTTTCTTGACAGTTAAACTCAGATTTGGCTTTGGGATCTGTCAAAATCAATTGCTATTTATTCCTATTTTCTAGCTGGCTGGTTCTTGAGCTGGTCAATCGGTCTTAGAGTAGATGGCAAAAACAAAAGACGAGCTCTTTGGCCATTGCCACGTAAAGCACATTCTTACCAGCCAGTCCCATATAATCAAATAATTTTAAAAATTGCAAAGCGTAAAAAAATGTTGTAACAAACTCCTTTCTTCAGATCTATTTATAAATACAGGAAGCGTTAGGTCAACGTTTCACCAGTGTCGTTACTCCCCCATAAAACGTTACAACAGTTGTAACCATTCCTACCAGTAATTAAATTAGCTCCTCAATGGGATGCCGATAGCTTTTATTGTTTCACAAATTGCCCGAAGCCGTAAAAATAATAAGGGTATTTCTATTGATACCCAACACAACGGGACGGATACGACACGAAGTGAGAAGTATCATTTTCAAAAACTTATTACCTATTGAGAAGCCCAGAGAGATGTGAAATCACACACAGCAGCGCTATCTCACCTCAAACTAAGCAAAACGAACTAGCTAATAAAATGCTTTTCTTTTTTTGTAAATATATAATTTACATGGAATAGATAGAAAAACATTCGGAACAAATATCTGTAGATAATGCAAACATTTGTTCCGCGAAGGGAATTGCACCCGCAACCTCTTGCGTTTAAGCCGGCTATTCGCCCGCTGCGCTACTGCCACTGAGGTTATCAAAAAATATTTTTCATTCTAACATGACCAGAGCGCAAGATTTATAAAGAAGTCTTGTAAATTCAGTGATCTACAAATGTAAGGTGATTTCATCCTATTTGAAAACGATCACATTTCTCCATCATCCAGTCTTTTTCTCAAAGCTGCCCCTTCTCTAGAATAAAATATAAAATAGTTTTTAAGAAGTTGGTAACAGTACGTTCCCGTAATAATTTCGCTCCGTCTCATGTCCGTCCCGTCGATGTATAAAAAAGTTTTAAGAGAGTTGTTTGTTCTTTGTGAAGCTGAAATTAATTTGTCGAGATCGGTTTTATTACTTTTCTTATAAAACTGCTCGACATTTTTTTAAATTGTCTTCGTGTTGGCGAGCTTTATTAATAATCTTGTCCTATCAATTGATTCACTTCCTTTTCGAGATATTTAATATAGAAAATCCTTAGATAGGTATTTATTTTTAACAACGAAAAGATTGCTCAGAATAATTTTGTCGTTGTAATAATATTTATTGAGTATTCCGGAGATAACTCCTTGTAGGAGATAAAATGTAATTATCTATGTATAGGCATTGATCAGTTTGAAATAATAATTATGTAATGATGCTTTATCAACATGATTTTAATATTTCACACTTTTCCAAAGCTGATCAAAATGATCGTTATTATCTATAGTTCGTTAGTGGCTGATTTCCGAGTTTGCAGGCATTGGAGTGATATTTTTGTATTTACTTGGAAAGATATAGAACAGTCATACAGAATTATTAATTTTAGTACTATAAGACCGCCCTCGGCTTCGCACGCGTGGTTTGTCAATGAAAAGTAGCCTATGTTTCTATATACCAATTTTATCAATCAGGACATCCGAACTTTCGCATTTATAAGATTATTTTGATAAAATAAACATATTTTACACAGGATATTAATAAACAAGTACAGTAGACCCGCGGTAATCCGACAAACTCTGTAAGGTGGTGTCGGATAATCGAATTAGAGAGAGTTAGAGAATAGAATTAGAGAGTACTGCCTCCAACCTCTAGTCCGGAACTTTTTTTGAAAGGAGTACCTTGTAATCCGACAAATTACATACATACTTATAAAAATGGTTAGATCAAATCTATATGTACTACATAATACCTATGGCTAAGCAGTAACAAGCTGGGGCCCTCCGAAACATGAAAGCGCTCAGTTTTAAATGCCACTCATTAGCAACATCAAATGTAGACCGTGGTAAAGTTACAGCCTGGGCATTCAATTACATTTTAATTAACTAACACCAACGCAATGCAATTCAGCGGGGCAATGCAGTCAAAGTCTTGGGGACACTTCCGCCTGTATCCATCTCCAGTAGTATAAATCTAGTAACATAATACGAACCTTTTGGAGCGCACTCTGGTATACCTCCAAGTGCTGCTGCTATAATGCCCCGAGCTGGACGGGCACAGCAGCAACTGCAGACTGTTTGGTCTCGGCTGCCTCTGCTTCTTGACCCTCATCTTCACCACTTCTTCCTTCCTCTCCTTCTCTTTGATCGGAGGCTTCGCTACACTCCATCTGTTCTCGAACCCAAACTCCTCTAGATTTAAATGATCCAGTCTATCCTTCATTAAACTTTTCGACCTAAGTAAGTCAGGTGTGGTGTCTATGCGGTCCTTTCTTCGGAACTCTATGGGGGATAGAGGAGGCTTCCTGGGTTCGAAGACCACTTTGGAGTACTCGTTGCTTCGGCGCCACAAGCGGGGTGATAGGGGCCAGAATCGCCCCTGGTTCTGCCCAGACTCCATCACCATTGTTGGTTGATTCTGAACACTTTACTTTTGTAATTTTGATTCGAAATTCACTGACTTTATCGATGTTAGGAAGCTGATAAGTTAAGAAATCTCAGGGTAAGTTTGTGTGTTGAAATTCATTACTGATTCAAGAGTCAAAATACTCAAAAATCTGTAAGTGCTAACACAGTTTAGAGCTGCGAAACTATAACAAACTATATGACTATATTACCACTATTAAAGTTCTAACAATGAACAAGGTCCACCACATCCTGCACCTATTCATAAACTAAGGAAGTTGCACTTTCCCTGACTATTTTCATGTAGTCTGCTGACACATAAAAGGTAAAACTTTTATTACGTGTTATTAATACGCAGAATTTTAACGTGACATCCAAGTCTTAATCATAAACAATTTGACTAACCAAGGATAGTCCTAATCACTGGATAAACCGCACAAAGGCTTGTAGGTAACTCAGAAAAGAGATATTTAAACTAGACTTAAAGTTACATATCACACTAAACTGTTTCACCACACTGGTTCATTCTCTATCAGTCACAAGCTCTTCTAAAGCTAGCCACAGATTATCATCCGAAATCTCTATCTAATCACTGATAGAATAAGTGACACTACGAATGAATTTCTCAATGTTATGGCACTCACGTCTAACACCAACAATATCTGTTCACGAACTGTTGAATGAGCACATAGCAAGGCGAGGAGGTTGTGAGACCCCACGCACTCGATCGACCGTCAAGGATCGATAAACTATCAATGAGTAACTGATGAATGGTTCGATAAGGATGCTATTGTTTAAGGTCCTGCAGACGATTATAGGTATTTCTGGGTGTGTCACATAAATTGGTAGGTGTCCGATTATATATTTGAGAACTTTATATCTTAAAGCACTGAATAATTATTAATATTCTGTACCAAGTCACGTCCTAGGGTCCCTAAATGATTGAGCGTGTTTGAAAAATTTGATGAGGTGAATAAAGCAAAATAGACATGTAAGGATCGTAGCCAGTGGAGATCTGTGGCCTCTACAAACACCTCCGAGAAACAGACGTGACAATTAATATGTATACATCCAAAACATTTGATGGTTTGCGAAATAGTTTGTCTGGGAAAACCTATCAAAACCATTTCTGTCACCAAGCATTCTACAATTAACATTTTCGTTGTCGTTGGGTGTGACATTTTTGATAATACGCATCTTTTCTTTACCTCCACCATCGGGGGTGAGACAAATTACGTAAATAAATAATACGCTGTAATTAGCGTAACTTGGGAGTTTCAGATTTCGCTGTTGGGAATACGTCTTCCGGGTTGAAGGGTAAAATTAGACTTCAAGAATTGTAATAGGCCATTTAATATAATAGGTAATTGTACCATTTAACATCAATTGAGTTTATCAGTGTTTTTATTGCAGAAACTAAGGCTATGAGCAATCACAAATGTATTTGTGGTCATAATGCCCGAAATTATCATAATTTATGTGTCAAAAATAGCACTTTAAATGAGTCTAAATTGGAGTCTGACCCGTTTAAACAATGATGCCTAGAGTCAAGGAATCAAGGACAGTAACCGCAAAATGAATCCGATCATTTCGCTATATTGATACGAATGACTGATGATTCTGTTTACATAGACGACTTGATGACCTCCTATTTTTTTTGCTACATTTATTCTTTGTATGCAAGTTTGTACGAATCATAAAAAAATTAATCAGTTTTCGTTAGCAAAATTGCCAATTGTCGGCGATAGTAAATAGGTAGGTTTATCATGCCAGCTGTAGAACGTTCACTGCTGAACATAGGCCTCATTTCCTCATAGATTTCCAGAGCGTCCGTTCTTGCTTGTATATATTGTAGAAATAACCACCTCTACATACTAGTAACCGCCGTCCGTTACTGCTTCGCTCATCACATCATTGTCTTTCTGTTGACTTAGTAATTTTATGAAAAAACTTATAAAAATGAGAATGCCTTTTATGAAAAAAGCCTGCTGAGTTATTTTAATATAAAAGAAGATATTGGTGGCGATTCTGTTGTTTACACTGACTAACTAAAATTGTGTAAAGCACGAAGGTCTTATATTGTTTACGCTAAAGATCAAATTAGAATGACTTTTTGAAGTGACATTTCTAAAATTAAGTATTTTTCACTAAGATGGCGTGTTTTTGGGCTAGTTTTAGTCAGCAGTCAAATTGGCGTTGACTATAACTATTTAGAAATGTCACTTTAAATGTCATTCTTATTTGATATTTAGTGTGTGAACCAAATAAGACCGTTCGTATTTTACACAATTGTAGTTAGCGTAAATAACAGAATCGCCATCATTGTTGTACTAAGCTGTGTTTAGCTATACGTTGTAAACATTTATGTTAATAAAGACCTTTTCAAAACATTCAAAGGTTGACTGGAAAAAATCGCTTTTAACAATAAGGCTAGTTAACTAATAAATAGTTTATACAACTGTATTTATAGACTAATCTTGTTTTAAAGTAATCCTGGTAAATACAAATCTATCTATCTAGGTCTCGTTAAAAATATAAGATCTGATGATGGAAACGGAAGATGAACCACGGAACTACTTGATGGACAGGTGGACAGTCTTTAATCGAGCCTTATGAGTGACAGCTAGTGATGGGATGTGACGGATAGCCGTAAAGAGCAATAGTTTGATCGGATGAGACAACACTAGCATACTAATCTGCCGGAAGTTATATTGCCCTAGTACCTATATTATTTCTGTGATATTAATATGCTATTCAGAATCGAATTAAATTATGTAGTAGGCTGATATTTACCTAACGATTTACTATATAATGGCAGAATAGGAACAGAAGTTGAGTACGCGCGTACGAGGATCTCTGATCAATTTGTTCGAAGCTTCATAATCATCAATCATAACCATTTATTTCGTAAGAATATTACACGTCATAATTTATAATGGTACCTCATTACAATATTAAATATAAGCAGAAAAAAAGAAAAGTTATATGAAAAAAAGTAGAGTAATAAAAAAACTAAATTGGATATCAATATAGAAGTCAATATAAACAGTCATACAAAATAGTCAATACAAAAAGGTGAAGATAAAATAGTCTTGTCTTCGTCCGACCGGTTGTACTAAACTTAATCTCTGTTCCCATCTATTTTGTGATAATGGTTTTAATAATAATGTAGGCTGGTAAGATGGTAGGACGGGTAAGATGATGCAAGGTGATAGAATATCTTCCTACGCCTTTTATATTTATTGCGTAAATCCGGGGCTCATTCTTCTGCGAGTTTTCTTTTTGTTGTAATGCTTTCACCCAAAATAGATACTTAACGATGGTAATATTAAGGCGTTAAATAAATTTCAGCGCTGATAATTACATTATTTATTATTGGGATCTAGAACTCTATATGGCAGATATGTACAGAACATTTTGGACAGATAAATATAGGAAAAATTCTTCAAAAAAATCAAATAGGGTTTTGATTATATTTTTACCTTGGCAACTATACAAAATACTGTATCCCGAAGACGTATCGTTCTTCGAATATTCTATGAGAAACCTAACACTAGATTTCCAAAAATTCTAAAGACTTTTTGGCTAAAACGACTATCAACTGGGCCCCACAACATTTTAGACGACGCACTGTTGCCGTGGGTCACCGCGTTGCGGCAGACCCCGGCGGGCTGCGACTTTGGCAGTACGAGCTCGATTCCTATTTAACTGACTGCCAAGGGGAAAATGGAAGGGAGACCCTTGCTGTTCAGTGGGATCCAGTAGAATGGTATTACTATTAGCCCATGTTGTCCCATTGTTGAGCAAAAGCCTCCCTCCATTTCCGCCATTCACCACGGTTCAGCCAGTGCCATCGTTTGCTAGTCCCTCTCAAAGATCATACAGCCACCTTCAGCGCCACGGCAGTAGACTAATAATAAAAATAAATAGGGGTTGCGGTCAGACTTTTTTTTTATACTAAGTTAGCAAACAAGCATACGGCCCCCCTGATGGTGAGCGGTTACTGTAGCTTTTGAAGATCCCCATCTTGTATTCAAGTCACTGGGGGAAACCTCTGGCAGGGAGACCATTGCACAAGCAAAGTGTTCGCGGGAGGAAATTCCTCTGGAACCTCACGGTGCACGACCACATCATCTCTAAGGTGTGTGGATGGATTCCCTGCCGATGGCGAGCGGTGCGATTATAGTAGGAACCTGCGGGCACCATGTCGACTATTGGGACTTAATAAAATACAAGTTTAGACAGGAAACATTGTCATTGAATCACAGGAAGTCTCCGGCGCATTTTAATAAGAAAGAGATAGGTATTTATGACTCAACCGGCGTTTTGCAATCGCATCGAATTTGATACAATACCTAGTGATAATATTGAGTTGAAATACCTTTGTTTTAAATGTAGGTTAACCTTTGTATTTTTACTTTAACCCCGATGCAAAAGGTGTTAATAACTTTAAAACCTTTGTTTATACAGGGTGTGGCGTAATGAGTGGATAATAGGGTACCTGCGGGTAGGGGCCATTGTGGCGGTTCAGAAAAATATTCCCCTTCTGTGGTGTAAAAAAAATGTATGGTCACTTGAATGCCAAATTTTAAAAAAATTTGCCTATTTCATCGAGATTCCGAAATGGTATATTACATGGTATTTCCACAAGTTGATTCAAAAGTAATTCCTATTAAAATGGGTAGAGCTAATTATTATAAAATTACAAATAGTACTAAAATTTACTTCATTACTTAAAATCACCTAAAAAAGTTAGTTTAAAATTCGGTAATGAAATAAAACGAAACAATAAATTTTAAATGCATTTCATTTATTAAATTTACTATTACAAAAGGCGTTCGAAAAGGCCACCACGTGCTCTGATGCATGCTCTGCACCTTTTGATAAAAGATCTTTTAATCCTGTTAGCAATTCTTTGCTCTGTGATTTTCTGAGCAGCTAATCGCACACGCTCCCCTAGCTGGTCCACTGTATTGATTGGGTCTTTATAAACCTTTTCTTTAAGGCATCCCCAGTAAAAAAAGTTCAATGGGTTGAGGTCTGGTGAACGAGGTGGCCACAAAATTGTCCCCAAACGACCGATCCATCGTCGACGATATGTTTCATCGAGGTATTGTCGAACATTTCGGGCGTAATGAGCGGGGCAACCATCGTGCTGCAGCCACATTCTTCTTCTATCTTCTAATGAAACATCTTCTAATAAAAGTGGAAGTTCGTGCCGTAAAAAATGTAAATACGTTTCTGCAGTCAATGTTCCAGACAATTCGAATGGTCCGATGATTTTGCCATTTAGAATTCCAGTCCATAAATTAATTTTGAACTTGTACTGGGACCTGTCTTCTCTGGCCAAATGAGGGTTTGTACGCTGCCAACTGTGCAGATTGTGCATATTAAAATACCCATCTTTTTTGCACGTGGATTCGTCGCTCCACAAAATTTTATCGAAGAAATCGGGATCAGCGTTCATTTTTCTCAGCATTGTTTGGCAAAATGCAACTCGTGCAGGGTAATCTCTTGGCTGCAAACATTGCACGCGCTGGTAGTGAAAAGGATGTAATTTTTCTCTTTTTAAAATTTTGTGCACTGTTCTTGCTGACATGCCAGTATTAGAGGCTATTACGCGCACAGATGTGGTCGGATGAGCAGCAATTTCATCAAGTACGTCCTCTTCATTATGTACTTGTGGTCTCCCAGAACTCGTGCCACCGATGCCACTTCCAGGAATTCGACCTTCCATGTAAGCATTGTGTACGCGAATAAACACACGATAATCGGGATGGCGTGCATTGGGAAATCTTTCCCGATACAGTGCTGCTGCTCGATTGGCGTTACCACCACACTCGCCGTAGATTAAATGCATTTGCGCATATTCAGACGCAGTGCTGAGGCATTGCAATCAATATGCAATACCAAAAAATCCAAGTTACAAAGCAAATCAAGTCCGAGATCACAGCACAAAATCGTTAGGTTCACAAAATTAAGACGTCCAAATCGCTAGGCAAAACAAAGTCCGAAATCACTGCACAAAATCGAAGAGAATCAATCCAAAACAGGATAACACGTTGTTGTACGGGAGTAGTATGATAACACACTGACTCGAAAATCATAAAAATGCGTTACGCGAAACGATAGTTCTCTTTCACTCATAGCATGAAAGAGCAAGATAGACATAGTGTCGATTGCCGCTGGGCCGGGAACCAATCTGTTCCAAGAATTATTAGTAGTTCTGCGAACAGTAGACAATTATTGCTAATAATAGTTAAAAATATTTCTTTAAATTACGCCTTGATAAGTTTGGTAGGAATTAATTTTGAATCAAGTTGTGACAATGATATGTAATATACCATTTCGGAATCTCGATGAAATAGGCAAATTTTTTTAAAATTTGGCATTCAAGTGACCATACATTTTTTTACACCACAGAAGGGTAAAGGTCAGGAAAACAAACGAAAGCAAGTAAAATTTTAGTGAAATCTTATTTTAAAAACATAACTGTGCTTGTGTTATAAAAATAATAGTTTCCATTCGATAGCACATCTATCCAAGAATACTATCCAAAAAACAGATAGAAAAAAAAATTTCATTTGCAGACTGCAAATGAAATTTTGGCGCCAATAATAGTGACGAAGGGTGAAATATTTCTTAAGTTTCGAAAATGTCGAATATCTCGAAAACCGAGGCACTTTTACTGAGCATAACAAATATTTTTCTGAACCGCCACAATGGCCCCTACCCGCAGGTACCCTATTATCCACTCATTACACTACACCCTGTATGTCCGCGGAATAATGTTCGAGCAGATGGAATGATTTCAATGCGTTTTTTTAGGCGCAGCGTACCTCAACAGGAAAAAAATTAACCCTTTAAGGATTCGTTGTTCATCTGTCTGTCTGTCAAAAACCTGTTTCTCAGGAACGCGATGAGGTATTAAATTGAAATTAATATCAATTAGTATCAAATACTTAGGTCTAAGGTCCCTTGGATGAAGTTGTAAAAAAATCAAGCATCTAAGTTAATACAGTGAGATAGCTTTTGGCTATATTGAGTGGAAATTAGTACAGCTGACATAATGATTTAAGTATTCGTAATACAGATTTAACTTAAATATCAGATTACAAAAATGTAAGAAAGTTTGCATTGACGAAAAACTATCCATATTTCTATTGTGATTTTCACTCAACGTTCAACGAAAAATATGATTTTTCTAACGAGAAAAATAAATCAAGAGCTTAAGTAAATCGCATTTATTAATCAAATTCAAAAGAAATATGAGCTAAAACTTCATCTTGTTATCACAAAAACAGCTAAACTCTGTTTAACGCGTGTTTAAAAAATTCCTTAACAATTTTGTTTAGGATTTTATTAACAGTGTTTAGTGGGTGTTTAACTTTTTTATGGTAAGACTCTCAATATTTACTTTACGTAGGGTGTCGTAGGTAAACAAAAACAGCTCAACCAATTTTGATGACTCACGATAGGCATGAGTGCGTTTGTAGTAATCATGGACTCTTGACGTCAAAAATGCATGTTTCTTCGAAAAAAAAATACCTACAGTTAAGGAATTCATACATTTTTCTTCGAATATATGAGTGTTTAACATAGTGGTCTAGAAACTTCCTTATTTATCAAAAGTGAAGTGTCATTTTTTATACCTTGACTAGCTGACCCTCCCACGGCTTCGCACGCGTGGTTTGTCAATAAGAACCCTTCTGCGCAGTCAGGTAAACAGTAGCCGATGTCTCAATCCCGATCATAATCTAAAATTTCATAAAAATTGGTCCAGCCATTCTTGAGTTATAAATGGTATAACTAGCCCGACTTTATTTTAAATATTTAGATGTTAAGTGGTCACAACCGCCAAAAACTATTAAACAAACTATTGCTTCGTAGGTCACGCACATTAGAGACGTGCAGGTGTAATACCTCATGTGCTTGTAATTTCACCGGCAAACCCTTCAAACCGAAACACAGCAATGCTGCATGGCGGCCGAAATAGGTATAATAGCGGTACTTCCCCGGGCGAGCCCTTGTACAAGGAACTCTACTACATTAGCTAGTCTGTCTGTCTGTAGGCACTTTTGGGAAGAAATTCCTCTTAGAATAATTCTTTAAATATCTTAACATTTCAAATGCAGATCATATATACCGAATTTTATTTGCTGAAACTGTTTACCAAGCCATCAAGCAGAACGCTATCAAATAAATCTAAGCCAGATTCTTGAATCAACACTACTGAGAACCTTCACAATCGCCCGAAGACAACCTTCGATCTTCAAGCCAAAACCTCCCTTATTCCTCAACTATAAAGTTTATAATATTCGCATTGAATGTAGAGCTGGTATCACTAACAGCAGTCCAAGCAAAAACCTTCCTTATTTCTACATACATACAGTATACAGGTTACAGATGAAGTTTGGAATATCAATGTACTTTCTCAGAAAACGTAAAGGAATATCTTCTCTACGACACTACCATTACGGGTTAAAGTGGTTTGAGTACGTGGACAATAGTCTTCGTAAATGGCTCTGATGTATGCATTGGTGCTGGATTCAGCTGAAAATTGGAACCTCTATGTACGGATAACACAGATGACTCGATAGTTACTAGGTGTTTGTATTGTGTATCAGTTTATCGGAAAAGCCTTTGTGTGGCGTTGTAAACATTTGGAACATAACGTGTACTCGAAATAAAAATAAAAGGGCCCCGTTTTACCCTTTGGGTACGGATCCCTAAAAATCGTGTAATCAAAAAACTAAATTGAGATAGAGTGTAGTTATTATAAATCTGTGTTATTTTATTTTTAGCATACCCAGAAGTCGGGTAAAATGTCCCACAGCGACACTCTGTTGAGCCAACGCCAATCGGGTTCATATCCTGCTTAGCGCTAACAAGATTGTCGCCACTACGAGCTAAATAAATAAATTATATGACTCGTGGCACAGCGTATATTTATTTTTGTTAGTGAAGCAATCGCTTCGATTTGTTGTTGGACCCTCAACCTTATAACTATAGATACAGACATATACAATCATTTATTTTACACATAGGACACAAAAACAACAGATAAAACATAAAAAAAAAATACGATTGAAATTACAAAAAAATAAAAACTAAGTAAGAACAAGTAAAAATATATAAACAAATATAACATAATTGCATGCAAATGAAGCAAGGATTGTGTCAACTGGGCTACCAGTGGACGCTGTTATTCTGCCGAGACCGCTTAATCGACCACTATACTTATGCCCCTTGTGGGCGTAAGCGCTGGTTTTCATGCTCCCTTCACCTAAATTTACGTTGGTCCTTAGATATTATTTATATTCAGGGTTGAGCCAAAAACCTGTGAAAATAATTATATCCCCGACAATTTCACAAAATAATTTTCTGCCGAGGCCGCTTAATCGACCGCTATACTTATGTCCCTTGTGGGAGTCAGCTCTGGTTTTCATGCTCCCTTCACCTAAACGTACTTTGGTCCCTTGATTATAATTATATTCACGGTTGAGCCAAAAACCGGTGAATATAATTATATCTCCGACAATTTCACAAAATAATTTATCTTTTTACGGAATTTAGAATTTTTATTTTAGGAGAGCTTCGTCATAAAACTTTGATTTCTTTCACCTACCTACCTAACTATAATATACAATATGATATTTTGACGAACTTGATATATCATAATTCCACTAGGTAAGGTAGATACAGAACCTATTAAATGTCTTTAAAAACTAGAAATTTAAAATCTTTTCGTTCGAAATTGTATTGTTTTAAAACTTGAGAAACATAACCAACGCATTTCCATAAAACAAACATAGCACAAACACACACACTTCCAACAGAAAGTTGGACGGTCGCCACTACACTGACACAAATGCTACCATATGAAAAGAATAACAAAATATTGAGAGTTCAATTTCACGCTCTTTCGTTAGCCAATAGTTGGCAACACCTGATTATGAAAATGAGCCTAAACGGTAAACATTATGAAAACATCTCACTACACTTGTGTACTGATGTATAACGGGATTTCAAAGCGAGTTTACAAAAGGGGAGGTTTGCCAGTGAACGAGCATGCATTTTCCGAGTTCTATGAAAGATTATGACATGAAAGTACTGTATTCTCCTCACGTTTGGTCTAGCCGAAAAGTCTAGAACTTTTGTGGGGAACATAGTTCATAGACAGATAGAACAAGAACATATTTTTTACAATATTTATACCTTCCTGTCACCGAGTTCTACATTTTAGGGCAAGCATCGTACGTGATACATCCGATTATTGCAAGACGCCATTACATACATAAGATAACTTACATGAGAAGCACCTTTATGGTCACTTTCAGACAAACCGCTCCTTAGCTCGCGATTGTGAAATCCACTTGTGTAAATAATGACTGAAGAGTGGGTCGAACATCGGATTAGTGATTGTTCGGGGAATCTGCTCCAGATTCACGACGGGAGTTGGCGAGAATAGACCGGGTTTAGTTCCAATCCATAGACAAGTCAATCGTTTGTTCTTTTGTTTTATGGACGCGCGTGGCATCTGCATTCTACCAATGCCAGTTAGCGTTGGTAGAATGCAGACGCCATACCATGAACACAAATAAAGTAGGATTATTTTGAATAATGATCAGTGAAGTTATCATATATTAATCCATGCTAATAATATAAATTCGAAAGTAACTCTGTCTGTCAGTCTCTCTGTCTGTTACGTTTTCACGGCTAAAAGGCTGGACTGATTTCGATAAAATTTGACATATAAATTATGACCAGGATAGGGATATAGCTGACATAGGCTACTTTTTACCCGACTGCGCAGAAGGGAAATGTTTTTATTGATAAACAGGCAGCTAGTTTCCTATAATTGAGCGAGCGAAGCGAAATATCTAAATCAACTTGGGCAAATCGGCGTTGTATGTATGTATGTTTGTCCGAGGATAACTTTCGAAGCGTTGATCCGATCATCGTGAAATTTTATACATAGGTAGGTAGTGATAGCACAATTTTGGTATGACTAAAAATGTTGGCGGGTTGTTGAGATATTGGGGATCAATCGGGGTAAAATAAAATGAAAATGAGACTATTAGGTCAAGTGAGACGTCAAATGAAAGGTATTCATTAGTACATTTCGATCCCGTTTTTATTTTTGGTAAAGTTTTTGTACTTTTTTAGTTATAAGCCTTAATAAAAACTAAACTTTGACTAAACTCACAGGGTGCACCAGTGACCCCACAGTGCTGTAAATTGGTATGCGTGTAGTTTAAGTATCACAAATATAGGCAAAAGTCTGAAATCCAGAAAAACTGCAATTTGTACCCCAAAAAAGAGTAACCATTTTACACGAACTCCCTACTAACTACCTGTAATTTGAATGAAACTAGGTCAAGTTAAGCTATTTATTTCGTCGCACTATTTTGATAGTAAAGATTAATATTTTTTTTGTTTTTAGGTAGGCTCGCGAGATCTCAGTTCGGGGCGAACCACTAGATATTATTACTCGTCTACAAATAGGTACTCTTTTAATCCAAAAAAAAAGAACTGATATACGATAATAACCTAAATTGCTTTAATTTCTCCTAATTTATTCTTTATCTTTGGAAATCAAATTACCGCTCGCTTCCTGAATTGTCCACAGATTACATTAGCATTTAAAAGAGTTTTCATTAAACATCTGTTTCCTTCGAGTCTTGCAACACTTTCTATTAAGTCCAGAGTAATAAATCTCAGCTTTCAGCGGACAAGTGTGAGTTGACCCAAAACTGAGTACTTACGTACTTCATTTCATCTTTTTGAATTAAACATATGTATTCTGCTCTATTCTCGCGGAAAGCTACACAAAAAGTACCTGCGTAGGTAAATGATTTATTTAGGTACACTTTTAATTTTTCAGCCTGATTTGATCAAAGACAAGATCTTTTTTCGAGGTTTCGGCAATGTGCTACAACTACATTAAACCACTTACATTAAGCACATACAAATGGCATGGTGGTCGTTGGTAACCGCATCACTAGAGAACGGCTAGACAGATTTGATAAAAATATAATAATTTTAAGTATAAAATAAAAAAAGGTTGCCCGGCAAATTTTAAAATTCGGGAAAAACTTATTATTTTATATATTTTTTCGATGGGATTTTTGTATGAACTCAAGACCATAATCCGTACTTAATATTACTAGTGGTTCGGCCCAAACTGAGATCTCGCGAGTCTCCGATTAAAACAAAAAAAAATATTTCTAATCTTTGACTATCAAAACATTGCCATGAAATAATAACCAAATTACTTGATCTATAGTTTCATTCAAATTACAGGTAACGGGAGTTCGTGTGTTGTGGTTAACCTTTTTTGGAGTACAAATTGCAGTTACTCTGGATTTCAGACTTTTGCCTATATTTGTGTCACTTAAGCTACACAGATTCCAAATTACAGCACTGTGGGGGCATTGGTGTACCCTGTGAATTTTGTCAAAGTTCAGTTTGACGTCCCCATTTGATCTAATAGTCTCATTTAAATTTTTTTTTACCCCTCTTGAACCCCAATATCTCAACAACCCCCCAACATTTTTAGCTATGTATCAAATTCCACGACGATCGGACCAACGCTTCGAAAGTTATCCTCGGACAAACAAACAAACAAACATACATACATACATACAACACCGAGTTGCCCAAGTTGACTTCTCTCGATCAATAAATTCGAAAGTAACTCTGTCTGTTTGTTACGCTTTCACGACTAAACGGCTGAACCGATTTGATAGATATTGACCGGGGTTGAGACATAGGCTACTATTTACCCGACTGTGTAGAAGGAGAGTAATGTTTTTACTGACAAACCATGCGTGCGAAGTCGCGGGCTGGTCAGCTAGTAGGCTATATTCTATTTTAAAATCCGTGCCAAGCCGGAAAACCTAAAGACAAATCATCAACTACCAAATGCAGATCAGCATGTAAACTTTCCTGCACCAGCTAAACAAATAGTGAAATCGGAATCGCACGCGTCACTCTAAGTTGTAACACCCTAAATCGACGACCAATATAAAATGAACTGTAACACACTGAATATAGGGCTCTCAATTCGTACAACAATTTTGAGTAGGTGATACCTACTAAAACAAAAGTTTAGTAGGATTTTTTTATATAAAGAACGCTATATTAACACTTTTTCAAATATCATTCGCGCGTCTACCAAAGAGTTCGACTGTCGTAGTTTCTTGGTCATTCAAATTCTTCAATAATGAAAGCGATTTTTATCCAACCATGGCTAAGTAAGAGGACTTTTCGCTTTAAACTAACGGGTTAAAGGCTAACAAAGAAGAAAAATAAAAGAAGACAGGAAGGATTTTCTTCGAAGACATTTGTAAGCATAAGTACAATGCAATTCGGTAAGCCCTGCCAATTTAGTGTCGGTTTAAGCTACCTGGCTGTCTGGCAGGCAGCCAATTCGCCAGGTGCCGCAGACGAGCAGCCGTTGAACTTGTGTTCTTAGCTTGTTAGAGGCTCTGTTTGGATTACACCTGAAGTCACGATCCATCAGTATACCAGGGGTTTAAGTTCACAGAGCTATGAACTATGTTTTTTCGGCTGGCTCCTGTTAGAGGAGGTTATATTTATCGGTGTATGTAAGTGTAATCCCGGCTTGCACAACGATCCATAGACGCATTTTTAGCGACTGAACATAGACAGACATTTATATGCTACCATAGCACACACAAATTCACACAATACATTCAAAAGGAAAGAGAATCAAAGAGTCAAAGAATCAAAGAGTACTTCAAAGAGAACAAACAGAAAATTACACACCACAAATATAGGAACAGTAGAATGAAATAATAAATATGCAATATAATCAAGGAAAAATTAAAAAGAGGTATGTGTGTGCTACTGCAGCAAGTAGGTTTCAGCTCATTACATGTTAACTTGTTTAAATTTAACGTATTTGTATGATTTAACAACTCTTTAAATTATATTAAGCCACTAAATATATCTATTCTAGTTGCCCTAAGTATGTAAATAAAACTTTATATAATATAACACACTTCTTTTTGTGTCTAAGGTTAAAAACCAAACTGAGTGGATTTGAACAAATGGGATATCAAATAATGGTCGTTTCATTGCGTATTTTGGATTGATAATACCACCCATTGTACTTGTTGCTTTGTGAATTTTTATTTTTATGTTTGTTTCTTTTGTGGTGTACAATAAAGTATTTTCATTCATTCATTCATTCAGATTGAACATTATTAAATTAAATTAAATTAAAAACATTAGTTTAACACGAAATACAATTGGTAAAATTTTTGTGAAACTTTTAAAATTATCTGTCTGTAAGTCTGTAAAACTAAGCGCGACAGGTGGGCTGGAACTAAACGTGATTAATAGACAGTAGCGACGTCACCGGACAAATATATTGTCGTACTACTACGCCTCTATCAGAGTAATAAATACAGTGTTCCTAGCTCTATGGTCAGTCCGTACGGTCATACGGTATTAAATCTATAGCCACTTTAGTAAAGTGCTATCTCCTCATTTGGAAGTGTTTTAAAGTCTATTGAACTTGTCTCGCGTAAACTAGAATTTACTTCATACCCAATTTAAATTTTAACTACTTACGTTTTTTAATACATTTTTTTGTTATACTTAAGTCATTTATTAATTTATTTCAATTATCAATTATTTGACGACCTTCGTGGTGTAGTGGGCGCATAGCCGGCTGAGACGCAGGAGGTAGCGGGTTCGATTCCCACCGCGGAACAAATGTTTGCATGATATACAGATATTTGTTCCGGGTCTGGTTGTTTCTCTATATATTATAAGTATGTATTTACAAAAAAAAAAATGTATATAAATATTCTATCAGTTATCTGATTCCCATAGTACAAGCTCTGCTTAGTTTGGGGCTAGATAGCGCTGTGTGAAATGTCCAGCAATATTTATTTATTCATTTGCAAACATGAGTAATTATGCATAACAACATGTGATAAATAATAGGTTACAGTCATGTTTTACTATAACATTTCTACAATTTAATTGAGGTCAAAGTTTAAAAATAATAACAATATTGGACTTTAAGACTTTCTAACATATTTCGAAAAATAAGGAATCATCTGTCGGTAATCTATTTGATGCCTCTGTATCCAGAGCCCAGCAAACTGAAGTGGCAGTAGGCACATAGCTCGTTGCACTGACGGTCGTTGGACAGAAAGGTTCTCCAAATAAAGACCACCAATGAACAATAAACATAGCTGGGAGCCGTTGCGTGCAGGCCGTACAAGATCGGTCGCTCTGTTCAATGGCTACTCTTTACCATTGAATTAATAATTAACTAGTGGTTCGCATTTATTTGTAATCTTTGACTACCAAAATAGTGCCACGAAATGCATATCCAACTAACTTCACCTACAGTTACATTCAAATTACAGGTAACGGCAGTTAATGTAATTGGTGCACTTTTTTGGGGTAGCAATTGCAGTTATTCTGGATTTCAGACTTTTCCTTATGTTTGTGTCACTAAAGCTACACGCAATCCAAATTTTAGCACTATGGGGTTACTAGTGTACCCTGTGAATTTTGCCAAAGATCAGTTTTTAATATGGCTAATAACTTAAAAAGTACAAAGTTTAAAATACAAATAAAATAGGGTCGAAATGTACTCACAAAGACCTTTTATTAGACGTGCCACTTGACCGGATAGTCCCATTTTGTTTTTTTTTACCCCTCATGAACCCCAATATCTCAACAACCCCCGCACATTTTTAACTTATTTAGTCACACCAAAATTGTGCCATCACTATAAACCATAAACCAAATTTCACGATGATCTGATAAACTCTTCGAAAGTTAAATACAGACAATCAAACATACATACATACAACGCCGATTTGCCCAAATTGATTTGGAGATCTCGCTTCGCTCGATCACTATTTTTTTTGATTTGGCTACTTAACCCGTCTCAATACTAACCCCCCACAACGCACAAACTGTTGAAGACAATGGTATCCGTCTAGCCGCATTGGCTCAGTTCCAAGACCCTGACTCATAAGCAGGGAATTCCTGTACTACTGTCATTGTACTCAACTGTTATTGCTGAATTTTCCGCAATTCGCTTCCTAATACAATATTGTATGAATATTCAAAAGCTTATTGTTAGAAATGGTAAGGATCTTGAATGTCTTGCGATTTTGTAAGAAACGACACTCGTAAGAAACAACCTCTAAGGGCGACTTGCGCAGCGATGCCTAAACATATTTAGTGGCTAAATATGATTTAAGGATTATCTCGTACCGTTTTATCGGTGTTTCGACCGACAATTGTTACGACGACGGATTTATAATAATGATTGAAATAAATCACGAAAGTTTTATAAGTAAAATGATTTAAGGAGTTGTCAAACAACACAAATACGTTGACTTTAAGCATTTTTAGTCGCTAAATACGTTTAGGAATCGTCGTGCAAGCTGGCCTAAGAATGTAGTTTCATGCAGGAAACATGGAACGTAGACACGACGCTCCTAAACATTTTTAACCAACTTTAAAAAAGGAGGCGGTTGGGATTTTATTTATTAGGGTTCCGTACCTCAACAGGTAAAAAAAGGAACCCTTATAAGATCGCTCTCTTGTCCGTCTGTCACCACCGATTTTCTCAGGAACGGGTGGACCTAGCAAGTTGAAATGTATACCAAATACTGAGGTCTATAGTCCCTAGTAGGTGTATAAAAGGTCCTGAGTCAACACGATGAACAGATATGGGCAAATTTAGATTAGCGCGAAAACTTGTAAGTACCAAAATTTACCTTAATTTTCAACTTTTTTTTATTTTTCGGAATTTTCCCTTTACTTGTGCTATAAGACCTTGCTTTTAACCAAAATTGACAATTCTAGGTCAACAGGAAGTACCCTATAGGTTTTGGGTCGAAATAAAGCACAAATAAAGGAACACTTGCATAAAATAAACAAGTTAAAAATTAAAGGATATCCTCATACATACATAGTTGACGCCAATTAAAATAGTCCTCTGAGTCTGGGCGCTCATACAATTTATTATAGATAATGGTACGGAACCCTTCGTGCGTGAGTCCGACGCGCACTTGGCCGGTTTTTTTGTTTTGATGTTCTTTCTTATTGTGCTAAACATGTCCGCAACAAGTACAATGGCCTTAACGGAAGACCAGCGCTGGTTATTACAACCAGCACATGCCATACATAAGGACCATTTTGCAACTATTACCTTGTGCATACATTTAGATTTGTTTTTATGTGTTTTTTACTTTTTTTGTTTGTTTATTTGTGTTTATGTGTAAACTCTGTATGTTACAAATAAAATATTATTCTATTCTATTCAGTTCTCAATCAAAACCTCCCCTGGCTACGCCCTTAGGTCTGGGTATACCTTTGAAACTGAAAGTCGCAAGAAGTCAGGAGGAAAACAAATCGCTTACAGGTTACATACCTGTAAGCGATTTGTTTTAGTTAAAAAAAGTAAAAAACATTTGTTTTGTATTACGCGGGTACATTTAAAATAATAGGTACAGAATATTAGGTAATGTGAAAGCAAAAAGGGTCGCCACTCAGCATTATGCTGTAGTAGCATAAAAAGCGCTGGTCTTCCGTGTAGCCATTGCCATGCCTGCTGGCAGCAACTGTGGCAACTCATCAGTTGTGCATATTAGTAGATACATAAGAACTAGTAAATAAAAACCAACAAACAAAACTTATAACCAAAATAAAAGACTAATATAAAACATGTTCCAGACAAACTTTGAATAGATAGCATTTTAGTCTAGAAGATCTTTAGGTAAAATAAAAAACTTTTCTTCATTTTCAGAATAGAAACAGAAAAAAAGCCTGAAAAAACATTGCTAAAAGAATTTTCAGGAAACGTAGCGTGCAGAGACAATCCAGTTATGACAATTAGGCTAATGGCGGAGTCCGAGTTGGGCCGCACGAATAGGGTTTAATCATATTACGGCCAGGACAGATAGCTGATGAGAATCCATTTATTTCACTTAAGAGTTTCTTTTTCCGTAATGTGTTCCCGAAAATTAATAAAAAAGATTAAACATAGGTATATTTTTTTTCTAATGCGCTTTTACAAACTCGCTCTCTTTTCGTCTCGTCGTTCAGTTTCGGGCAGATAATTCTGTCAAATCGATAGCCATTGGCGGCAAATCCATGGAGGCCATTAGCGATATTGGCTATAACTACATCAAAACGTTTCCGTTAATACGTATTTATGAAACAAATAAAACAATATGCATTGTAATACAATCTAGGCCTAAAAGTTGGTAATAATATTTTGTATCTGTGACTGTATTTCGTGCAATGATAAATAAGTTAAATTAATAAAAAAGTTATTTATGAGGGTAATTCATTTTCGATTATAAAACAACTAGTTTCAACTATAAAGCGCTAATATGTTACGCTGTCCGGAGATAAATCGCCGAAAATGTGGTTTATATACTAAAATCTCAAAGACACAATATAAAAACTTGTCTAAAACTACTGCGGCAGATAAACAAACACAATTTTTTTATGTCAATTTCCTCGGGAAACAATGTTGACACTGACACGGCAATTGACATTGACAATTCACTTTCCTTTGATAGTCAGTTTAGAACAGAGCAACGCCATCTGTAGGAGTTATAAAAACATGGCCGTGAAAACCCCTCTAATTATATTCAAGCTTATTACTGAGCAAAATACAACAAGTAATTGTAAACAAATAAACACGAACGTAGCATTATCTGTCCAGTTATAGCAGTTAATAAATCATACAAAAACACAAGGTCGACGCCGTCTGGCTACAGAATACATATTTTGCAGATACAGAGTAGATTATCATTATCTCGGAATTGCAACATTCTGGGAAGAAGCAAATTGCCTGTTTTATCTTTAGAATAGTGCTGGGGCTATGTTAGTTGGGTTTCGGAGTCCGAAAGATCAATTTTTGATAGAGCGAAGCGAGATCTCCAAATCAACTTGGGCAAATTGGCGTTGTATGTATGTATGTATGTATGTTTGTTTGTCCGAGGATAACTTTCGTAGCGTTTATCCCATCATCATGAAATTTGGTACATAGGTAAGTAGTGATGGCACAATTTTGGTGTGTCTTAATGAGGTAAAAATATTGGGGGGTTGTTGAGATATTGGGGTTGACTATTAGGTCAAGTCGGACATCCAATGAAAGGCCTTCATTAGTACATTTGAACCCCGTTTTTATTTTTACTTTAATTTTTGTAACTTTTGAGTTATTAGCCATAATAAAAACAAAACTTTGGCAAAATTCACAGGGTACACCAGTGACCCCACAATGCTGAAATTTGTTATTCGTGTAGCTTTAATGACACAAATATAGGCAAAAGTCTGAAAACCTGAATAACTGCCATTTGTACCCCAAAAAAATTAACCAATTAAGAAGACCCCCGTTACATCTAATTTGAATGAAACTGTAGGTCAAATAGGTTGGTTATGCATTTCGTGGCACCAATTTATTAGTCAAAGATTAAAGCCGGTATCCACAAAGATCACTAAACGTATTTAGCGACTATACCTATTTAAATTTGAAGTTTTTGTATGATCTGACAACTCCTTAAATCATATTTAGCCACTAAATACGATTAGGCATCGTTGTGCAAGTCGCCCTAAGAATAATATTTATTTTGAGAGATTCGCGAAATCTCAGTTCGGGGCGAACCACTAGTTTATTAAGATCAATGCTGCCACAAAGCAGCATTGCTGTGTTTCGGTTTGAAGGGTATGTGAAATTACAGGCACATGAGGCTTTACACCTATATGCCTCAAGTTGATAGCGCAGAGCAGTGCATCGTAGGGCACGTTTCTAAAGTGCGTGACCTAAGAGGCAATACTTTGTTATAGGCGATGGTTACCACTAACATCAAATGGGACATGTTTCTTCCATCACCAGGTACTACAAAAAAAAACATTGTTAGCTTGAGTTATTTGAGTTAACTGCAGTTAATTTTACTCAGTCGTTTTTATAATAACTTAAAGAAGCTTTACTTTTTAAAATTTAGATTTATAGTTGCTATATTTTTATAAACTAATGAAAAAAACACTGCACTTTAACCAAAAATAAATGTATAATATGAAATGGTAGCTTTTTACTAAGATAGATAATAAACTAAATAATTAGATCGACCTGCGCAACGCTGCCTAAACATATTTAGTGGCTAAATACGATTTAAAAAGTTGTAAAATCATACAAATACGCCGAATTTAAGCATGTTTAGTCGCTAAATGTGTTTAAGATCGTTGTGCAAGCCGACCTTAGTGGCACTTCAACTAAGTATATTGATTGATAGTGTTAATCAGCCCTCTCATTAGAGTCCATAATGATCGCACATTTATACCTACCTGGGTGGTTATTGTCTAACTTTGAACATGAAGACGATGTCAAAAATCGATTTACAAGATCGGAAACTAAGGAGGAAATACAAAAAAAACAAAATACTTATTTCACCACCAGTGACCAGTGACGCTATCCCACAAATAAAAATATATAGGTACGTCTTATTTTTGCCATGAAAACAGATAGAGAAAATTATTTTTATCCGTCAATTAAAGTTACTTGGAAGTACTATATCGGAAGAAATAGGCACAAAGACAAACAAAAACCCCGCAGGTAAATAAATGTCCGATCATTATTAACTCTGTTGGGCATATTTTTTTTCGTTATTTAGTTAGATACTAGCTGTTGCCCGCGACTTCGTACGCGTTACACTTCTAAATGTGTAGGTAACCTTAAAATAAAGCTAAACTTGCAACTTAACTTGACACCCCATTTTTATCCCATGTGAATTGATTTATGTGATAAAAAGTGGCATATGTGGTAATCCAGGTTATAATCTACGTATATACCAAATTTCATCGAAATCGGTTCACCGTTACGACGTGATTGAGTAACAAACAAACAAATAAACAAACATCCAAACTTTCACATTTATAAAATTAGTGTAATGTAAAAATATTGCGAAAAACAATACCCACTATATTAAACTTCTAAGACAAACTAAAAGGAAACTATTATTTTCCGATCGAAATGTTCTAGTCCTTACCATTTCAAATTTCGAACTCTACGTCCCTATGAGGCCGTGTCTTAAAAGTTCATAAACTCTATAAGCTTAGAAACCTTCAAATGTGGTACTAATATAGTATGGCGACTTTCGAGGTATTCCAATTTTAAAGAGTATTTGCGAGTATTTGAGAGTGTTTTTAAGTGAGTTCAACCTTTTTTGAATAAAATCAGATTGAGTTTTCAAACACGTGTCAAAATAAAATGTAATTTAAATCAAAAGCACTAAGGAGTATTGGTATAACTATTTATCCCTTTTTAACCCCGTTAGGGGATGAGTTTCAATAAAATACGAAACACATGTTTCATCAATTCTGTTAAAGAAGGTTTATGCATAATTTGAAGTAGATTGGACCAAAGATCACGTTGTCCCATACAAACTTTGCCTCCCTTTTTCACCCCCTTAGGGGTAGATTTAGGAAAATCCTTATCGGATGCCTACGTCATACAAAGAACACACCCTCCTAGTTTCAGGTCTCTACGATCAGCAGTTTAGGCTGTGCGTTGATCAGTCAGTTATTCAGGATAAAGCATTTTATATGTATAGATAAGCTCCGAAACCAAATCAGAGTTAATAGTGGTCTTGTTCCATCCTTACAAATGATTGTGTGCGGTAGATATTTGCCTTCTGTAAACGGTAGTAAATAACTGGCTGTCCTTTCTTTAAATCAAGTTTTCTCAATTACCTTTCGCTTTGTACCTGCGTGTAAGACAATAAGTTTCAATTCTTAACGACATAATGACTTAAGTGTGAAGAGATTTATGGAGTAGTTATTTATTTATGGCTTGACCTTTTAAGAAGATGAGTAAGGAAATTGGTGCAACTTATAATGAAATGAGGAGTTATCTTCCTACTGGAGTGAGATGAATCAGATAGCCTTATTGCCTTCCCCTTACTGATGATTTATAAGGATAGAAAGGTTGCCTGGAAGGGATCGCTATCAGCGAAAAGACTGCCAAATGAAATTCCGCGAGTCTGGTGAAAAAAAAAACACCTTCTTGACTCTATTTCTTCTTCATCAACGTTTCTTTTAAATAGTTCATATATGAAGATCGCTTAAGCTTTGTCCACTAAAATCTATATGTTATTGATACGTTAAGAGAAAACTGAGTCAACGCCGTGACATCGTATCGCTCAGTGTATTCTACCGTCTGTATAATGAGGAATGTTCTGAGGAGCTATTCGATCTGATCCCGTCGTCGATATTTTACCACCGCACTTCTCGACAACGTAATAAAGCTCATCCACATATCATCGACAATTGGGTCACGCGCACCACACGCTTCACGCGATATTTTCTAATCCATACTTGCAAGATGTGGAATGAGCTACCAACTGAGGTTTTACGGTGAGGCTACGACATGGCACGCTTCAAGAGAAATGTTGAGAGGTTTCTACAAGGTAGGGAACGCATCGACAATACCCAGGGTGTTGCCGGTGTCAATAGGCGATGGTGACCGCTTACCATCAGGTGGGCCGTAATCCTGTTTCCCCACAAATAACATAAAAAAAACTTTGTTCCCCTTTTTAAGCTTACTGCGCGCACGTAAGGTATACTCGTAGTTAAAGTTAACATCATTAAAAAAAAGTTTATATGGAGAAGGGGCGAAATCTAAAAATATACTTTAAAATAGTTTTTTTCTATATATTAAGGACTGTGGATTTTGTTAAATAAATAAAATATTTAATAAATTACGGTCGAATTTCAACCACGGTGCTGGGCTACTAGTATGAATTAAATATACTAGTTTTTCAGGAAGTCCTCTCTATAATAATCAGATAAGTGTACAGAAGCAAGTAAAATAAAAATTATCAACCTATAATTTGCACTTGTTCAAAAACTAGTTAATCGCATAAAATACTATTAAAATCTCAACTTGAGAATTCATAATAACCAGATAGTATCAAGTTTTAATTATTTTGTTGTTTTAGGGTTCCGTATGCGAACTAGTAGTCCGGTTTCGTCATGTCCGTCTGTCTGTTCGGTGTTAGAGCCGTTCTAATCGGTGACTACTTAGTGTAAAGCTGAAATTTGGTATTATGATACAATTTTACTTAAAAAACTTTCGTAATTTATTTTGAATACGTAATTTATCACGTACCGTTTTATCGGTGTTTGGACCGACAATGTTTCGGTTTAATTCGTGAACCTTCATCAGGGTGAGTAAAACTGATAAAACGGTACGGTAAATCCCGTATTTATAACTAGTGGTTCGCCCCGAACTGAGATCTCGCGAATCTTCCAAAATAAATATTATTCTTAGGGCGACTTGCACAACGATGCCTAAACGTATTTAGTGGCTAAATCATACAAATACTTCAAATTTAAACATGTTTAGTAGCTAAATACGTTTAGTGATCTTTGTGCATGCCGGCTTTAATCTTTGACTAATAAATTGGTGCCACGAAATGCATAACCAACCTACTTGACCTCAGTTTCATTCAAATTAGATGTAACGGGCGTTCTTGTTAATTGGTTATATTCTTTCGGGGTACAAATGGCAGTTATTCTAGATTTCAGACTTTTGCCTATATTTGTGTCACTAAAGCTACACGAACACCAAATTTCAGCATTGTGGGGTCACTGGTGTACCCTGTGAATTTTGTCAAAGTTTTGTTTTTATTATGGCTAATAACTCAAAAACTACAAAAACTTTACTAAAAGTAAAAACGGGGTCGAAATGTACTAATGAAGAACTTTCATTTGACCTCCCACTTGACCTAATAGTCCATTTTATATTAATTTTTTTTTACCCCTTTTGAACCCCAATATCTCGACTACCCCCCAATATTTTTAGCTCATTGAGTCACACCAAAATTGTGCCATCACTACCTACCTATATACCAAATTTCACGGTAATCGGATAAACGCTTCGAAAGTTATCCTCGGACAAACAAAGATACATACATACATACACTGCCGATTTGCCCAAGTGAACTTAAGAGATCTCGCTCGATCAATAATGAATAATGATACAATTTCGGAGACGCATAGTACGCTAGACATTTATAAATATGTGGGTGATTTTTTTACCCGCGCACACGTTTGTGTGGGTTATCGTTGTATATGTCTTTTAAAAACACTACGAGGTTTTATCAATACTTTAGGTGCAGGTATCTGCTTCAAAGTGGAAATTCTCTATAAAATCTATTTAAAATAGCACATTATTGTTAAACTGAAATTGTGTGAAAGAAGAAATTATCGAAACTTAGTGAACTCTTCTTCTCTACTTTAATAGCTTTTTTTTCTTGTTGCTATACGTGTTTGCTTGTAAGGAATAAAGATTTTTCACTACCTCATCTCCGCTTGACCGACTCATCTGATGGTAAGTGATGGTGTGGTCGAAGATGGAACACGCTTGCCTAGAATGAACCTGTTCACGAATGAATGAGTGTATCATTCATTCATTTTGCTAGTTTACAATAAATATCTTACAGCCGTACTGACGGAACCCTTCCTTCCTCTTGGTCCAACACGGGCTTGACAATTTTATATTTTGATGTTTTTATAAGGTCTGTTTTCCGGCACAAAGGCCATCGACTGACATGTAGATCGAAAAATTCAATTATAATTATTGGTGGCGTTAAAATTCCGTGTCAATCGATCGTAGCCTTCGTTCATACACGAAATACAGACGATAAATCGTAAATTAACAAGTTGACAAGCAATTACAACATAAAAAATTTAATTTCGAGAATCGATGCATTTCCGCGATTGTTATCTTTATGAAGTTGTCAACCAATGTCAACAAATAATTGAGCTACTTAGCACACTGACTAAACTTTATGGACCTTACCATAAAAAAGTTAAACACCCGTTGAACACCCGTTTAAAAAATCCTATTTTTATAAAGGAATTTCTTAAATACGTCTTCAACATGTGTTTATCTATTTTCGAGATAAGACCCTTTTTGACACGACTTGTAGCTTTTACAATATTTAATATAAAAAATAAAAGTCCATATTTATGTACTTAAATATGTATATGCCATTTACAGAAAAATACTGTCATTATATAATATAGAAACTTACAGAAACCATAAATGATCATTTATTGAATCTTTTATTGGATGTTTGACAAATAAACTTGATAGATAACGCCGGAACCGATTTTAATAAAATTCGCAATAGCTTGCAATTAGCAATTCGTATTATAAAAATAAAAAAGCCATTTACTTTTTACAATATTTACAATAATTATATTAAGCTATTTTTATACATGTAAAAAACTTAAGCATTTAAGTAATTTTAATTTATACAATATTATTTTCGTTAGTTGTTTTAACTTTAATGGTGTTTTAATCATATTTTTATATTATATTAATTTAGAAAAATTTTATAGTTTAGTTTATTTAGTAGGTAATGAAGGTACGTAGGTAGTATGATATATTATAGTAAATTTTTATTTTGCCATTCGTTTTTTTCTTATAAATATTATAGGTATTTGTACTATTCGTTGTATTATCTGGGCATAATTCTATTTTTGACTAAGTCTGTGGTGACTTCAAGTCACGAGTAAACAGGTTCCATCTAGGCGACCGTGATCCATCGTAGACAGCATCATCGCTTACTATCATCAGGCGAGATCGTAGTCTAACGCGAGCCCAAAATGTATAAATAAAAATAGATGAACCCGTTGGCACGAACTAGTATTACAAAAATGTGTATCTAATAAATTACTTATAACCCTGTCATATTATTATGCATCAAAACGAAGATTATTCACGAATTGAGCTACATAGCACACTGTACATTCTAAATCACATCTCGCGCTGACAGGCCGATAAGAATATCTCAATGATTGATGGATTACATGGAAAATAAATATAAACAAGTATGTAATCAAACAGGAAAAGTAATTATTTCTCACTTCTTGTTATTCTTTTGTTTATTTCTTCAAAATAAATTATTACTTCTATCTACCACACTTTTTTCCTGTATAAAGAATTTCGCACACTCTAAATATTGTCTTGGCACATGAACCAGAAAATCTTACTGTATAAATGCTTTATAATTTATTAGCTAATAAATAAATGTACATACTTACATACATGTACTTACCAATTAGTAGAATAGGTCTTTACCTACGTAATTGGAGATTCTATTAACCAGCATTTTCAGATTTAATTATCTGTCAATTGGCGCGCAATTCGAAATTCAAATAAATTTTATTCGAAAGCCGTGTTATTTTAATTTCAAATTCAGTTAGGTATTTGTTTTTAGATAGTTTTTTGTTTTTTTGTGAAATTGTGGTAGTTTTTGGTGCCATGAATAAACTGATAATTCGAACAATTTTTGAATTTGAGTTCCTACGTGGAAATACCGCAAACAACACGAAACATTAACGACGTGTCCCGTACACGATTAGCTAAAATAAAAATATTACCAAAATTTTTATACTTTTAATTTTTTTATACAAATCTCTAATCTCATAGGTAATGACCTAATAGTGTTTTAAAATTTAAAAGCACCAGGAGTACAGAGGTAGCACGACTTAGGTTATTTTTTTATTTGATGAGTTGTCAACATGGGACAGATCTATGAAATCCGACACTTATCTAAATATTCCAGTTAAAATCTAACTTTACCGCTCGACTCATCGTGAGTCAGCCGCTCGATTTGTTTGACAACAGTTGGCGACTTGGCGCTGTCATACGTGCGTATACGCATAATATCACTGAAATACAAGTAGTTTAGGAGAAAAATATAGGGTGTCATTATTCTTATTTCAACCGGAAATGTTGATTGTGGACTGACAATTATTTTTAAATTCGTCGTTATTTTCGTGCTGTTTCTCACATTACGTGGGTACAACAATCCATACTAATATTATAAATTCAAAAGTTACTGTCTGTTTGTTACGCTTTCGTTTCGCTACGGCTAGACGATTTCCATGAAATTTGGTAAGTATACAGATAGATTATGACCGGGATTGGGTCAAAGGCTACTTTTTACCCGACTGCGCAGGAGGGTAATGTTTTCATTGACAAACTACGCGTACGAAGCCGCGGGCCGGTCAGCTTCTGAGGTATGAATGGTCTCCAAATACGAATATGAGGATATAGGCTTCCGCCCGTCAATTAAAAGTAGGCTATGTTTAAATCCGGGTCTATCTATATATAAACCGACTAAATTTTATCGAAATCAGTTCAGCTGTTACGACATGATTGAGTAACAAACAAACATCGTAGTGTGATTAGAAATTTTGGGATGGTGCCTAGTTGAAACACCCTGTATGTTTAGTCAAAATGAAGAATAATTTATGTCGAGTGCCTACAGCCCTGATTCAAGGTCTGTTCGACAATTAATGGGACAGCCGAAGCATTTTAAAGCTATGATTATTAAACAACTTGGAGTTAGGAGATGTCATCGTAGGTAGACATGATAATTAAATTTTTTTTTAATGTTATTTATGGGAAAACCGACTCACGGCCCACCTGATGGTAAGTGGTCACCGTCGCCTATTGACATCAGTAAGACCCGAGGTTGATGCGTTAAATCCCACTTGTGATATAAATCCGAAAGTTAATGTTTTGATAGATAGAACATTAACCCTTTAGTTGGCAATGTGTAGTATAATATACATATTTATTCACACGATAATGAACCTTAACAAACTTAACAAAACTCAAACCTTGTTTTTTTTTCAAACTTTAATCCTTTAATTCATTTTATAAAACTACATAGGTAATATGAATAGTATAGGTAAAGGTATAACTTGCTAAATTTCTTATAAAATAATAAGGTTGCATGTGTTTTGTGACCTTTTCAGAATTTTAGAAAGAAGTGCGATGACATATTTTGAAAAAAAAGAAAAATATTATTGAAAAATACATGTGAAAAATAAAAGTTTTAATCCTCTCACTTTTATCAATGTGAATCTAAAAGATGCCTTGTCCGTCTTGCGGTAAAGACGATCATCAACGTTCTTCCAGTGCCAAATGTTTAAATAGAAAACGTCGTGTACGCGAAATTGGTCTAGATTCTGATCAGGAAGTTTCAGTCTACACAGTTAAGAAGGGTCTAACCTCTGTGTTGTGCCCGTTGAACGATTGTAAAGAAGCAATTGTTTGCGCTATACGTGATGATGTACGAGAAATGTCCAGATTATCAATAGAGCTATCGTATCTGGTAAACTTTTTCTATAAACACTACAGCACTCGTGATGATTTTCATCTTCTGTTGCCTAAATTTGATGCATTACAGTTTACATATGCATTGAAGGGAGTAAAGCACAAATTAACCGATCCAGACAATGTAATCTCTACATATATATCGTTGCGAAGAAATAATACATTTTACGATGGTCGATCGAGATCATTTACAATTATGCAGATTGCAAAACAGTACAGCACGATTCTCGAGACAAATATACAAACTCATGCTTTCAAAAGACTCAAAAGATACATGTATCATAAATTTGGTACAGATATGGACAAATCTGAAGTACACTCTTCAACTTATGATGCGTACTATAACGGGGTGTGTAAATCTAATAGAATCGGAGAGTGGTTTACTGAGAATAAAATCAATTCTAAAGAATTAAAGAAAAACTTTTGGAGATTCATTCCACTATTCTTGAGGATTCAGCACGAGTTGTACGATCAAGGCAAGTTATCATTCAACGTTTTCCCGATATATTCACATGGATTAAAATTTATAACATACGATTCAAGATGTATGCATGAATTACTACGAAGAGTTGATCCAAATAAAACACCTTCTGTTTGGCCTGTGTTTTCTGAGAACACTACCATGTATTGGAACCGACACTTCATATTACCCCGAAAGTTTGGGTATAGCTTCTCCACAGATGGAGTGAGCGTGTGTCTATCTATGAATCGCATTGTACAAAAGGGTCAAAAGTTTAAATCAAAGAAGGCTAAAAAGTGCGAAGAATCATTAGAGAACACCGCCGCCGTTGGTAGTAAACGAAACTATTCCAAAGTCATAGCCGTGGATCCTGGGGCCAAAACACCGATAGTTACATGCACTCGTAACGGAGGCGACTTTTCGTACAAAGTCTTGAAAAAGGAACGCGTGGTGTACGAATCAAAAGAGTGTCACCGAGCTCGGAAAAGATTGCGCTTCTTGAAAGACATTGAAGAGCGTATAAATGCTGACAGAGAGTCGACCGAACAAGAGATTGGGATAGAATTGACGCGAAAATCTCAAAACGCCGAACCGTATACGAGATTTCAACTAAAATGGTTCGACGAAAAACAGAGAATATACGAGCAGAGAAGAGTGCAACGCTTAAAGTTTGACAAATACATCAATGATCAGAAGATGTTGCACAAAATAGTCGACGAGTATTTCGGAAAAGAGCCCGACACACTAGTGGTCTACGGTGCCGGTTTCGATTTCATGAACAAGGGAACGTTCAAGGGTCATCGCAAGTTCAGACACCACGATGTGATCAAGATTATAAAACAGAGGAGGAATCTGTCGGTATATGTGATAAACGAGGCGTATACTACTAAAAACTGTAGCTATTGCCATGATCGAGATCGCATCCACCAAAAATTGAGCGTATCCAAGTCTCCACACCGTTACGTGCACTGTAGTGTATGTCGTAAAGGTATTCATCGAGACAAGAATGGTGCGAAAAACATACTGCTCAAATATGAGAATATGAAAAAGTTGCCGATTAGTCTTTCGTCTGTCGGTACTGATATGAGTCTTGTGGATGGTGGAAGTTCACAAGGTTCATTATCGTAACTCGTTATTTGTCCGTGAGGAAAATAAAGGGTTAATATAGTAACACGTATGTGATACACGTATGTGATCAGCATTTTCTTCCAGCTAACCTTTGTGGTGGTGCTTTCTAAAGTATTTCTGTGCGTCTTAAATAAATGTATTTTCTCTATTTCTTTTTTTATTGAATTAATATTGTCACTGCTCAACCGATATTGATGAAATTTAGAGTAGATTATAGTCCCGGGGCTTGGAATACCATCATTATGTTTTCGTGTTCAGGAATACATTTTTTGACCGTTGACAGTAGAAAAATACACAAGTATTAACCACGGAAAAAAATAGACACTCTGTTTTTGTAAGAATAATATATGTATTTCATTTCAGTTTTCATAAAATAAGACACCTTAATTTTTTTTTCTGAAATACAGGCATTTAAATTGTTTTCTAGGCACAAAGTCTACATGGATTTATTACTAATTGCAAGCATTACTATGTTGTAGTTGGATCGAGTTTTATTATTTTATTTACATACCAAATTACAGCTAAACATCATTTTACATGCCGATATGATGATGATTGAATAAAGCTATGATGGAAAATAACCAATTAATAAAATAGCGAGATGAGATGACTATTCCTAGAACTGAACCGACATTGTTTTGATACCAAGTTTTTTCAGTGAACTCTTTTCAAACCGGAGTTTAATGAGAAAAAGGTGCAAAAACCGTTTTTGTTACAAAAAAGTTTACAAACTCATATTATTCGCACGAGTGACAAGGTGATGACGAAAAAAGAGCTCATGTGAGCTCTTTTTGTAAACCCAGAATGTGTTAGGGGAAAAAAGGTTCTAGAAAGGCAAGGGTCTTTTAAAGAATACATTTTGGGGAATGTGCCCAGAGGGCTTAGCCAAGTTACAGTCGATTAGCGATGACGCTAGTCGATACGTCTGCAAATGTATGGGATTTGACACATGCTATAGAAATATTACGTCATTCAGCGACAACAAATGTATGTAGAAATCGAATAGATTCGTGGCGAATGACATTTGGCTACGGGCCCAGGAACTTTACGATCTGATTCCGCCATCTCCCTTCCATCAAAGGACAAGCAGGCGCACGGCTCAGTACCATCCGTACCTGGTTGATATACCACCCATTCGCACACACCGTTTTGGTTCTACGTTCTTGATGCGTACGGCTAAGGTATGGAACACTTTGATGTCGTCTGTTTTTCCTAAAGAATACAATCCGGGTATCATTATGAGTGATTAGGTTTCTTCTGGATCATCGCGCTTCATCTTAGACCACATCATCGCTTACCATCAGGTGAGATTGTGGTCAAACGAAGATCAATACAGTGTAAAAAAAAAGGATAGCTCAAAGGATTGACGGCTGTCGGGGCAGAAAGATTCTTCAGTACCACCCACAGGAAAGCGCAGCGGACCCCCCCCCCCCCCCCCCCGGGTGGAAATACTTAATAAAGGTTGCTGGGATCCGTTGTGTGCAGGCCGCACAAAATCAGTCGCTCTAGAGATGGTAGAGGATGTTTAGCACGTGCTAACGTGGTCAAACAGTTTATCTACGCAAAGATGTGCAAGTGACGACTCAAGTGACGAGCTCGCATGAGTAAACGCCTTATGACAGTGAAACGTGATCTTGACCATTCGCACTATTTAAGTAATATTATAAATTCGAAGTAACACCGTCTCTGTCTGTTTATTACGTTTACACGACTAAACGACTGGACCGATTTCGATGTGGTATATAGATAAATTATGACCGGTATTGAGACAGGTAATTTTTGAAGTGAAACTTCTTTATCATCGTTTTGATTTGAAACTCGATGAAACGAAAAAGAGACAGACACATAAATTCATAAGATTTAACGTGGAGAAAATGAAAAGAGCTTGATGATAAGGTTTCAAAAGGAATACTTAATAGGGGGGGCTTTTATACCATTTGAAGATGGAACAAGAATATGTCCCACCTGATGTTAAGTAGTAATCATCACTAATAATCATAGTAATCATCGTATTGCCTCGTAGGTCACGCACCTTAGAAACGTGCTCTACGAGTACGATGCACTGCCCTGCGTCCATTAACTTGAGGTTTTCAGGTGTAAAGCCTGATGCCCCTGTAATTTTACCGGCAACCATACCCTTAAAACCGATACACAGCAATGCTGCTTGGCGGCAGAATGGATATGGTAGTTCTTCCCCGGGCAAGCCCTTTCACAAGCAACTCTACTACTCTTAAAAGGGTTAATCTGAATAGCTGCAGACGGGTTTTTAATTTCTAGTTCCTATTGATTACGTGTATATTTACGACAAAACTTTCGATCTCATTCACATGGGCAGTAAAAACGTCAAGACCGAACGTGAACACACTTAACGGTAACTTAGAGAAGTTACTTTGATAGTGTTTTCTTACTTTAACTGCCGCATGTGTCCCGGGAGATCACCATAATAAACCCATGTCTAAATACAGCTTTACGAGAGTAAAAATAAGCATTAGTTAGCGATTTATATAGTCATTAAAAACTGACAGTACCAATTAATGACTGCTGTAGAACGTATTTTAAAACATAAATGAGCCAATTAATGACAGTTATCAAATCTAAACATTTTGATTTTGTTAGTTTTTTCATTGGAAAGTGTTTATTGACATTCTTAATCCTTTATATTGTACATTTAATATGACATATCTAATAATTATATTGATAAAATTGACTGTGTAATTAATTGATCGTGCGAAACGAGATCTCCAAATCAACTTTGGCAAATCGGCGTTGTATGTATGTATGTATGTTTGTTTGTCCGAGGATAACTTTCGTAGCGTTTATCCGATCATCATGAAATTTGGTGTATAGATAGATAGAACATATAGTAATGGCACAATTTTGGTGTGACTCAATGAGCTAAAAATATTGGGGGTTCAAGAGGGGTAAAAAAAAATGAAAATGAAACTATTAGGTCAAATGGGGCGTCAAATGAAAGGTCTTCATTAGTACATTTGAACCCCTTTATTATTTTTATTTTATTTTTGTTAGTTTTTGAGTTATTAGCTATAATAAAAACAAAACATTGACAAAATTCACAGGGTACACCAGTGACCCCACAATGCTGAAATTTGGTATTCGTGTAGCTTTAGTGACACAAATATATGCAAAAGTCTGAAATCCAGAATAACTGTCATTTGTACCCCAAAAAAATATAACCAATATACAAAAACCCCCGTTACATCTAATTTGAATGAAACTGTAGGTCAAGTAGGTAGGTTAAGTCAATTCGTGGCACCAATTTATTAGTTAAAGATTAAAGCCAGCGTGCACAAAGATCACTAAACGTATTTAGCGACTAAACATGTTTAAATTTGAAGTATTTATATGATTTGACAACTCCTTAAATCATATTTACCCGCTAAATACGTTATACCGAACCACTAGTATAAATTTAACTAATATGCTTTCAGATATCCAGGCATGCATCTGGATCGCCGCCTGACATGAAAGAAACACCTTTAAATGAAAAGGGATCAACTCAATCTGAGATTCAAAAGGCTTTACTGAAACTCAAAATTCAAAAATATCAGTTGATAATAAATTACTTGTTTATAAGACGGTACTGAAGCCAATTGGGATCCAACTGTGGGATCGGCCTGTACCCCTAATGTGAACTGCATCTAGCGCTACCAGAATGGCCGCTTAAAAATATTTTAAATACACCCTGGTTCATCAGAAATACTGAGCTGCATGACATACTTGGAATCAACACGGTCTCTGATGAGATCATAGCTAATGCTCAAGCCTACCAGAAAAAGTTGAAAATACACCCAAATAAGCTGGCACAACCACTTACAAAGCCTTTATATAAGAAGTGACTGAAAAGAAAAGATGCCATGCTACTTGGTGACTGAAAAGAATGAAGAGGATATAGGAGTGCACTCTGCCCGACACCAGAAACAACTTGCTCATAGTTGTAAAACTGATCGCAGATAATATTTGGGGGGGGGGAAACTAACATGCTTAGCTTGAGAAATGTGTTGGACTTGGAACAGAGCTAAAATTAACATCTTGTAATTTAACCACATTTCAAGAAATAAATAAAATATTTTCATTTAATTTAAAAAATCTATACTTATGTCTCGATCACGCTTAAGCACTGTTCTAAAATAAGTGTGAACTCAAAGCAAAGTTTTCGATTAAAATTTGTCAAAATAAGGATTTATCCCTACTAGTAGGGAAAAGTGGCGAAAAAATAGGGGATAGTCTGGTAGGGACAGGTGACACAGGTGGATTTATTCCATAAAGTAGATTCAGTTCGGGAAACTGCCAACTATTTATGATCTTCAAAACTATAGATGGTTAAATTAGACTCCAGAATTAATTGGGTACCACTTTTAGTATTGTAGAAATCATCAGCATCAACTGATAAAGATTCAAGTTCATACCGAAGCGGTTCATACCTTTAAGGACTGATGGTTAACCTATTAGTTCTCTGATACATGACATTTCTAATCTCGTCTGCCGAAACGACTCATTTATTTTAGAAACTAACGACATTTAGAATACGTTCACTCTTTCAGAAAATACGTATTTCAAAACTTTATATTTTATGGCTGTTGCGACAAAGATCATTCTACCAATCAGTGGATAAATCATAGCATATTTTATGGTAGAATGGAAACATAAGGCTTTACCACAGACGAGTTTTATTTACAGATTTAAATGCTGAGGTTAAGTATGCAGTGTCAAAAGAATTAAAATTTAATTGCTTGATTGATTAAAATCAGATCTTGTCAAAAGCGAATCTGATTTACTAATTGTAGGTTTGTAAATTAAGGGCAACTTTAATACAGAAAATAAAAGTAATTTGGTATTAATGTCATGCTTTCCTGTCAAAAGGTCAATAAAATTAAGATTCGTAACAAAAAACGAATAAGGTGAACCATAAATAACGTTCTAACTAGAGATAAAGACGACTCAAATCCGTTCACTTCCTGTCCTGTAGAAAAAACTAAAGTTTCTGTATTGCTATTCGCCAAACAGCTTCGAGAATATTAATTCTAAAATTATAACCAGCAGTTAACAGGATGGTAGTGACCATAAAAAGCGGTGACTAACTGCTGACCTGAGATTCCTTAACTTACCGACTGTAAAAAAAAAATAACACTACACAGAAAACCACAAAAAAGAGCACATCAATGAACTTCAAAATTTTCGAATTCGGAACGATCGCGTTTCGTTTAAAAATGTACGTCGGGTCGGTTTCACGCGCGGTCGCGCCGCACGCGCAGCGCCCTGAGACTGGCTGGAGACGAAGCTCTCTAGTCTCGCATCACTCACCTGTTCATTCCATCTCTTTCCCACATACGGAACTTACTATCGACGGACAAGGACAAAAATCTCGATTTTCCCGAGGTATGCTCGTGGGCGCGAATTTCACAAGCAATCAAGGACGATTTACAAAACATTACCTAGAAATAAATACGGGCAAAATGCGGTTGTTTTGCAAAATGTCAGCTGTCTATATTGAGTTAACGGTATGCCAGATCTCGTCTGAATTTGTAACTACACTTATTCCGGACTTTTACGGTATAATAACTATTTTTATGTACTTTTTGATGTAAGTAGAATCTCAAGCTCTACTTCTGCCTGTCACTGTCAAAAGTCAAATGTCAAGTACCGTATCTTTACACAACCGATTACTGGTTAAAAGCGAATAAGCATAACACTTTATTTTTATGCAACGATGTTGTAACGATGATTATGTTCTTAAGGTTGCATTAAAGACTGGACACTTATCTGCATCTGAGACATTTAAAAGATAATCTTGCATTTACATTCTGAAAACATTAACTTAAAACTGCATTTAGATAAGTGGAGAACTTAAAAACGTTTTATTCGATTATATTAAGTATATCTTAAGCTCTTTTAAATTCTTACGATAATCAAGAAACTCTTAAACCACCATACTCTAGGAAACTCTTCCACCACGCCTTACATAGGTATCATTGTCAGCTGGTATACACCTGCAGAGTATAAGCCTCTTCTATTTTCTGCCATGTGATCATGACCTGGACGCATTTTGGTCTTTTCAAAGATCCTCTTGATGTCAAAAACCCATCTAGCAGATGGACTCCCAGCATTGTAATAGCCGGAGAATTGATACAAGAATGAACGACTGACGAATGTACATTACTAGTGATTCGCCCCGAACTGAGATCTCGCGAGTCTCACATAAAACAAAAAAGTATTATTTGTAATCTTTGACTATAAAAATAGTGCCACAAAATGATAACCATCTAACTTAACCCACAGTTTCATTCAAATTACAGGTAACGGAAGTTCATGTTAATTGAATACACTTTTTTGGGGTAGAAATTGCAGATATTCTGGATTTCAGACTTTTCCCTATATTTGTATAAACCTATTCGCATACCAAATTTCAGCACTGTGGTCACTGGTGTACCGTGAATTTTTAGTTTTTATTCTGAGTTAAAATATCTTAAACTAATACTAATAACTTAAAACCTACAAACTTTCAACTATAAATAAAAACGGCGTCAAAATTTACTCACAAAGACCTTTTATTAGACGTGCCACTTGACCAGATAGTCCTATTTTGTTTTTTTTTACCCCTCTTGAACCCCAGTATCTCAACAACCCCCCCCCCCCCCCCCCCCCCACATTTTTAGCTCATTTAGCTACACCAAAATTGTGCCTACCTACCTATATACTAAATTTTACGATGATCGGATAAACGCTTCGAAAGTTATCCTCGGACAATCAAACATACATACAACGCCGATTTGCCCAAGTTGATTTGGAACGGTCAAGAAGATTGCAATATTCGGAATGAATAATCTTTCCTGATACTTAGAACTTAGATGTTAAAATGGCTCCACCTACCATTGATATGCGTACCTAATTTAAAAGAAATTACAGATGATTTTACTGTCTCTGTAATAAAAAAAAATTGCATGACTATCAGAGTATTTATTTATGTATTATAATATAATTTATAAAATATTTTTAGACCTTAATAATAATCTGATTATCATGCATTTTTTACGACAATCTACAAGTTATATAAAAATACAAACCATAAAAATATAAATTATCGATATATATGCAAATTTAAGTTAGTAGCTAATAAAACTCAGCGGTTAAGGGCAAAGCGCAAACCTTATAAAAAATATTATCTAGTGAGACCCTTCGACCAAAGTAAACGGTTAAGTCTATAAAAAGTAAATGCAAGTATAAATCCACTTAAAAAAAATAGTACTTCTATGAATATGGATAATTCCAGAATTAAATTTACACTGAATCAAGTATTATATAAATGAAAAACTATAAAAAAATCTCATTCTCCATATAATTACTGATTAAAACGGGATTTATCAGCGTATGCACCTTTTTTATTTGTTATCCCGACGTTTCGGCTGACAACAGCCGTGGTCACGGGTGGACTCAAAAAAGGTACATACGCGATAAAAACCCGTTTTAATCAATAATTATGTACAGTGATCGCGAAAGTTTGAAAAATACTATTCTCCATTTAGTAAGAATTTCGAAAATTCTAAAATATGGGTCCGAGTGAAACCATAGTGAGTTTTCGTGAGATAAAGCCAATAACTCCCAACGGAGCTGTCAATGTCATATTTGACGTTTTTTGTGACATTTTGTCCAGTTTTTTTTATAACACTTTGATAACTTTTAGGCTCACAAATGACAAACGGAGCCCCTATACAGTCCCACGTGCGTCTATCATGGCCGGTTCCCATATCCGTCGGTAACCAGCTACGACTAGTATCTCCTTGAAAAAGTGTCAAACTTTTGACAAGTTTTCAAGGAGAAACGAGTCGTATCTGATTACCGACGCATATAGGAATCCGCCATCCCACGTAGAGGTTTTTTGGTGCATTATGTCGGTAAGTATTTATTTCGAACTTTCCTCCCTAGATGTTTCGTAAATTTAAAATACTAAAGTCGAGGCGTTCATATAAAATTTGACGCGTATGGACTTTTTATTACATGTGTAAAACCAGTATCTACATTATCATTGACCGGACCGGAACTATTAAATGTACTGTAAGTATTATTAATGCAATTTGCAATAACTTTAGAATGCGACTTATTCTCGCAAGGTAAAAGTGTTGGAAATTATGGTGTAGGTAACTTCTGTCCATTACTTTGCCCAGAACAGAAAGTAATTAAGTCTTTATAGATTAAATAATTCTTTATTGCACACCACATAACATAAAACTAAAAAGAACACCGCAAAACTATGTGATACAATTAGCGGTCTTATCGCTGTATAGCGATCTCTACAGTGTGGACATTACCAGAGGGCTTAGCCAAGTTACAGTCGATTAGCGATGACGCTAGTCGATAAGTCCGAAAATGTATGGGATTTGAAACATGATATGGAAATATCACGTGATATATCGACAACAAATGTATGTAAAAATCGAATAGATTCGTAGCGAATGTAATTTGGCTACGGGCCCTGGGGTGTAATGGATATGCCTTTACACAAATAGGTTACTTATGGAAACACTAAACTTAGCTCTGCACGTATTTTATGATATCAATATAGATCACAAATATAATCGACCTCGACGACCTCCATAGCGCAGTGGGCGAATAGCCGGCTGAGACTCAGGAGGTAGCGGGTTCGATTCCCGCCGCGGAACAAATGTTTGCATGATATACAGATATTTGTTCCGGGTCTGGATGTTGGATTATATATTATAAGTATGTATTTACAAAAAAAAGTATATAAGTATTCTATCAGTTATCTGGTTCCCATAACACAAGCTCTGCTTAGTTTGGGACTAGATAGCGCTGTGTCAAATGTCCAGCTATATTTATATTTAATTATTTATTTTAATTAACTTGAAGACCAATCCGCAGCTTCGCACGCGTATTTTTCAAAAAAAAATATTACCCTCCTTCTGTTCAGTTGGGTAAAAAGTAGCCTATGTTAATCCAGGATAGTGTAGCATTCTAATGGTGAAAGAATTTTTGAAATCAGACAAGTAGTTTTTGAGTTTATTCGTTACAAACATACAAAAATACAAATCTTTCCTCTTTAGTATAGATATACAAACAAATATAAAGTCAAACATACAAACTTTCGCATTTATTTATTATATGGAAGGATTTCTTGAAGGGTAACTAGGAAACTGACATTCGCACGAGCAATTTTTATTTGATTTATACCGGAATTACACCTCAGTGCTTTAATAACCTAGATCATTTTTGATAAAAATAACGATAGTGTACGTATTTTTAATTGAAATAATTATGTGGTAAAGGGAAATGCCAACGGTAAACTCGTCCAGATGACGTATGAAGTTGACAGGAGCTATATTTTTATGGCGGTCTATATATATATATATATATACATATAACAAAGTCGGGTTAGTTACACCATTTATAACTCAAGAACGACTGGACCGATTATGATGATCTTTGATTTGTTGGATTTGTCTCCGCCCCGAAGAGCAGAATAACTATTAAAATATCGGAAAAAATCAAGCAAAAACAAATTTAAAAAAATCATTTTCCCATACGTAGATGTAGCTAATGATGGCTGATTGACAATTCACATTGGCAGCCCGCGTCATAGTTAAGCATGTCAAGGCGGTACGAACTTCGGCGGGTGAGCTAGTACCTATATACAAAATTGTTACTAGAGTTCGTTCCACAAAAGAGTCTATGTTCTAAGGGCGTATTTTAAACGCGCAGATGACGCGAACGCGCGTTTGCGATTGCGATTCCCAAAAGATAGTAAAGAATCGCGTTTGAAGCGCGTTATCGCGCGTCATTTGCGCGTCCTCTAAGGCGGTTACAAAAAACATAAATTTACAACCTTATTTTCATCTGATAATGTTAATTCTTCAAATACCCGCGGGACTCGTAAAAAAGTTCTAAAATGCATTTAACAGCAATGGATCAAAGTCGTGCCAGACTCTAGTCTCGAATAAATAAGCATAATATTGACACGGAAACGAGATCGTACGACCTAAGGAGGTCGTGGTTACACGAACAGACAAACTAAATGAATTATGGATAACTACCACTTCACTTCTGATTATGTTATCAGTTTCCGAACCTTGAGAAATCGAACTGTTATGCCTAGGGTTGCCTCCCGTACTCTAAAATAGAGTATTGTCCTCTATTTCGTGCAGGTGTACTTTATAAATCTATAAGACAAATAAAGTACGCTAAAATACTCTTTATGTAACGCTGACTGATACTAGGTTTTTACTGGTTATGAATACATAAGTAAGAGACACACAGTGCTATCTAGCCCCAAACTAAACAGAGCTTGTACTGTGGGAACCAGATAACTGATGGAAAGATAGATATAGCATTTATTTGCAACATCGAACACACACATACATACTACATATTTACAAAAAGACTTATTAACAAACAATTTATACATATAAGCACAAAGAAAGCACGAATCAGACAAAAGATATAAAAATAGATATTGATAGAATACTTATATATATTTTTTTGTAAATACATGCTTTTAATATATAGAGAAACAACCAGACCCGGAACAAATATCTGTAGATCATGCAAACATTTGTTCCGCCGCGGGAATCGAACCCGCGTCCTTCCTTCTCACTTCCTGCGTCTCAGCCCACTATTCGCCCACTGCACCACGGAGGCCGTCCAAGTCACAAAAGTTGGGCGTTTAAGCATTTCTGAACAAAACAAGCTACGCAAAATGTCGAAATGAGTTGTCAAAGTATATTTTTAAATGTAATTAAGTGCTTTTTACAAGCTTTTTATTAACTTGCAATGTATGTATGTTTGTCCGGGTGGAATCTTGCAACTGAATTTTAAATCTGTTCCCCTCAACCGATTGAGCGGAAATTTGGAATACATATGTAACTTCGGTGACAATGCAATAATATGGTACCATGGAGGTGGTCTCATGACGGAGACGGATGCTAGACAACGGAACTTCTGAATGGATTATAGTAAGCTACTAGTGTTTGGGCTCATTTGAATCTTATTTTGGAGCTTGTTTTGAAAAAGTAATTTTTCAACAAAAAACTTATTTTTACTGTGTACATTTTTTTTATAAAGTATAGGCCAGCGTTTAACCACTATCTCGCCTGATGGTAAGCGATGATGCAGTCTACGATGGTACACGCTTGCCTAGAAGAAACCTATTCACTCGTGACTTGAAGATCCCTAGGTTGTATTTATCAGGAAACACAGACTCAGGCAAGACGTTCCACTCCTTGGCGGTGCGCATAATAAAGGTGGAAGAGTACCGCTTTGTGCGTATGGGAGGTATGTCTACCATGTAGCGGTGGCGCATCGCGGAGCGTCTGGTTGTCCGATCATAGAATGGGGATGGTGGGATCAGGTTGAAAAGCTCCGCAGCACACTTTCCGAAATGTATCCGATAAAAAACCGAGAGGCTTGCAACCTTTCGACGATGCTCGAGGCTGTGGAGCCTTGCATTTGCCAACTCGTCATTGCAAATGAGCTTCTTGGCTCTTCTCTCAATTGAATCTAGAGCCTCTAGCTGGTACTTCGCTGATCCGTCCCAGAGGTGAGAACAGTACTCCAGACATGATCGGATTTGTGCTTGGTACTTTATATTATCCTACCGAAATGAAAAAATACTTTTTACGCCCAGAAAAATGGTGGCGACCTTAGGCATACCATTCGTATTTGAGCAATTTTGCAAATTTGGTGAAACTACAGATGAAATGGGTGACATTGTCAAATATCTGCCGCAAAGCAGCATTGCTGTTTCTGTTTGAAGAGTGACGTTGAAATTACATGCACATGGGCTTTGCACCCGTCTGCCTCAAGTTGATGGCAGGGCAGTGAATCGTAGGGCACGTTCTAAGATTCGGTTCTTGACCTGCCAATGATTTGTTATAGGCGATGTTTACCAGTACCACTTATGGCCTGTGCAAACCGAATTTCATACGTTAAAGCCGCTGCGTGCAGGCTCACGATTCACGCACGCATTCGATTTGCACAGGCCTTTAACATCAGGGCAATTTTCTTGTGGCATTAAAAAAAATGTCGCGGTCCGTCGATAAGTAAGAGGTGTGCAGGAGGTAGTGGATTGTACAAAGCTAGGGAGGCCTATACCCCCTGCATAATATGGGGTATAACAGTTGGGGAAGTCGGCATGTGGTGATTTGTTGATAAACTCAAAAAGGGTTATGGGATTTTTCGGTTCAAAATCCCCTTCCACCAACTTTTGGCTGCAAAGTGGAAAATTAAACAAAGTTTGAAATTCCCGCGGTGGATTTTGGAACGGACCCGGTATTCGTTTTATTGTCCAAGAACAATAGGGATCCTCGTTACCTTGTAACTATGTAAATACCTACTTTTTGTCATCTTTCTGTAGGTATTGTGGTTAGATTCATGTTACAACAAAAACAATGACTAATAATCATTTCCCGCTTTGCGGTTAAATGGGGTCTTTTAAACAACAACATAAAAAATTGAGCTTAAGTTATTGAGGTCGAAAATGGTGTAGCTCAATAATTTGTCACTTTTTGACAGATAACTTTTTTGGGCAATGCTCGGTTCTTTATTATTTTGATTTCCAAAATTTTTTTCTCAATATATTTTTAACCAAATATAACTTCAAACATCAGAAAAATGTGCATATGCCTTTGCAAATTTAAGAGTTTGATCTTTTTCTTATGGTCCTATTATCATATTTTGACCAAATGTATATAGGGTTGCCCCTGAGCTACCTCCTTAGCCTTACTAACAAAAAAAGAATCATGGAAATCGGATCTAGAAACCTTAACTGGATCACAGGAAGGAAATCAACGCTAACCTTAGAAAACAAACTTCTGATGTACAACTCTGGGGAACTGCCCTTTTTATTCGATCATATTTATCGTTTATATTCGAAATCAAATATAAACGTCGTCCAGCGACTCCAAAATTCTATACTGAAATCTTTGTCAAATGCGCTATGTCAAATCAACCGAGGAACTGCATTAATACTTGAAAATGGCCACAGTGATGAGATTAAATTCATGGAAAAACCGTACAAAATCAGACTATCGAAGCATCCTAATCAACTAGTTGTGAAGCTCCATGAACCAAATCAGCAAAACCGCCTTCAGCGCCACAACATACTAGAACTGAGTGACAGAAACTAATTTCTTCAAATGTGCAATACTAAATGGAGTCCAGAACAGCACGCCAATTATGCTCTCCAAATATCTGCTTATAGCCAAAGGCTGATCGTAGATGTATAATTATAATTAGAGACAAAACGAGCGACAAAACGAGACGATATATAATTAAGACAAAAAGTTGAAAAAATTAACAATTTTAGAAACGGAATGGAAATTTTACAGCTGTCAAATTTTGTTTTGTTTTTTATCAGAATAGTCTTCATGCTAGAATTTTAGAGAGTTTATTCATTAGAAGCTGCCAAAAAATCTACTCTTGAACATATATCTAGAATACAGGCTTTAAACCAACGAGTCAGGTTAATAATAACTTAAACTTTTAAACCGTATTCAATAACTCACGTCAATCAGCTCGCAATAAAAACATAACACATGATTAATTCAGAATGCGTTCAGAAACTAACCATTATTTTATTATCTTGAAAAACTAAACCTTATAAAAGATAATAAGCTATTCAAGTTAGTCACGATTCCACATCACGAACTTAGTATGTGAGAAATAAATATGTTAGAAAGATTACTTGCATATTGGAGTATGTCATGATTGTTATTTAAACGGCTAGACATTTATCGTATATTTTGACCTTTTTTTAATGCTATTATTGGTGTATGTCTTGCCAGAAGATTTAGTTATATAAAAAAAAACATTTATTTTATCTAAAAAAACCAACTATTATTATTATTATTTGGAACCTGTACTGTCCCACTGCAGGGCAATGGCCTCTTCTTCCTTCCACTCCATACGCTTGTGTAGTCCAGTCTTCCATATACGAGTCGAGTTCGTCTTTCCATCGGCGTCGCGGTCTGCCACGTGGTCGTCTTCTGTCTAACACAAATCGCGGACGTTGGGCACCAAGTAGGCAAGTTAAAGTGGGATTGGGCGGGACACGTCTACCGCATGTCGGAGGAGTTATGGGCAAAATTCACCACCGAGTAGATCCCAAAAGACAGAAAAAACAAACTAAAATATAAAAAATATGTACTTACAAGATTGTATTTAATTAATTACGAAAAATTCAACAGGTAAGGTCAGTTAGCTTATATTAGATAAATACACTTTTAAATCATAGGTACAATGGGTGCCCTTATAGCTCAAAGCGATTTCTTCCAAAAAAAGTAGAACGTAAATTACAGGACATAATTTATATCTGTTTTTAACGTTTTCATGTATCGATCTGATTCAAGGCTTACCTATTGTGAAAGCAATCGTAACGGTGGAATTTGGCGCAGAGATAACTGCAATCAAATTCTGGAGGACATGCTACTTCTAAGGACAAAAAAATATATACCACCAGTGCAAAGCCGGGGCGGGTAATTGTCGCCGCACACGAGCCACGCGCCACAGCCACTAAACGCCGCCAACAAGCTGCGGACTGCATTTTTCATAAACTTTATATGAACCGCCGCACACGGTTGACGCCAGTAGTCGCTACACGCCACGAGATACCGCTTCCCGCTTCGTGTAGTCGTGTGGCCGCCACCGACCGAAAGTGAAGGAAAAAAGGACAAAAGTGACTGCGCGCTTCCGCTACTAAGTGACCGCTTTCAGCTTCTGGTGGCGGCGTATGAGGCTGAAGCGCGTGGATGTAGGTAAAATGGAATTCAAGTATTTGACAACACCCCGAAAGAGGGCTGGAATCCTTGGTATGAGGTTTACCCTCGTTTTTGGGAAAACTTTTTTAATATGAGCAGATTCACAACTCCAAATATGTACCTAACCTAAAATCCGCAAATTCAAAATGGCCGTCGTTTACTGAACTATTTTTAAAATATTTTTAGACAGATTTGCACAAAACCTAACATAAAATCCCACTGCTTTATGTACATCATCATAATATCAGCCGTAGGACGTCTACCGCTGGACATAGGCCTTCCCCATAGATCTACTACTAAACTCTATTTAGAACTCTTACAATTTATTTGAAAGGTACTTTGGCATGTACGGTATTAAAATCAGGACCTTCCTCAATGGGAAAAGGTCAGAATTTTATTCATCATGCTGCTAAACTATTTAGTTTAGCAGCACGTCTAGTGGTGGCACTAATTTATGCATTGAAATTGCATTACAATGTAAGCTGTATTTATTGACTTAACATTGTATTGGATGAGCAAAAATGTCTGCTAGGCGATTCCAATAACTTGCTGTCACTTACTTCACATAACCTTATGTCATTTTATTCTCGAGTTCCGCACTTAATTTTGCTGTGTAACATCTTTCCTCTCAGTTTGTGGGAGAGATTTTGGCAAAAGGGACGGAAATGTATAACAGGAAACCGGGGAAGCGCGTGCTATTTGATTTGACCAATAAGTCGTCAGATGTTACAAATCATATGTGACTACTGTAGGGCTCGTAGTTTTAATATTTTTTTTAATTCGTATTTTGTTGGCTGGTTCTTTTTACAAACTTTTTATTAACTTGCAATGTATGTATGTTTGTCCGGGTGGAATCTTGCAATTGAATTAAACCCCCTCAACAGATTGAGCTGAAATTTGGAATACATATGTAACTTCGGTGGCAACGCAGTAATATGGTACTATGGTGGTCTCATGATGAAAACTGATGCTACACTACGGAAGTTCCGAATGGATTCTAGGCTACTAATGTTTCGGCTCATTTGAATCTGCTTGCGGTTCCGATTATGAATTTTATAAAAGCTTGTTTTAAAAAGTAATTTTTCAACAAAAAACTTATTATTTTGATTTGATTACATTCGTGCTAGTTTCAGTGCGCAACTTTTGAATAGAATGACATTCGTTGAAATGTTGTTAGTCAGGTCAAGACTGGAACAGCACTGCTGAATCATAGCCTTGGGCCGTCTTTGGTGAAATGTTGATTAATGGAGAGCTTTCAAAGTTGAATTTATAATTGGTGTCAAACGGAGATGCATGGGAGATTAAATTAATCTTGAGTTATATACAATACAGATAAGGAAATAAACAACCTCCAGCTTACTATTTAAGTAGCTACCTCTACGAATCTACCTATAAACGATATGGGGTGATTTTACCCGAAAAAATATAATATGTATTAATAAAATAATAGTTTTGAATAACGATATAAGCTTTTTTAAAATTATTTATAACAAACAATCTTAATACAATTTATACCTATAAAAATACTCGTAGATCACTAATTTTCCATACAAATTATATGCATTACAAGTATTTATATGCATACAAGCATCCGCCCGCGGCTTTGCAGACTTGGTTTGTCAATTAAAAATGGCCAAAAGCTCAATTCAGGTCATAACCTATCTATATACCAAATTTTATCGAAATCGGTCCAGCCTTTTAGTCGTGAAAACAACAAACAAACTTTCAAATTTACTATAAATTATCATATCAGCCATAGGACGTTCACTGCTGAACGTAAACCTCCCCCATAGATTTCCAGAGCGACCATCTTGCACCCAACGGCTCCCAGTAACCATTATAGGGTCGTCTTTCCATCTAGAGTGGGGCCGTCCTACGCTGCGCTTTCCAGTACGTGGTCTCCACTCGAGAACCTTTCTGTCCCAACGGCCGCTGTCAGTTCTTTGAACTATGAGCCCTGCCCACTGCCACATCAGCTTGTAGGAAAAGTCAGTGCCTCTGGTTTGTCTACAAATCTTCTCATTTCTGATGAGAGAATGAAATGAGAAGAAATGAGAGAAAAAAAAATGAACTAAAATAATTTCTTCCTGATTCTAACCTGGATTACCACATAGGCTACCTTTTATACCATAAATCAGTTTCCATGGGATAAAATAGGGTGTCAAGTCAAGTTGCAACAGCGAGTAAAACTTTATTTCTAGGTTACCTACACATTTAGTAGTGTAAAGCGTACGAAGTCGAGGGCAACAGCTAGTATTACATAATCGAAAGAAACCCTACTACAAATTAATACAATACCTGCGTTATGTACCTATCTAAGTTTGTAAGATTGTTATTTATGAAACGTCTATCATAATTTGATATACAGATTTAAAATTTAGTCTAAATAGCCGAGAACCTACTTAATGACGACTTCCGTGGCGCAGTGGGCGTATAGCCGGCTGAGACGCAAGAGGTAGCGGGTTCGATTCCCGCCACGGAACAAATGTTTGCATGATCTACAGATATTTGTTCCGTGTCTGAGTGTTTTTCTATATATTATAAGTATGTAATTATAAAAAAAGGTATTTAAGTATTCTATCAGTTATCTGGTTCCCATAGTACAAGCTCTGCGTAGTTAAGGACTAGATAGCGCTGTGTCAAATGTCCAGCAATATTTATTTATTTTTAACCTACTTCATTTTAAAATACCAAAGAAATGAGATCATCCTTAGTTTCGGATAATTTACTAATATCTTAAAATTATAACCTACAGCGAAAAACGATACAATGGAGTCCGTGGGAACTAAATGACAAAAACTTTTCAATGAGCATGACTCAATGATTAGGTACAAAGTACAAACCCGTGATTAACTGGTATTAAGCTTTCCTGACAAGAAAATTACTCAAACCACATTACCATACTTAGAATAACTACCGAATAACTTATAATAACTGTTGGTAACGGTATCAGTGGCGCGAGTTCAATGGTTTTTCTCATCGCAAAAATGCCCAACGCGCCTAAAGAAATTTTCACTTCAAAAGAATATATGTATCTATATAAGTATTTGTCGTATTTGCCCCTTATATGATCATAACATTCCACAAGGCCGCCATAAAAGTCGAAAGAACTTTCAACGCTTCAGAAGGGCCACGAGCGATGACCCGGCTGCTACTAGGCGCACTCTGTGGATAAAAAGAAATTCCCCACCGCCTGATTTTACCACCCCACAGGAACAGTTACCACCCGGGCATGATCTGCCATGGCCAGTCTGGAAGTCCTTAAACAGGCTCCGCACCCAGGTTGGCCGCTGCAGACTTAATATGTGCAAATGGGGATTCAGGGACTAACTTAACGCAGTGCGACTGCGGTGATCCCACGCAGACAATGCAGCACTAGCTAATGTGCCCTTTATGCCCGAACACCTGCACGATGGAGGACCTAATGGCCGCCTCGCCTGATGCCATTGTTGTGGCCAAACACCTGTCCAACATACTATGAATAGAAACGTAGAACTCTTGACACGCTAAGAAAAAGAAGTATTTGCCAGGTATTTGATTCCCATACCTAGTACAAGCTCTGCTAAGTTTGGGGCTAGATAATACTGTAAAATGTCCAGAAATATTTATTTATTTAAGTCACGTGGATATGGGATCTTAAAATCCCGCGAAGCTAAATTTTCCTTCTAGTTTTATCGGAAAAAGTGTCAGTTAGATCACTTTGTCACCAGAACGTTTTAATATTCATTAGTTAAATTGAAATTCAGTTTGCACTCAACGGAATTAGTTTAGTTGCCGTGAATTATGCAAAATGGCGTCGCTGTAAGAATCGTAATGAAGTTATTTTCCTACTACTAGTTAAGAAAACTGGAGTTTTCCAACGTTTTGTTAGTGTCTGATTTCCTGGGGAAGGCACTGGGCATAGTTAAGAAAAGTGGAGTTTTCCAACGTTTTGTTAGTGTCTGATTTCCTGGGGAAGGCACTGGGCATAGTTAAGAAAAGTGGAGTTTTCCAACGTTTTGTTAGTGTCTGATTTCCTGGGGAAGGCACTGGGCACTATGTCTGTGACACAATATTAGGTGGACCTAAAAGCATGTTCTCAAAATGAAGCATATTATATTGCAAAATAATTGATCCATACATAAGTAATCCAAAATTCCTCAGTGTCTTAAGACGAAAGTCTTTAATCAGTGGTGTCACCACTGGCAACATGGATAAATGTTACACAATACTAGTAACTATTTAGCAATTAATTCAAATCAATAGATATAAAAAAATATAATTCAATATATTTAAATAATTGTATATTATAAAAACAAACACGTAAATCATTTTTGATTTACGTGTTTGTTCAAAAATGATCCATGTTTATTCAAACTGTAGATAATAGCTACAATATATCGTGATATGAAATCAGCTCGGGATCAAGTTTCCTTAAAAGGAGAAACCTTTAGAACCACGCAGCATTAAGGGTCACATAACTTTGTAAGCGATTTTGAATCATATTGTCATTTCATATCATTTGACGACCTCCGTGGCGCAGTGGGCGTATAACCGGCTGAGAAGCAGGAGGTAGCGGGTTCGATTCCCGCCACGGAACAAATGTTTGCATGATCTACAGATATTTGTTCCGTGTCTGGGTGTTTTTCTATATATTATAAGTATGTATTTACAAAAAAAAAGTATATAAGTATCAGTTATCTGGTTCCCATGATACAAGCTCTGCTTAGTATGGGGCTAGATAGCGCTGTGTGAAATGTCCAGCTATATTTATTTATTTATATTATAGTGGAGTTGAAAGGAAAATTTCATACCTATTCTATTACATAGTCGTCGCTATAAATTATATCATAGCAATATAAATGTGTAAAAACATGACATTTATTGATTATAAAATATTCTATTATTAAGTAATAATTTATGAAATTATACTTATGAAATAATTAAGTAATAGAGGGTGCTTCGGAATGACGGTAAATCAGGAAGGGAGTCATTGTCCTTACCTACAGCTCGGCCTATATGACACCAAACCTTCGCACAACCAAACATTTGAATTTTTCCTGCATCGACTACACACGATCCGAGGCCATCCGACTCCGATTTATACCTGGAAGCAACCGGGACATGCTCCGGATTCGCAGGATCGGGGAGACCCGGCTGCCATATAGTCCGAGCCTACGAAGGCCAAGGGTTCCGGACCAAAATGGTAAAAACGTCATAACAGCTTGAAATTTGAAATAAATAATACTGACTTTCCTCTACTGCAAGTAAAAAAATCTAAATTATTTTCATTTTGATTGCCAAAAGAACTTTGAGATAGGTTTACTAGGTCAGGTGGGGTATGGATATCAAAGAGATTGATTTACAATGATTCTTGTTAGCACGAGTAAGGAGTGAAACTCACTTCTGGCGTATGTTTTTCCGGACCAGTATGATCTCGGATTCTTCAAGTCCAGAGTGAATAGGTTCTTTCTAGGCAAGCGTGCTCGATCTTCGATCTCACCATCACTTACCATAAGGTGAGGTAGTGGTCAAACGCTTGACTATCATCAATAAAAAAAAAACACATTCCAAATCCATTTATTTTGTACATTTTAGGAGTTATGACAGACAAAGGTAACAGATATAGCACAGGATTAGCAAGCTGAAATGGCAGTTGGCGGGGCACATAACCCCAAGAACTGACGGCCCTCAGACGGAAAAACGACCTATTATAGGAATTGGATTGAGACTTACTGGCTACTTTTTATTAACAAACCACGCATGCCAAGCCACTGGCGGAAGCTAGTAGTAAACAATCAACAGTCAACCGCAAAATACAGCAAGCTTTCTTATTAGTAATACTTGTGTATTGTACCGTGGTATCAAATTAACGCAGATAATAATTAAATTCACTAATTAAGCAAGCGAAAGCCGTTAATTATCTATCTGATTTACCCGTGATTACGACGCATGAACTGGCAGTAGATAGATAGATAGGTATTTCAGGTTCAATAACCGACATACACCAATGCACAGATAAGACAATCGAGTTCTCGGTCAGTTATTAAATCGGCTATCACTCATAATTTGTATTTATAAGTTTTGTGGGTATAAAAAGGACAAGTGCGAGTCTGACTCACGCACCGAGGGCTCCGTAAAAATATTTTTTTATGTGGTGTAACATAGCAGTTATCGGTCTTTTTCTTTACTTGTGCCTTGCTTCTAAAGGTTTGATTTAATTGTGTTAAAATATGCGGCTTATTGGCTGTATTTTTTAATTGCGTTGACTAGTAGCTTGACTTTTATACAGCTCAAAAGGACCGAGATCTTTGACATCAATTGCAACTTGATAACCTCCAGGCGTTTCTGAGAAAAAGGGCCTTGACCGACGGACAGACAGACGGACAAAGAAGTGATCCTATAAGGGTTCCTTTTTTCCTTAAGGTACGGAACCCATAAAATAATAAAAAAGGCACTCCAGGAGTGTATACAGAGTCGTCGGTAACGGTAACCGTGACGCGAGTTCAATGGTTTTTTCCCATCTCAAAAAATGCCCAACGCGCCTAAAGAAGTTTTCACTTCATAAAATATTGCACGTGTATGTTGTAAAAGTGAAGCAAACTTTTAAAATTATTGTTTACTAGCTGACCCCCCCCCCCCCCCCCCCCCCCCCCGACTTCGCACGTGTGATTGGTCAATTACGTTACTTTTTAATAATTGTTTCATGTATCATTTTGCGGGTACCAAATAAATGATTATTCTATTCTTCTGCGCAGTCGGATAAAAAGTACCCTATGTCGCAATCCCGGTCATAATCTATCTATATACCAAATTTCATCGACATCGGTCCAGCCGTTTAGTCGTGAAAACGAAACAAACAGACAGAGAGACAGAGTTACTTTCGAATTTATAATATTAGTAAGTATAGATAGCTGAGCTTATTCCATAAACGACAAGTTATTATAAAGTGAAAGTGTCGATATTTGTTGCTGAAAAAAATAAATGGATTCTAAAAAGAAGCTGCTCCAGCAAAATTTAGTTCACATTAAACTAAGAATTGTTAATCCATCTCTTAGACAATTAGTCCAAAATAACCAAAATTACTTACGAAATGTTGATTGTCGTATCTAGACTTTGTGTCTTCTATTCTTTGGCAGTTAACTGGCGCGAAGCCAATCACAAAATAAATGGGTACAAAAGGCTAGCTCATGCCAATTTTGATTAAAAGTACCTACGCTCCAGCGTAGCGCTAGGGCTGGTAGTGGTACCTACAATATTCTACAACCAAATACACATCAATTTTGATGAGAAGTTTATTAATTGTTACGTCAACTTTTTAACTCAAATTATCGGAAGTAAATTCATACAAAACATTGTTTACGTCTCGCCAAAGTGCGGCAATCTCGATCGTCGTACTCGCACGTCTATGTAAGCATGTGCCTGTTATCGCTGATTGTACCAGCTGATCTTCTGTACTATTTTGTGATGCAAAGTGATGCAAAGTTTATAAAAAGCTTGTTACTACTATAACTATTGGTATTATCTGTTGCTTGAATTCTTTTGTATGATAAGCCGCCCGCGGCTTCGCATGCATGGTTTGTCAATAACACTCCCGCGCAGTCGGCAAAAAAGTTGGTTATGTCGCAATCCCGATCGTAATCTACCTACATATATACAAATTTCATCGAAATTTGTCCAGCCGTTTAGTCGTGAAAACGTAAAAGATTGGGGTTCTTTCGAATTTATAATATTGGTATCTATAGATTTAATACGCTTCAGTTGAGTCATAATAATCTGAAGACTGATGTTCCAAAGGTAAACTTTATAATATAAAGCTACAATGAAACCAGGAAATACAAGGCAATGTATCTATTTATGGATATAGGTATATAGGTTTATACCTTTAAAATAGGGTAATGAGAACATGAGGTCCTTACGTACCTAATATTAATTGAAATAACTTGTAAATGTCAATGTCACAATGTCAGAGTGTTCCATTTAGGCAAAAAATCTAAAAATTTACTAACCAGGACAACCCGCGCATTTAAAATTTGCAATTTGGAGTTTTTTGACATCAGCAGAGTATTTTATCCGATAAAAAATAAATAGTAGGCACTTGTTTATTGTTTATTTATTTATGTTACTGATATGTGTAGTCATGGCCAATTATACTAATTAGGTAATAAGTAGGTACATGATACATATTTGCAATAAAAATAGGTACATCAAGTCAACGAAATTAAACAGTTCAAATTATTATGAGGCACACGAAAGAAATATTTAAACACTAGCTGTCCCGCCGAACTTCGTACCGCGTTGACATGCATGTGACGCGGGCTGTCAATGCCCCAGTAGAATTGTCAACCGACCAACATTATGTGCATCTATCTATGAGAAAATGAATTTTCACATAATTTCAGAGTATTTTATCCGATTATAAAGGCACTTCTGACTTTTATTCTACCATAAAAAAACAATCTGAAAATTAACAGGTTTTTACAGCTTTTCTATGACTATCTATCAATATCTTTTCGTAGCAGATGTTCGAGTAAAAGTTGACATAACTCGAAAGCGACACTTCACTTGAAGTGCTATAAACATGTTGAAGTGGCAGCATAAATATTTAGGTTGGGCGTCTGCCCACACGCCTATTGTGTCTTCATTCGATACATCGGCGATTCTGCGAATATTAGCCGGTTCGTAAGTATGGTAGCACGACAGGACCTCATCATCATCATATCAGTCAAAGGCCATTATATCACGTCCACTGCTCAACATAAGCCTCCTCTTAGATTTCCAAAGCGACCGATCTTCACCCAACAGCTCCCCGCAACCTTTATCTAGTGGGAGACCGTCCTACGCTGCGCTTTCCAGTGCGTGGTCTCCACTAGAGAACCTTTCTGCCCCAACGGCCTGCTGCATCATAAACAATTCGGATTTACCAGTGGTCGCTCAACCACTGATGCTGGTATTGAGTTAATATCGCACATATTTGATGCCTGGGAGAAGTCTCATGACGCTTTAGGTGTTTTTTGTGATTTGTTCAAGGCATTTGATTGCGTAGACCATGACACATTGATCAGGAAACTACACCATTATGGCATTAGGAGCGTTGCTCTAGACTTTCTCACTTCTTATTTAAGTGGCAGAGTGCAAAGAGTTGACGTGAATGGGAAGCGTTCTCCGGGGTCTTTGGTTAAAATGGGTGTACCACAGGGATCAATTCTGGGACCATTTTTGTTTTTAGTATATATTAATGATCTTCCCCATCTTGTAAGGGACGATCATGAGGTTGTATTGTTTGCAGACGACACGTCACTTTTATTTAAATTAAAGCGACGACAAACCGATTTTGACGATGTAAACAATGCAATCTCTAAGGTGGTAAAATGGTTCAATGTAAACAATCTACTTCTAAATGAAAAGAAAACAAAGTGTATTAGATTTATACTACCTAATGTTACACAAGTTAAAGCAGATATAAAAATCAAAGACGAGGAGTTGGCTCTTGTGGACACCACCGTATTCTTAGGTATAACCCTAGATAATAAACTTCAATGGGGCCCTCACATTGATGGGTTGTCGAAGAGACTTAGCTCTGCGGCATACGCAGTCAAAAAGATCCGTCTTTTTACAGACGTAGACACAGCTAGACTAGTTTACTTCAGCTACTTCCACAGCATTATGTCATACGGTATACTACTGTGGGGGAGTGCTGCAGATATAAACACCGTTTTTGTGCTGCAGAAGAGGGCTGTTCGTGCAATTTATAATATGGGCCCCAGAGAATCATTACGCAATAAGTTTAAAGAAATAAATATTATGACATTCCCTTGTCAATACATCTATGAAAATCTAATGTATGTTCACAAAAATATTAATTTGTTTAAGAAAAATAGCGATAATCATAATTTTAATACTAGAAATAAAGATAAACTCGCTGTTGCCACTTGTAGACTCCATAAAGTTAGTTAATCGTTTAAAGGGCAAGGTGTACGCTTTTATAACAAACTCCCAAGGGATGTACAAAAATTGACAATTAACAAATTTAAAAACGTAATTAAACAAAATCTTTATAAAAGAGCCTACTATAAAATATCGGATTATTTAGATGATAGAGAAGCTTGGGATTGAAATTGCTCCAACTCGTTCAAAATGTCGTAATGTAAATAAAAATTTAGACGTAATTTATGTTCTGTATTATGTATTGTAAAAGGATCATTAAAAAAACAACCAGCCTTGTTTCTTGCCTTTCTTTCCTGGCTTGGTCGCGAAGGAACAGGCAGTAAAATTGACGTTTCAAAGTGATCCTTGTGATTTGAATGAATAAAAATATTTGAATTTTTTTTTTTGGCCGTCAGTCCTTCGAGCTATTTGCCCTGCCTACTGCCACTTCAGCTTGCTAATCCTTTGTGCTATGTCGGTGATTTTGGTTGTCTACGAATCTCATTTCTGATTCAAGCTGACTGGACCTAACTACCTATATCAATCCATGCAAATCTATTTTTCTAACGATCTTTGACGTCGCGAGAAATTCTGTATCTCACTCGTTATTACTGAAAAAATCGCGACACATGATGTCTGGCGATGTTTCACGGCATGACTCGCGACACGTAAGTAAGTAATAATTTATTTAAACAGAACTTTAAAAACAGCTGTACTTAAATGCTAAGTGTTATTGATCGAGCGAAGCGAGATCTCCAAATCAATTTGGGCAAATCGGCGGTGTATGTATGTAGTATGTTTGTTTTTCCGAAGATAGCATTGATCCGATCATCGTGAAATTTGATACATACGTAGGTAGTGATGGCACAATTTTGGTATGATTAAATGAGCTAAAAGTGTGGGGGGGTCGTTGAGATATTGGGGTTCAGGTCAAGTGGGACGTCAAATAAAGCAAAGGCTTCATTAGTACATTTCAACCCCGTTTTATTTTTAATTTAATCCTTGTAGTTTTTAAGTTATTAGCCATCATAAAAACTAAACTTAGACAAAATTCACATACATCAGTGACCCCACAGTGCTGTAATTTGGTATTTGTGTTATTTGTAGCGACACAAATATAGGGAAAAGTCTGAAATCCAGAATAACTGCAATTTCTACCCTTAAAAAAACAACCAATTAACATCAACCCCCGTTACCTGTAATTTGAATGAAACTGTAGGTCAAGTTTCTGGTTGTGCATTTCTTGGCACTAATTTATTAGTCAAAGATTAAGGCCGACTTGCACAACGATCACTAAACGTATTTAGCAAGTAAACATGTTTAAATTTTACGTATTTGTAAGGTTTGACAACTCCTTAAATCATATTTAGCCACTAAATACGTTTAGGCATCGTTGTGCAAGTCGCCCTAAGAATAATATTTATTTTGTTTTTTGGGAGATTCGCGAGATCTTACTTCGGGGCGAACCACTAGTATAATTAACATACGATTTGTTGGCGGTAGATTTGCATTAAGTATCTACAGTTCTAAAACCATTATCACCCGCGCTAGTTGTACACTGCGTTCCGTGACTTTTGTCGCCTAGTAAAGACGGGGCCATACCTATACTGATTAGCCCATTACTGTAGATACCATGTATTTTTTTAGCGTTGGTTGTTACCCTTTGTGTCAATCTCAGAGTAAGAAACTTGAGACCCTCGCTTCAAAAGAGTGGAGATGGCCTGGATAGGGCATCATGTACCATATTTTCTACCATAAATAAATAAATATGGCTGGACATTTCCCACAGTGCTATCTAGCCCCAAACTAAGCAGAGCTTGTACTATGGGAACAAAATAACTGATAGAATACTTATATACTTGTTTTTTGTAAATACATACTTATAATATATAGAAAACATCCAGACCCGGAACAAATATCTGTAAATCATACAAACATTTGTTCCGCGGCGGGAATCGAACCCTCCTGCGTCTCAGCCGACTATTCGCCCACTTCGCCATGGAGGTCGTGAATTAATGCTTCTGAACTTCGCATAAAATGCATTGAACAAAGTTGCTAAAAGCTTACAGGCTTTAATACAGTATTTACCCACCATTTTAATACCTCGTAAACTCTAGTTCCATCAAAATACGGGTATAAAGTCAATATGGTGGATATTGGTTACTATCAGACAGTAACAGTAAAAGTAAGGTAACTTTAATGTTATTATAGAAAACAAAGCAATAGTGAACTTTGTTTAAAAATATCCCACAAGTTATGTGCTAAGGTGTGCTTTTGTGTACGTTGAGTTCTGTGCTTTTTAAGTAACAGAATAAGTAAGATCAACAAGACTACTGAGAATAAACGCAATTTTCCTTACCAAGCGGGTTTTCTGTAATAAAGCCTTCAAATCCTTCAACCCGGAACAATTATGAGCCATGTAATATTATAGCGCAGAGCTTGCAAACCGCATGCGGTAACGCTCCGCCATCGTTATTATGCGCTACTGTTAGATAATTTACTGTGCACCAGGGATTTGAGAGGATTTAATTCAAACTTGAATATGAAATAATTTGTACAAACCTACATAAAATATTTTAGTATTAAATCAAACAGTAGGTACTTAAAAATATAATACCCTTAGATTGATGTAATGTACTTTTCATCATCATCATCAACCTATAACAGTCCACTCTTGGACGTAGATCTCTCCCAGGGTGCGCCATTAAGCCTGATCCTCAGCTCTTCTCATCCAATCCTTACCAGCCACAGCGCGCAATTGTCCAAGGAGAACCAAGGTAATCGACATAGCTCAGATGGTCAGCAAGCTGAAGGGTTTTTTTAAGCTGTATAGATCTTCGTATGACCACAATCTCAACTGATGGTAAGCAATGATGTAGTCTAAGATGAAGCACGAAGATCTAGAAGAAATCTATTCACTCTTACCTTAAAGAGGCTCGGATTTTATTCTTTAGGAAAAACAGACGACGGCAAAGTGTTCCATACTTTAGCTGTACGCATCAAGAACGTAGAACCAAAACGGTGTGTTGAATGGATGGTATATCACCTAGGTACGGATGGTACTGAGCCGTGCGCCTGCTTATCCTTTGGTGGAAAGGAGATGGCGGAATCAAATCGAAAAGTTCCTGGGCACATTCCCCAAAATGTATTCTGTAACTGTACGGTATGTAACTTTACGGCGGTGTTCGAGACTTTGGGTCTTAGTCTCCGCCATATATTGTTATATATATTCCAGTGGCAGTGGGCCGGACCGTTGGGTAAACGTATTCTGGAGTGGAGACCACGTCTAGGCAAGCGAAATATAGGACGCCCTCCGGCTAGATGGAGTGACGAAATATAATTTTACTCCATGAAAATACAAAAGCTTTCAACAGTTGATTTCTCAAAACCTTGTTATATACAGATTTTATATTCAATGTTGATGTTATTGTTATAAAGTTTAGTGGATGCCCTTCGTGATCTCGATTGGTGTCGAGAGGCGATGTGGGCGGGCGGATGCGCAGATAGGCCCTTACGCAAGGAATTTAGTGATGTCGGACTTTCCTATCGATAGATCGACGAAAATAGTTGAATATGTATTTTAAGGCCCTTTAAATAGCTAGATCAAATAGGTCCTTACGCAGCTTAGCGATTTATAACTTTCAATCGGTACTATAGCTATGAAACTTGGCGATAAACTTATAGTTATTTGGTGGCGCGCTTTAAAAAGATCACGATTGGAGAGACGAATGAGACGCTGGAGATTTGACACCTAAAAATATGAAATTTAAACTAAGTAACTACTTTATGAGACAAGTTTAATTTTCTTGGCTCATTCATAACATTACTAATCCAAACCATAAACAAAAGTACTTACCTTGCTCCTGCTTACCTACCTACATACATTTTATTTCTCTTTTTTTTGGAATAATTATCACCATCATTTAAGTATGCAATTATTTACATAATTTTAACCCATTTTGGTTGATATTCATTTGTTAAAATAAAAAACACCTAGTTGTGTAAACCCACGATAGCACCGGCACAAACCTCAGTGGTTTTAGATGCTATATTTCTGAACATATAACTGTAATCTTTGCCAAAATAGTTAGTAAATTTAAAAAAAAAGTTAGGAATGAATGTAAATTATTTACTGTAAAGTGCACTTTGAAACTAGAAATGGTCGACTCATACGTTTATCTTGGCCATGTTTTATCTTTTGGCAAAGAGTATCAAATAAAGGAAGTCACCCGGCGTGTTCAACTTGGATGTGCAGCTTTCGGCAAACTAGATGATATGCTAAAATCCACGCATATTCCACAATGTCTTAAAACACGTCTCTATACCCAATGTGTCCTGCCAACTATGACTTATGGTGCCGAGACATGGAGGCTCACGAAGGAGGCTGTGCACAAAATAAGTGTAGCACAGAGAGCCATGGAGCGCGCCATGCTCGGCATCACACTCTTAGATCGAGTTCCCAATACCGAAATTCGCAATCAGACTAAAGTACAAGACATCAGCATGCGAATATTGTGGCTCAAGTGGAGTTGGGCAGGACACTTGGCCAGACGTAGTGACGACAGGTGGACTAAGGCACTAACAGAGTGGCCGAGAACTGGCTATCGAAATAGGGGACGTCCACCAGCGAGATGGGTCGACGACATCCATAAGACCGTGGGTCGTACGTGGTTCAGACTGGCACAGGATCGGGAAGAGTGGCAGAAACAAGGAGAGGCCTATGTCCAGCAGTGGGTCGACACAGGCTGAGAATGATGATGATGATGATGATGATTCACTTTTCAAGCTCATTACAACAACAAACAAGAAAAAAAATATATAATGGGCGGTCTTATCACTAAAACAGTAATCTCTTCCAGAAGTTCTTTGTAATCTGGAATGATAGTTTTGACGACCTCCGTGGAGCAGTGGGCGAATAGCCGGCTGAAACGCAGGAGGTAGCGGGTTCGATTCCCGCTGCGGAACAAATGTTTGCATGATCTAAAGATATTTGTTCCGGGTCTGGATGTTTTTCTATATATTATAAGTATGTATTTACAACAAAAAAGTATATAAGTATTCTATCAGTTATCTGGTTCCCATAGTACAAGCTCTGCTTAGTTTGGGCTAGATAGCGTTGTGTGAAATGTCCAGTAATATTTATATTTATTTATTATTTATAGTGATATACACTTTCATATAAATGTGTAAGTTTGGATGTTTGTTTTTTGTTTGTTACTCAATCACGTCGTAATTGCTGAACCGATTTAGATGAAATTTAGTGTTATGATAGATTATGACCTGGATTCAAACATTATGCTACTTTTTGTTGACAAACAACACATGCGAAGCCGCTGGCGGAAGATATACATTCATAAAGCTGTTATAACGCGGAACTATTTGTACTTAATATAAATTTTAGCGTACTAATTAGAACAAGGACAAACAATATTATTTCACCTTAGCTGATCTACTTCGATTAATATAAACTTTCAAGTGATTTATCGATAAGCTTCAAATTACAACACTTGTAAACATGGGCCTCGGGCCTTATCGATAAATCTTTAATCTGAGCGGAATATCAATGAGCACATCACTAGAACACTTACAAATTGACAGTCCCATGTTTATCGCTACTAAAAAATGTTCTACTTTTGAAATTCAAGTGTAGAACTAAGTTTATAAATTTAGGTGCATTTTTAAACATGAATTATGGTCGTTTTTATCGTAGTTTTCGATGAAAAAAAGGTAAATTCATTAATTATTTCGAGGAAAAGTAATGATATTGATGGTAAGTGTTTTTATTTTTTGTTAACAACATAATCATTTTTTAAAGGTATTAAGTAGGTGCTTTGTGTGTTTATCACTCTTTTTTCTGGTGATATATTAAAAAAGTGGCACTCTGGGAGTGCTGACAGAAGTAAAAACTTGAATAAAAGCAGACTACACTACAAATACTTATATACAGTGTCAGTAGTCAGTGGCAGGTGTCGGTAACAGTGTCGTGAGTATAATAGTTTTTACCATCTCAAAAAATGCTCAACGCGCTTATTTCACTATGCCCAACGCGCCTAAAGAAGTTTTCACTTCAAAAATTAAATTAATGTGATATCGACTCTATTTATTATTTCCTAATTATATTACTATTTATTATTTCCTAATTATATTAATAACAATAGGTGGGTCACAATTTTTACTAGCCAATCCCATGTGGTAGTAGATAAAGGTGGCTGGCGTGTTGCAAAATCATAGGTTACTGTTAACGAAGGTTGTCTGGAAGAGATAAGACCACCCATTATGCAAAGTTTTCTTCGCCTATTGTCTCACGCACGACACCAACTGGCGAATGAATGTGTTATAATGCCTTTAAGTTCTAAGAAGTTGAATATTAAAATCTAGTTTCAATCGTAACACCCCATCACTAGGCAACAGGGATATTGCATTTCCTGCATCAAAGCGAGGCGGCTGAATTAACCCGCTAGCGTCGCGTTGGGTTGATTGGGGCTGGTATGATCCTAATTCAATTGTATGCAGATTCCAATCTTTGGTAGCGGCCGATTGATCTGCCGAATATTCCAAATTCAAATCTAATTTACGCTGGAATTTAGTGATGAGTGAATGTAAATTATTTAATGCAATTTCCAAATGACCGGATTATTAACACTTTAAAACCTAACATAACACTGTAAAATACATCCCACACCACACACGATAGGTACACTATACACAAATAAACACACACACACACACACTCCAAATGCGATCAAGCAAACATTGTAGCTCAAGGGGCACTTTTTTCATTAATTTATATTCTAAAAATGTTAATACTCACTTTTTCTTGCAAACTATTTCTTGTTATTATTTTTTCATGTAAATATTTAATATAAATATATATTTAGGTAAGTATGCTAAAGTTAACAGGCGAGCTACTTTGCCGCGTCAAATTTATAAGTTTAGTATTACATAATGTAGATTCAATTTGGTTTAAGTCCAGCACTATAATAAATAATAAATATTGCTGGACATTTCACACAGTGCTATCTAGCCCCAAACTAAGCAGAGCTTGCACTATGGGAACCAGATAACTGATAGAATACTTATATACTTTTTTTTGTAAATACATACTTATAATATATAGAAAAACACCCAGACACGGAACAAATATCTGTAGATCATGCAAACATTTGTTCCGCGGCGGGAATCGAACCCGCTACCTCCTCCGTCTCAGCCGGCTATACGCCCACTGCGCCACGTAGACAGTCTATGTTAATTAAATAATAATAAATAATAAAATCTTATGTATATAAATTATGTTAACTATGTTAATTAGTTTATAATATACGGTAATGTAACTGTGAATCTAAGTATTAATAAATAAATTAAATAAAATAAAATGTACAGTGCACCTAACAAGTTTATTACAACAGCATTATTTTTTTCTGCTGTATATTCCAAATTCAAATTCTACTCAATGTAGCAGTTGGTAGACTTGGTAGTTAGTTTAGAGAAGAAACTTGTTGTTAACAGTAAGCATCAACTGTTCTCGCGGCCATTTTGTTGCGAAATATTATGTTACCAATAAATCAAAGGTTGTGCATAAAAAAGCTGTGAATGTAATACATGGTAATACTGACACCTCGATTTTTGAAGTTAAACTTCTTTTGTCGCGTTATGAAAAACAGATTAGAGTTCAGCATGTGACGCAAGTTCTGCGCGCCGATGTAACACAACATGAAGTTAGTTTTTACGGGGCGCAAGTAACATATACCTTCTATTTATTCACGCCAAAGTATAACTTCTTACGTGCGTACACTACACACAAGCTTTTTAGGGTTCCGTACCCAAAGGGTAAAACGAGACCCTATTACTAAGATTCCGCTTTCTGTCTGTCCGTATGTCTGTCTGTCTGCCCGTCTGTCACCAGGCTGTATCTTATGAACCGTGATAGTTAAACAGTTGAAATTTTCACAGGTGATGTATTTCTGTTGCCGCTATAACAACAAATACTAAAAACAGAATAAAATAAATATTTAAGGGGGCTCCCATACAACAAACGTGATTTTTAGCCGTTTTTATAGATAATGGTACTGAACCCTTCGTGCGCGAGTCCGACTCGCACTTGGCCGGTTTTTTTACTATCTCAACATTTCTTTGAAAAGTTAATCTATTCGAATTGGGTCATGTCAGATAAGCAGAAGAAAAAACAGTCTACGTACGTCAGATTAGGCGTTACGGTCCAAGGACATAAAACTACCCGAGGGCGATTAAATGGGTCATGTCAGCTTTGTAAACTGTCACCAAATTTAGCCTGGGGTGGATAGAAATCAAACTAAGACCATAGGTATGTACACAATAGCGCTCAAACCCTACTACCTACTATTTAGGTTCTTGCTCAAACCTTCTTACGTGGAACGAACTCTAGCGAAAAGTCGTCATCGGGTTAGGAAAATTTGTTTTACATTACTATGATGGCATTAAGTACTGCCAAGTGTCAGTGTTGCCGTGTATTAAAATTACAGTGCATAGGTGCATAGTGCATAAATTGCTCTTGATATTAATTCCTAAGAAGAATATCCTCGGATCTTCTTTTATTTCACCACGAGAAATGCTATATTAAAATAAAAATCACAGAGTATACAAATTATTTTTCACACAACACAAGCCCGTGCTACTAATTTAACCCTCCACCGATCTTACCGAGTGCGCGGCAGTGCGAATGTCACACGTTTACTTAGCATCGCATGCAGCTACTACTGGCGCTTACCTGGAACAAAATAATACAAATTAGTAACAAATAAAAATAAAATAAACTAAAAAAATTATTTATTTCAAGCCACCAACTCACAAAGGTCCGACTTAACCAAACTACTGAACCGATTTTGATGAAATTTCTTTGAGACTAAATGTGACTAAAAGTTGATTTAGAGATCTCGCTTTGCTCGTACAATGAAAGGCTGGAAACAAGAAAATCTATCTTTACGACTTTACGTTCAGTCCTGAAACTAGAAACCGCTAAACGTACTAAAGTCTTGATTATCGAAAATCATCGTCAGCTTCGAATTCAATACTTAGTATTACAAGATTCACGGACTTTTTTTTTCAACCTATATCATCCCACTGCTGGGCAAAGTTCTCCGCCACTGTCTTCCAGGACTTTCGCTCGCGTGCCAAATCCCACCAATCTGTTGCGAAGGCATCGAGATCGTCACGCAGCGTCACGGACCTTAGGTTATAAAAAAATTTAACCGGATAGTCTGAATACGTAAATCACATTGAGCTACCTTCTTCTCATAAGTGAACTGTTTTACAAAACGTCGCTTACAGCTTAAACGATTACCGACGAATTTAAGCGCTTCTCAAGCGTTGAAGGAATCAAACACCTTTTAAAAGAACATCATTAACTCGCAAATTACACCGAGAGACGAATGAAAACAGGGGACTTGTAAATGACGTAACTGCGAAGGCTCGTTGCCAAATGCATGTAATTCGATATAGACTTTAAAACCCAATATAAAAGTTCAGACTACATTAAAACAACCTTAATATTCCCTGCCGGTAGTCCTCAGGTGGATATTGAAGCTAAACTCAGTGTCCGAAAGTTTATTTTACATTGAGAGCTGATGTAAGTGACAAGCGGCATTCTCCTGTAGGAACTTGGGATAATGTTTACACTCGTTATGGCTGGCAAAGGCTTAAGCCGACCTCTTTAAACGCTTCCCAACCATAAGTTAAGTAACGGTACAAAGATGTTAAGAGGTTTTTAGAGTAGTATTAAGTATGAGGTAGGTATACAGGCAGATGGTAGGTAGTGGGTATTATACATACACATCATATTGACGACCTCCGTGGTACAGTGGGCGAATAGCCGACTGAGACACAGGAGGTAGCGGGTTCGATTCCCATCGCGGAACAAATGCTTGCATGATCTACAGATATTTGTTCCGGGTCTGGTTGTTTCTCTATATATTATAAGTATGTATTTACAAAAAAAAATGTATATATGTATTCTATCAGTTATCTGGTTCCCATAGTACAAGCTCTGCTTAGTTTGGGGCTAGATAGCGCTGTGTGAAATGTCCAGCAATATTTATTTATTTATTTATACGTATGATGTGGTTCCTCTCACCTGAGTTATTTCACCTGAGGTGAGCTGTTGGTGATAGGTCCCTAACTATACAAAGAAGGCCATTCAAATAATTAACAAACTAACAAAGCTTCATCTATTTTAAATCGATACTAATATTATAAAGAGGAAAGATTTGTATGTTTGTAACGAATAAACTAAAAAACATCTGGACCGATTTCAAAAATTCTTTCACCATTATAATGCTACATTATTCCTGAGTAACATAGGTTATATTTATTACTAGAAAAAATTAGGGATCCCTACTAAAACAATAACGTATTCCTAGGTGTAAAAAAATATATAAAAAAAAAAAAAATGTCCACCCGTGCGAAGCCGGGACGGGCCGCTAGTTATTTATTATATTTTATAACGCAATGTTCATCTGTCGTAGTCAACGGAGGAACATTCCATTTTTCATGACAAACATCAGAGCCCCTTGAGGATAATTTAAAACATTTCCATTCATTCGTAAATCAATTAACTTATTAGCCCTCAATTTGCTTCTTTAACACAAATCACACTAATATTATAAATGTGAAAGTTTGGATGTTTGTTTATGTATTTGTTTGTTTGTTTGTTACTCAATCACGTCGTAACGGCTGAACTGATTTCGATGAAATTTGGTATTTACGTAGATTATAACCGTTACATTTTAGTATTAAAACCAGCGCTGCATCGTATCCACCGTGGTACGAAACAGCTTATGCTGAGACAGGGACCATTTTGTCCCCACGCAACACCATCATTGTCTGTCTGGGTGGAGCTTGACTTTTCCTTTGTTTTTATTATTTTTATTGTGTGTGATGTCTTATGGGTTCAAATATGTATTTTCTTTCTTTTTCTTTTGTATTATAACCTAGATTACCACATAGGCTACCTTTTGTCCCATAAATCAGTTCCCATGGGATAAAAACGAGATGTCAACTCAAGTTGCAACAGCGAGATAGTCTTATTTATAGGTTACGAACGCATTTAGTAGTGTAACGCGTACGAAGTCGCGGGCAACTGCTAGTTATGAATATTTACAAGCATCGCGCGGGAAATAAACTAGCAACACCGACATCGAGTGCGAACCACAGATAAAAATAAAATTGCAAAAGTAGTGTTGCCTGTTTGAAATATTCTAGTGGCTGGCGGGTGTTGGTTTTTAATTTTTTCCGTCGCCTCGTCGCGTCTCGTATGATATATTGCCAGGCCGTATTTCAGCTTCAAGTGGCACTTTTCAGTTTTACTTGCTGAGAAGCAAGTGGTATTATGGAAAGGTTTTATGCAAAGAAGGATTTTTAGGTTTATTAGCAAACGTTTTTTGGGTGCATTTTTTACATGACTGTTATTATTTGTGGGCTGATATTATGGTCAATTTAGGCCGAAATTCGGTAAGGGAAGAAAAAAAAGCTACTATACATATAACAAGAGGTGTTATTCTTCTTAATCGCATAAATAAATTTTAGTTATAGACATTATAAGAAAGAGTAAGTGGAAAACCATCTTCTGACAAAATGACTATATCTTTCTTCACTTTCGGAAAATGTTGTTTACCAATTCATCATGCGTGAAGCGGTAAGAAGTTGCTTGAATCTTTCTTTTCAACGTAGCTATAGAAATTCCTTTAAAAACTATATTTTAAAATAATATAAAATGCAATTTGTCCTTCAATCCAACAAGATTTCTTACAATGTAGCTCCTAAGAAGCGAGTTGGTCGTTAACAGACTAGGTTCCCAAGTGGCCCTAGTGTAGCCAGCTGGAGTAGCCAATTTACTGCGGGGCAGAATGCCTTCGTCGGGTCTCTGCCACGTCTCATGAATACCTGAGTGTCAACTTCAATTTTAAAATTGGAATTCCTGGTGTTTTTATTTTCTTTTTATCAGATATTTTAGCCAGAAATTTTACTGTTCTTGATTTGTTTTTGCGCCAAAATTATAATTTAACTAGCTGACCCGCCCGCGGCTTCGCACGCGTGGTCTTTCAATAAAAAATATTATTCTCCTGCGTAGTCAGGTATAAATTTGCCTGTCTCAATCCCGGTAATAATCTACTTATATTCCAAATATCATCAAAATCTGCCCAGCCGTTTAGTTGTGAGTACGTAACATCACACATCACATCGACAGCCCATTAGTGTCCACCGCTGGACAGAGCCTCCTCCAAAGCTGGAGGGTTTTACCATAATCACCACACTTGGCAAGCGGATTGGTGATTGCAGTAAAGGTGAAGATAATACACAAAAGGAAGGTGCTGCCTTTCTTCTGGTGAGATCCCTTAGTCGGCTTTTACGACAACCATGGGTTGAGTTGGAGGACGTCGATTCTTAAGCCGCGACCGCCACGGCAAACAGTTGAGTACGTAACACACAGACAGAATTAATTTAATTAAGAATATTAGTACGGATTCTATATCTACATACATACGTTGTAAATTTTCATAATTAGTACAAAAATAAAGGGTTATTTAAATAGTGCTAGCGTATTACATAAACAGTTCAAAACAACATAAGTTTATGTTGGTAATTGCAATTCACAACCGTGTTTTCACAGAAACCAAAGCGCTTTGTGAAGCTCTACCCTGCTCTATGTAGTCTATGTTCTCTACGTGACTGCCTGTATACGGCATCGGATTTGTTAAACATAGAGAAAAGTTTTTTTTACGTTTATGTAGCGTGTAACGAGTTCGAATAGTTTTAATTGGATTTCTTTTTTCTAAAACCATCGATATCACGGTCAAAAGCGATTGTTTCATTAAATTTTAATCCCGAAATAAAGTTTTAAAAGCCGGATATCGATTTCATATAAAGAAAACGTCTAGCAAAAAACTAAAATGCAATTGAAGGAATCAACGCAGAAAATGTGCAGAGGAATTCACACAATAAACGCTAGTGGAATCAGTTCCGAAATCAATGCGGAAATCCAGAACACGTTCAAGATGGATGCAGATCTGCAGACGATAAAATATTGAGAAGTTGAGAATCAGGGTGGAATGTTCGGAGCGTGCCATGCCAGCATGCAAAGCGCAAGCTGGAAAGCCGTCTAGTTCACTGTCGCTATAGTAAAAATTTTATACGGAGCGCTTCATGTAACAGATGCGTTTTTTAAACTTATATTGTCCCACTGGGTCTCCCACAAATCCCTCTAACCATCTCTGTTGTTTCCATCAAAGGCATCGCGATGATCTTCCATGATTTATTTTATTTATTTATAACAACACTATAGGTGACAAGCAAACAAATCACAAAATATTAAACATTATAGAAAAGAAACAGATAATTTAAGATAAATAATAAAATTATTATAACTAGTGGTTCGCCCGAACTGTCTCGCGAGTCTACGATTAAAACAAAAAAATATTATTTGTAATCTTTCACTATCAAAATAGTGCAACTTAATTCCAATTAAGCCAATTAAAAAACGCCAATTAAATTTAGTATTTATTTCAGAAAGCTTGCATAAGCCTAGATTAAGCAAAGAAGTAGTCACAAAGTGTAAGATAATCGTATTTTGTCCGGCGTTAAAATTGAAACTATGAGAATAGAAAATGTTGTTTTTACTCGATTTCTAAAACTACTAATATGAGAAACATTAATTAATAAAAAGAAATAGATTCTACAAAAGTGTTCATACCAAGACAGGAGAAGTATATTATCTTCCCTCCTAGTTCTAGACTTGAATCCAGACCTAAAATACAAACTGAGCGTGATCTAATCAAAGCCTTCGAACAATTCAATCTTGAAAAGTTTGCTCTCCAGGTCGGACTTTATCAAATTGACTTGGTGGAAATCGATTATTTACCAAAAATATGTAGGTAGGTTAAATAAATAATGCTGGACATTTCACAGCGCTATCTGGCCCCAAAGTAAGCAAAGCTTGTACTATGGGAACCATATAACTGATAGAATACTAATATTTTTTTGCTAATACATATATAGAAAAATACCCAAAACCGGAATCGAACACGCAACCTCCTGCGTCTCAGCCGGCTATTCGCTCACTACGCCACAGAGGTCATCGAGGAGAATAGATAGATAGATCATTTAATGCGCACCAAACAAAATTACATTGGCAATGTAATTTTATACTTATCACTAAAAGCGATATCTTCCAGACAACCTTTAGATGGATAGTTTTTTTTTAAATCTTTTATATTTAATAAGTGTTTAATCATAATTATTATGACACCCTCGAAAATACACTTAAATGGATGAATGGATAGTTTATTTGGAGCACGGTCAAAATTTTACACTATAGATAAAATGGGGAGAATTTGGTAATTTCTTTCGTAAACATTCAACACAAGAAAAGGCTTTTGGAAATATGTAAAACAGTAATAAGTGAATGGAATAATTTTGAATACCTTTGTTTTATTTTGCACCGTATTAATTAAAAAATAATAGTAGCGGGGGAAGTACCTATACCTGCTTAGGGATAGTAATATCCCACTGGTACCATCCCAATAATATTATAAATGCGAAAGTTTGTATGGATTTATGTGTGGATGTTTGTTACACTTTCACGCAAAAACTACTGAATGGATTTTAATGAAATTCGGTATGTATGTAGATTATAACCTGGATTAACACATAGGCAACTTTTTAACAATGATTAATATATAATTCATTATAATTAATAATGGACGGTCATAAATCAATAATAACGTCATTTAATTACCAATTACACTTATTAAACAACCGAATATATAATCATAGAAAACAAAAAAAAGGATTGTCGAATGTATAAGGTTTGTATAAGAATTGTATCCATGTTACAAGTGAGAATTACACTGCTTAAATTCAAATACAAAGCCGTGCTTAACAATTCCGTTCTCATACATTTGAGGGTAAATAAAATCTGGATTGGAGCCAGAATTTCTCGTTGATCCTTCGTTAGTCGAGTTGTGGGGAGTCTGTTTTCTACCTCTTGTTCACTGTTCAACTTTGTGATATTTCAGTCATTTTCAGGTACGAATTGTAAATATTGCTGGACATTTCACACAGTGCTGTCTACCCCCAAACTAAGCAGAGCTTGTACTATGGGAACCAGATAACTGATAGAATACTTATATACTTTTTTGTAAATACATACTTATAATATATAGAAAAAGCATCCAGACTCGGAACAAATATCTGTAGATCATGCAAACATTTGTTCCGCAGTGGGAATCGAACCTGCCACCCCCTGGGTCACAGGCGGCTATTCGCCCACGGCACCAGGAGGTTGTCAAAATGTTCTACTCGTAGTCCTTACAATTTCAAATTTCGAACTCTACGTCCCTATGAGACCGTGTCCTAAAAGTGCATAATCTCTCTAAGCTTAGAAACCTTCAAATGAGGTACTCATATAGTACGGTGACTTTCGAGACATTCCAATTTTAAAGAGTATTTGCTTTTAATTTAGTTAGTTTAGTTCAACCTTTTTTGAATAAAATCGGATTGAGTTTTCAAACATGTGTCAAAATAAAATGTAATTTAAATCAAAATCAAAACTTCGAAGCAAATCCCCGCCAACATGACTTTGATTTTAAACCCCGTTAGGAAATGGATTTCAATAAAATACGAAACACATCTTCCATCAATTTTGTTAAAAATATTTATGCAAAATTTGAAGTAGATTGGACCAAGGAATCACGTTGTCCCATACAAAGTTTGCCCCCTTTTCTCCCCCTTAGGGGTAGAATTTCGGAAAATCCTTTCTTATCGCATGCCTACGTCATACAAAGAACACACCCTCCAAGTTTTAGGTCTCTACGATCAGCGGTTTAGGCTGTGCGTTGATCCGTTAATCAGTCATTCAGGACAGAGCCTTTTATATATATATATATATATTGTAGGTATAGATAATTTGTATTTTGTGTTTCTACGTTAGACTGTTCCAAGGACAAACCTTCAGACAGGCCGAAAAAAACCATATATTATATGTAATGATTTTCTTTTATAATTATTCAGGAGCTTTCAGGATTCAGGAACACTTTCTTTGTTCTTCTTTTTGTGTATGCCTTACTCAGTTGTCACGTCATAATAATTCAACTGCGCGTGAAACTGGGCTAGCAGCCAACAAGGGTTGATCTGGCTTCGTTAGCCGGCAAGTCGCGAGGTACGATGAGTCACTTGATTGAAGTGGCTTGTTTAAAGTTTCCGTTTTCATTGGCTTTGACATTTAAGCTCTCGTGTTATGATATTCCGACATTTTTTAAAAGCTGGAGAGTTTATATTCCGACGCTCTTTAACCATTGAATTTGTTAGGACTAACTTCCTAGACAAACAATCAGTGCACATTTCACTATAGATAACAGAATAGTACAAATGTCTAAACCTAGAATTAGGTTATGTATGTTAATATTGTCGACCAATCAATAAAATTTCACACTTTATAAAATAACTTAGACCCATATTCTAAAACCATGCTCAAAAGTTGATTAAGACTCAAACAAAAAAACGATTTCTTTTTTGACTGTTTACAATGATAGAACTGTCAAAAATCGATGCATGCGTCTGGTTTTAATTTGAGTTTAAGAATACCTAAGGTGAAGTCTAAGATCGAACTTAAAAAAAACTACGAGCCTTACGGTAGTCGCATATAATGTGTAACATCTGAACACCGCGCGCGCTCATTGGTCAAATCAAATAGTGCGCGCTTCCCCCGTTTCCTGTTACACGTTTCCGTCCCTTTTGCCAAAATCACTCCCACAAACCGAGAGGAAAGATGTTACACATCAAAAAATCTCCCGTTTCTCGTAGTTTCCAGTTTTATTATGACAAGAACAAATAGGCATAAAAGTGTATGACCCCCAGCCCCCAGTTAATTATACACAAACAATGTAGCTCATTTAATTTTCTTCCTGTTTTAAACAGTAATTTATAAAATAAAACAATGACATTATGAGGAATAAAAACAATAATTGAGAGAAAGACGCGGTATCATTAAATATCAATCAGTGGATGAAGGGCGTGGAAGTTGTTGATATTATCAATGCACGATATTATCGCGGTTTTTACGTTCGCTTGTCCTTGCGGCCGGTGTTGCTAGCTGAAGCAATATATTTTGGATAGATTCTTTTCATACGGTTGGATTCAACAGCTTAGATATACGAGTGTCTATATATAAATAATGAAATAAAGAAGACTTTGTACCCCTTTTCAACTTATAGCACGCACGAAGGAGTATCAGATTTGGCAGAGTTAAAGTTGCGAAAATTAAGCATAAAAACAGGTTGAATGCGATCCGATCTACACCGAGTCGGTTGTAACACCTATAAAACGGTACGTACGTAATAAATCCTGTATTTAAAATAATAATAGAAATAAATCACGATCACGAACATCATTCCGAAGTCAACCAGACGAAAAAACCTGCAACCTTTCCAATGATACGGGGAATTTTGGGGACGATTCCAAAAAACCTAAGATTTTCCCATAAGTCATTATTAATAAATACGGGATTTAATAAGTACCGTTTTAACGGTGTTACGACCGACAATGTTTCGGTTCAATTCGTGAACCTTCATCAGCGTGAGGGCAATCCACTTCGCACTGCGTTCTCGCTTAGTGCGAGGCGATAAATAGCATAAAAGTAGTCGCGTCCAGCTAGAACGGCAAAGTTGGCAACACCGATGGCGTGCGCCACACGAAGCAGGCGATAATGAGACCACCAACGTGGTTTGATTTACGGCGCCGTAAACCGTATGACTAACTGGGCCCAATAACTTACTTACGGTTGGTCGTTATCGGTGCCACTAGGGGTTCACAAAAACCCTTATTTATATAGAGTATACTTTGAAAAATCGGCTTATCAAAGTGATAGAAACGGAAGTAGCCATTTTCTTAAGACCGGGTGCTATGTTACTCGGAAGGGGAAAAGTTTTTTATATGCGAAACCCAGAAAATCTTCTGAAAAGTCCCTGACGCAAAAAGGGGTATTATTATAAGTTTGACGCCAATGTCTATGTAAGAAAGCTAGTACACCTATTTAACTGCCTCTGTGGCGCAGTGAGCGTATAGTCGGCTGAGACGCAGGAGGTAGCGGGTTCGATTCCCGCTGCGGAACAAATGTTTGCATGATCTACAGATATTTGTTCCGGATGTTTTTCTATATATTATAAGTATGTAATTTTTTCCCCTATCCTACTAACCTATCTTGTCCCACTGCTGAGCAAAGGTCTCCCCAAGTCCCTCCAAGTATCCCTATCCGTTGCTATCTCCCACCATCCTCTTTGGAAGGTGACCAAATCGTCCCGCCAACGTTTTCTCGGCCGACCCCAACGTCGCCCTCCGTCTTCAGGCGTCCATGGTGTCACAATATGGGCCCATTTCTCGGAATGCATTCGGGTAACGAGGCCCGCCCAGTCCTACTTAATGTAAGTATGTAATAACAAAAAAAAAGTATATAAGTATTCTCACAGTTATCTGGTTCCCATAGTAAAAGCTCTGCTTAGTTTGGGGCTAGATAGCGCTGTGTAAAATGTCCAGTAATATTTATTTATTTATTTATAACTGGAGTGGTTCTTAGCTATGATATTTTTAACCCTAGAAGGCAAAAATGAGGGTTTTAATACACCTGGAGATGGAACAAGTCTATGGCTCACCTGATATTAAGTGGTAACCACCGCCTATAATAAAGTATTGCCTCGTAGGTCACGCACCTTAGAAACGTGTCCTACGATGCGCTGCCCTGCGTCCATCAACTTGAGGCATACATGTATGAAGCCACATGTGCCTGTAAATTCACCGGCAATCTTCAAAGCGAAACACAGCAATGCTGCTTCGCGGCAGAAACAGGTATGTAATTGATTAATTTTAAATATTTTATGACAAAAAACCAAGACAAGTTGAAACTTATAACTTCGTACATTTACGTAAGGGTTAATCAAAATTATGTCCAAAATGTTTCATCCTGTCAACAATTCCGCCAAGCGCGAGTTATTAACGCGACTGCACCCTAGAGGCTATGCGGCGTAGATTAATTGACACTGTACACGTCGTGTAACCGTGTACTGTACACGGTACATGATGTATTCTGACGTAAATTACTGTAATCTGCTTGCGGAACACTATGTTTCACACAATATGTACCTACTCAACTGCATAATGTTTTTACTATTATTAATGTTCTTTTTACTCGACTGCGAATGAGGAGGGTGTTGTTCTTATGACGGATAAAGGAGGTATCATTGGAATTGTCTAATGACGGGTTCCTATATCCGTCGGTAACAGCCTACGACTTTGAAAAAGTGTCAAACTAGTGTAAACTTTAGACACGTTTTTAACCCGCCATAAATCACCATGGACCTATAAATTGATGTGTTAATAAGTTGCAGTAAGTATTATTAATGTAGATTATAGTCCCCGTTTGCGATTATCAAAATTAGCTAGCCTGTTTACTATTTTTTAGATTATTTATTTAAAACTTTCACACAAAACAGAGTAGTGCTAGGAGGACTTAATGCTAATAGCATTATCTACCAGTTAAAAGAAGGTGAGGTGGGATACAGGAAAAACAGGTATTAAATTAATTTTTTTAAAAGAAATAAGTTTAATTTGTCATGAAGATAGTATTTAATTTTAGCTAATTCACGGGCCAATACAAGCCGTAAATCACATGAGGGATCAATTTTTTCTTTCTTTCTTTCTCTAACCTCAAGGTATCAAATTTTTACCCTATTGAAAGGACAAAATGGTAGAGCAACGAGTAACAATCCGTCTCAAGGCCCCTTGTAATTCTACTGACTCTGTTTTCAAACATTTATTGAACCGGGAAAGTTTGCGACGTGGCTCCGGTTGGACTAAAGCCACTCAAACTCCTTATTGCATTAGCAACATTACCATACGACATTTTTTTTCTTTTTACGATCCCCAATCTTAGTGAGCTGACTATGGATGCTGCGATGGGTTTGTCGGAATTTTGGCGTTTGGTAGGTACCCAGACATATTAGGTACAGATACACAAGCTACAAAGTAGCACGAAAGCATTGCTAATATCAACCAAATGTGAACTGCATGTGCTACTTAGTAGCATGGACCTTTAGTTCCATGGACTCTTTTCAGCCGCTTTGTATCCATTGGGTTTTCCGACCATGACAAAACCAATTTCATTTGTTAATTAGGGTCTTACTGCTTGCGAGCTAATCAATCGTTGTCGCAAGCGATTACTGCGTAATTGCACAAAAAAATTAAAAACCCGCTTAACACTATTAAAAAAATTCATAAGGGTTTTGTTAAACACGCGTTAAACACTGTTTAATATTTTTTGTGGTAACAATGTTAATGTTTTCTATACTTAGCAAAGGCGTGACAAATTACTGAAATTTTGTTACGCCATTCGAATTTCTTACTCACAACTATGGAACACTATGGATTAAGTTAGCTTAAAGTACTAAAAAGCTAGAAAAACATATCCCAAAAAAAAATTCTTTAATTTGTTTCCCATTTTACCTATGTACTCCTGAATGTATAACAAATATAATTTTGATATTTGTGAAACTTCTATTAACCTGACTCAAAGCAAGAGGTTGCTCTTGCTTGACTTTTGATCCGTACCTATTAATAAAAAATCGAATAGCCCAATTTGTTTTAATATAGCATTTTCTTTCATTTATTTTGTCCCTAAATATCAATAAAAGATTTTTGATTTTGATTGATATAAGGATAGTTTCCTTAAAAGTTTTTTTAACTCCCCTACAGCAGTCTGGATTATCATTGAAAAAGTGTCCATGGCCATTTTGCTAGTGCAATAAGGACTAGTCAGCTTCAGATAAAACTGCAGATTTCAAAATCAATAAAAATAACAGTTTGTATGTCCAGCTTGGAACAAACAATGTTTCTATATACAAACATGAGTCTTGTTTTAGTGTGTTTGTTGTTTTCAATTTTATTTGTTTTGTATTTTATTGAATTACAAAGAGTTAAGAATTATATCTTATTTCTCTTGTATTAGTGACTGTATTTGGCCAAGTCCAAGACAAGTAACCTTTCAATCTATCTGTATATTTATAGTCTTTTATTTGATCGAGCGAAGCGAGATCTCTAAATCAACAAATCGCAAATCGGCGTTATATGTATGTATGTTTGTTTGTCCGAGGATAACTTTCGAAGCGTTTATCTGATCATCGTAAAATTTGGTATATAGGTAGGTAATGATGGCACAATTTTGGTGTGACTAAATGAGCTAAAAATGTTGTGGGGTTGAAATATTGGGGTTCAAGAGGGGTAAAAACAAACAAAATGGGACTATACGGTCAAATGGCACTTCTAATAAAAGGTCTTTGTGAGCACATTTCGACCCCGCTTTTATTTTTGGTAACCCTTTTAGTTTTTAAGTTACTAGCCATAATAAAAACTGAACTTTGGCAAAATTCACAGGGTACACCAGTGACCCCACAGTGTTGAAATTTGGTATGCGTGTAGCTTTAGTGACACAAATATAGACAAAAGTCTGAAATTCAGAATACCTGCAATTTCTACCCCAAAAAAGAGTAACCAATTGACATGAAATCCCGTTACCTCTAATTTGAATGAAACTGTAGGTCAAGTAAGATGGTAATTCATTTCGTGGTACTATTTTATTAGTCAAAGATTAAGGCCGGCTTGCACAACGATCCCTAAACCTAACTAAACGTGTTTAAATTTTACGTATTTGACAATTCCTTAAATCATATTTAGCCGGTAAATACGTTTAGGTATCGTTGCGCTAGTTGACCTACGATTATTTTTTTTTGTTTTGGGAGACTCGCGAGATCTCAGTTCGGGGCGAACCACTAGTTTAATGTTATACCTAGTATTTCTGTGTAGTAATAACAATAAAGGGTTATATTATCTCATCTCGATCTCGAGCGATTCACTAGATAAAATAAATAAATATTGCTGGACATTTCACACAGTGCTATCTAGCCCCAAACTAAGCAGAGCTTGTAATATGGGAACCAGATAACTGATAGAATACTTATATACTTTTTTTTTGTAAATACATACTTATAATACATAGAAAAACAACCAGACCCGAAACAAATATCTGTAGATCATGCAAACATTTGTTCCGCGGTGGGAATCGAACCCACTACCTCCTGCGTCTCAGCCGGCTATTCGCCCACTGCGCCACGGAGATCGTCATAACTGAACTGAACAGCAGAAACTCTAAACATATGCGTATCGAATTTTTTGGTTCTTTTACTTGTCCGCAAATCAATAAAATTGCACACTTTCATTCATAAAAGATAATAATTGGAAACAAAAAACTTTTTAATGACATAACTTTTAAAACTATCCTGGTTATGAACACTATTTGTACTAAAAACGGGATGTATACCATGATTTGTGAGTTCTTGAGTATTCCGATATTTCGACGCAGTTGCATGCGCCGTGATCACGGGTAAACTGAAGTCTTTGCGAGTGGGTAGTTTTTGGCAGATATAACGATCTACCCTCTTTCTTAGTCTTTTGCTAGGAATGAATTCACTAATACTATCACTACTACCGGTTTCATTCTCGATCATAACTCGATTCCGACACACAACACTCACGGTACCAGGACACGTAATTGACACTACACTTCTTCGTTTCTTACACATTCTCACCACAGGATTCCAGGCTCCAGATAGTTGAAAACCATCTTCATTGAAATTCTTATGTTTGTTAATCTCAATTGCCAAACACAAGTTTCTTTCAAGTTCGTCCAGTTCTTTTTAATGACATTTCAAATAAGTGAAAATGGTAAATACTTGGATATATATGAATGAAAGTGCTATTTTATTAATTTTGCGACGATGATAAAACGTAACTAGTTCGATACGCATAATGTTTAGACATTTCTGCCGTTCAGCACTGAAAAACCGTACTCATTTCAAGTCAAAACTGTTCGAACATCGTCATTCAACGAAACCTGCGCAATTTATTTTCCAAAAAACTTGCGCCGCTAACTGTCTGTTCCTTATTTACAACATTTCCGATAAAGGTTTTCATCAAAAATTAGCGCATATACAGCGGACGGCATAGACAGCGGATATTGCTGCTTTTGCGATACCATCGGACCTACGCTTTCCTTATGATAGCCATGTGTCTATATAAAAGTGTATTTTTATTTTGTTTATCTTAATGGGGTGCATCAAAGATATTATCTTATCATGAGATGAGATAACATGAGATGTCCAGTGTTAAAACATGACTTCTAAGTCTTGTTACCTAGATGGATCAACGTTACACTGCTTCGGTAGAGACTTTAAACGCGACAAGTCAATGCAGACATAGTATCGCCGTCGTATTATTTGATTTTATGTAAGCACAGTACTGTCGCATCTGTGCTGACTTAATCGTGCCTACACCGTAAAGGAATAATGACAATTGACTGATTGTAAACAGCGTGAGTCAGTTATCGGCGCCTGCACTAACGCCTGCCCTCAATGTTAATCTGCCTATAAGCACATATTCTAAAAAAATTGAAAAAACCCCATAAAACTACGTTAAACTAACATAGGAAACACCCCAGTTAAACTAGCTTTCTATTAAAAAAACCGCGTTCGAATCGTTCCATCCATTTGGGAATTACGATGCCACAGACAGACTTAAACATCAAACTTGTAACACTCCTATGTTTGCGTCGGGAGTTAAACTCAAAATTAAATATTCTTACATTAAAGCTGTCAACAAATCTACGTACTACGCACAAATGCTCCCGGAGATTAATATCTAAGATCCACACAAACTTCATGATTACTTCCGCTCCTGAAATAAAACAATGAAGTTCTAGTCTAGAGCATTTCCGCTTCGGACATGAGCAGTAGCTCTTAAATAGTCCGCTAAATGTCCACAGTTTCTCACAAAGGATTTTGTACTCGTGTGCGTCCATGCAGACAGCAGGCTGCCGCGCGAAAACGGATAAATGTTCTGGAAAATGGACGCGCATGTATACCTCTATAGTGCGATTGCAATAAGTGAACCTGCAGTTCACATTAATTTATATCAGTACACAGAATAAGTCCCTCGTGAGTTGTAATAAAAATAACTTAATGTCAAGCAACACACTAACAACCAACCATAGACGACCCCCGTGTCGCAGTGGGCGAACAGCCGGCTGAGACGCAGGAAGTAGTGGGTTCGATTCCCGCCGCGGAACAAATGTTTGCATGATCTACAGATATATGTTCCTGGTCTGGTTGTTTTTCTATATATTAAAAGTATGTATTTACAAAAAAAAAGTATTTAAGTATTCTATCAGTTATCTGGTTCCCATAGTACAAGCTCTGCTTAGTTTGGGGCTAGATAGCGCTGTATGAAATGTCCAGGAGTATTTATTTTTATTTTTTATTATTTATATAGATATAATATAACTTTAGAACTATCAAACATATACACACGTATACAACAATACTACGTGTTTTGTTATGTACGACATTAACTGAAAACACGGGTAGGGCTAATGGCAAGTATTGTTGTAAAATAGATTCTATTTTTTTACAAATTCATTAACATATAAAATATTAAATTTTCAAGCATCCTAATTTCAAGTCCTAAAATATCAATGAAACAGCCTGTATAAGATGTGTAAACAAATCATATATATTAATCATGTAAGTAGGGTACCTGTTAAACTGACTAAGCGGCATCGTCCCAAAGCCGGCGCCGATTTACGTTAAAAATTGTTGGAAATGTATCGATTACTGGATAAATATTCAAGCTACCGGTATTAAACCCACCTCTAATATTAGTTAATACAATTCCAGATGTGTGTTTTTAATTAGTGTCGTACATAACAAACTACAAAAATCAAAGTAGATTTAAAGTATCAAGCGTTGTGCCTAGCGCCCTGGCTTTTCTGTACGTTTTGAGTCACAACGCTTCGTATTATTTTTGTATGAAAGTACATTAAAAGGACACCGGGTCTTCGCTTCTTCCTCGCCTTTCCTCTCTTCCTTTTATATTTGGTAAAGTTTGGGACACAACATTTTAAAATTGACAAAGTTAACAAACTAATGTCTTGACTGTCAATCATGTTTTCAAAATATTTTAAGAAATGTAACAATATATAGATATTTTACATAGGGCAACTTGCGCAATGATGTCTAAACGTATTTAGTGGCTAAATATGGTTTAAGGAGTTATCAAATCATACAAACACATCAATTTTAAACATGTTTAGTCGCTTAATAATTTTAGGGATAATTGGGCAAACCGGACTTAGAAAACTTTCGTGATTTATTTCAATCATTATTATATATACGGGATTTAACACGTACTTATATTAATAACTAGCTGACCCGCCGAACTTTGTACCGCCTTGACATACATATGACGCGGGCTGCCACTGTACGTCGCCGGTAGAATTGTCAATCATTAGTTGCATCTTTGTATGAGAATATGAATTTTCTTCATAATTGTTATGCGTGAATTTTACCGATGTTATAATAGTTATTCTGCTATTCGGGGCGGAAACAAATCCAACAAATCAAAGATCATCAAAATCGGTCCAGCCGTTCTTGAGTTATAAATGGTGTAACTAACCCGACTTTATTTTATATACATAGTGTAATAAATACCTAAACAAAATATAAGATGTACTTTATCGAATTCAAAATGCCGCAATAATTGTTTAATAAAATAAAAAAATAACAGAACCGACATAAACATGGAGCGCAACTCATGAATAGAAAGATATAAGTTCACGTGAAGTAAACAGCATCCTAACTGAATTACCCAGCAGAATATCGCTGGAATTTTATATGAGAGCTGTGAGCAAGGCTTTACCGGCTTTTGTGGGAATTGTGAATATGAAATGTCTTGCACGTTTTCAAAGAATTGCCAACAGGAATATTGTTTGACCTGCAGTTGAGCATCAATGGTTTCTTCTTTAGTATTTACAAATATACAGGATGCTTCAAATAGTGTATGTGATTCTAATCTATACTGTCCAACCTACTAATATTTTAAATTCAAAAGTAACTCTGTCCATCTGTCTGCTTGTCTGTCCATCCCAAAGAACAGCTAGTTTTCTAGAAATATCATAGATAGATCATTCTTAATTGCACAAGTAAATTAATATACATTCGAACTTAATGCTAATAAGCATTAATTCCAGCTAACTTTTGTGTAATGCAGAGGTTTTTTTACGAGTCGTAGGTAGAACGAGTATATTGCCCACTTGCGGTGGCTATTTTAAAACGTCGGAAAACTATCGGCTCGGTCCGACATTTTTGTTTCGGATTCGATTTCACCACAAAACTCAGGTACAAAAGGTTGATAGTTTACAAAATTGCGTTCTCTGATTCGAATTAGTATCCGAAAAAAACTGTTGGACCGATCCGATACGTTTCCGACGCTTTAAAATAGCCCCGCTGATGTTAAGTGGTAATCATCGCCTATAACAATAATCTCGGAATACATAGTATAATCTCGGAGTCTTCAAGTCCAGAGTGAATAGGTTCTTTCTTCTTTAAGCGTGCTCCATCTTCGATCTCACCATCACTTACGTAGTCAGCGCTTGATTTTCGATTGCCTCATCGGTCACACACCTTAGAATCGTGCCCTATGATGGTAGTAGGATGGTAGTGATTTCTATAAAACCTAGGTTTTATAGAAACATTAGCGCTACCAGCTACCAATTAGTACACTAGTACCCCAGAGCTATTGGATTGGCTCAATGTAATTTCCACTATAGGAAATTGGCTGAGACATCGTGAACAGCGAGACGATGGCTTTCTTTGAAAGGGGATGATCGCATTAGGAAGGGTGTCTTGAATGGGAATTAGATGACATTGAAATTACATTAGCTAAGATAAGGATGATGGAAAAACAAAATGTTATTTAAGAGTAGTAGAATTGCTTGATAAAGGGCTCGCCCAGGGAATTACTATCACCATACATATCTCTGCCACCAAGCAGCATTGCTGTTTTGGTATGAAGGGTATGGTTTCTGGTGAAATTACAGGCACATAAAGCTTTACACCTGTATGCCAAGTTGATGGACGCAGGGCAGTGCATCATAGGACACGTTTCTAAGGTGCGTGTCCTACGAAGTAATACTTTGTTATACGTGATGGTTACCACTTAACATCACGTGAGCCATATGCTTGTTCCAACTCTAGGAAGGAAAAAATTTTTTATAAATAAACTTAACAATATTAGTCAATTAAGTTTCGTGGCTCTTTTCTCTCTATTCCAACATCAGATCTAGACGAAATTTATATGGGACCACCTGAGATGCCCCCTTTCTATCCTTTTGACAAACCACGCGTGCGAAACCGCGGGCGGGTACAAAAATACCAGATACTCGTAAGTGCGAGTCGGACTCGCCCACCGAGGGTTCCGTACAAATTTGTAGGTAAGTACTTTAAATAATGACTATATTTTTTATGATTGACAAATGAATTGTTTTCAGATTTTTCCCTGTACTTGTAGTATAAGAAGATATTACTTGCAAAGTTTCTAGGTCAACGGAAAGTACCCTATAAATTTTGATTCTCTTGAGAGTGACGAAATATACGATTTTTGCGATATAAACGGCCGTATTTTTTTACGTCAACTTAGAAGTTTGATTTTTTCACCACTTCAAAGTGCTGTAGACCTGAGTATATGGTTTTCATTTCAACTCGATACCTCCACGCGTTTCCGAGGATCTTGACAGACAGACAGACGGACAACGAAAGTGTATAAGGGTTCCGGTTTTTCCTTTTGTGGTACTGAACCCTAAAACTATATCTACTATCCATATAGTATAAGTATTCTATAGACTCTATAGAGTGTGTGCCATCAACGTGATGACTTCAAAATATAAAATAAATAAATAAATATTGCTGGACATTTCATACAGCGCCATCTAGCCTCAAACTAAGCAGAGCTTGTACTATGGGAACTAGATAACTGATAGAATACTTAGATACCTTTTTTTGTAAATACATACTTATAATATATAATAACTAGTGGTTCGCCCCGAACTGAGATCTTGCGAATCTCCCAAAATAAATATTATTCTTAGGGCGACTTGCACAACGATGCCTAAACGTATTTAGTGGCTAAATATGATTTAAGGAGTTGTCAAACCATACAAATACGTAAAATTTAAACATGTGCATGCCGGCTTTAATCTTTGACTGATAAATTGGTGCCACGAAATGCTTAACCAACCTCTTGACCTACAGTTTCATTCAAATTAGATGTAACGGGGGTTCTTATTAATTGGTAACCCTTTTTTGGGCTACAAAATGCAGTTATTCTGGATTTCAATCTTTTGCCTATATTTGTGTTACTAAATCTACACGAATACCAAATTTCAGCATTGTGAGGTCACTGGTGTACCCTGTGAATTTTATCAAAGTTTTGTTTTTATCATGGCTAATAACTTAAAAACTACAAAAACTGTACTAAAAGTAAAAACGGGGTCGAAATGTACCAATGAAGACCTTTTATTTGACATCCCACTTGACCTAATAGTCTCATTTTCATTTTTTTTTACCCCTCTTGAACCCCAATATCTCAACAACCCCCCAATATTTTTAGCTCATTGAGTCACACCAAAATTGTGCCATCACTACCTGCCTATATACCAAATTTCACGGTGATCGGATAAACGCTTCGAAAGTTATCCTCGAACAAACAAACAAACATACATACATACATACAATGCTGATTTACCCAAGTGAACTTAGAGATCTCGCTTCGCTCGATCAATTATTGTACCTTTTCCCTTCTTTTCATGACTAATAATAAATAATAATACAAGTGAAGATTATAATTAAACTGTGATTCAAAACGTGCGGAATAAGTTTTCCTACATAAGCTTTCTAATTCACATTGCGAGATTAAATTGAAAACCATAACTTTCTAGCTTTAAATCACTGTGGATATCTTGATTGATAATTCCCCAGATATCTGAATCGATATCCGTCTTAGCCGTCAATTGCGTTAACATATGGCGATGGAAATCGTTGTAATGACAATCAATTTTGAGAGACTGATTACATTTACAAAATAGACGACGTGCGAATAAATTTTATACGATTTGGGCTTGTCCTTGGCATTCAGATTTACGAGCTTTATTTTTGGTGTTGAAACTCATGGAATTCGCTGCTGCTGATATGTCAGCCATTCTCAGAGACAATCTCCTGAGGAACGATGTATAACATGCCGTCTTAGAGAGGAGTGGTTCAATTCCCGCTGCGGGGCGTTATCATGTCTTGCAAATATTAATTTCAGATCTAGGTGTTGCGGTACCATGGTACTTGGGGTTTCTGATACCCACGATACAAAAAATTCCTAGCGTGAGGCAAACTATGTACCTGTGTGGTTGCTGGGTGTTACTTATTATTTTCTTCCTTTCTACTGTTTCTATGATAACGTTATTTATGCAGCTATCATAATAAGCTATTGTTTATAGATTATCATATTGTTGGATAACTCCAGTGCTGATAACAGAGACCGAGACAGACCGAAACTAAAAGGCGCTGCGCAGACCGCGCGCGCTCATTCTTATTCGAGACTTTATGCTGTGCAGACGTGTTTTACGTGTTTAAATGCTTACGTGGTTACTCGTTTACGTGTTTTAGTGATCACATGGTGTTTAATTAAAATAGAACGCTGGTGAATTTGTTTCTAATAATTGTTAAAATAAATCACTTTGTGTTTATTAAAGTTTCCTTTTAAAAAAATAGTTTTTACCTTTTATTTATAAAAATATCTACTCCTCACATTTATCTACAGCTGGGTATACATAAACCTCGATATTTAAGTAGGTACTTTTTAAATATTTTACAATTGTTTACACACTCTACGTTATAATAAAAAAGTAACCAGTAAAGTCACATAATTATGATTATCATAAGGATTTCAATCGCCATTAGCTAGTGCAATTGGGCAATCCTCAACTTAGTCGTAACTAAGTAGCCCGTAACATTAATCCTTTGACCACTTGATCTGGTAATATCCACCAGCTGCCGAAGAGATTGCTCAAGTTATGACTTTCCAATGCAGTTTAATATCTCTTTTCCTCTTATCCAGAATATAATATCTACGTATAGTTCTCTATAATCTACTAGCTGTTGCCCGCGACTTCGTACGCGTGACACTACTAAATGCGTAGGTAACCTAGAAATAAAGCTAAACTCGATGTTGCAACTTGACTTGTCACCCCGTTTTTATCCCATGGGACCTGATTTATGGGATAAAAAGTAGCCTATGTGGTAATCCAGGTTATAATCTACGTGCATACTAATTTTCATCGTAATCGGTTCAGCCGTTGCGACGTGATTGAGTAACAAACAAGCAAATAAATAAACAAACATCCAAACTTTCGCATTTATAATATTAATGTGATTTTATAAATTGTAATTTGTTCCTCGTAAGTGATTTAGAAAAATAAAATAAAGATCTTGAATCTCAAAAAACTTTGTTAGTAAAAGCACAAAATAGGAAAATACTACGTAATAGTCTTACATTACCCGTCAGGCTAATGGAAAGTAATGACGGAGTCAGACATTCCCGTCCCGAGGCACATTCTCGACGGAAACGGGCAGAGCCGCCAAGGAATTCAGTTTGTCCTGTAATTTACTAAACGTTTCTGTTTTACAAAATACACAAGTTTAAGTTGATACGTTTTTTAACCAACTAAAACGGATTTTCTTAATTTCAATTCGTTGGTTTTTTAGGGTTCCGTACCCAAAGGGTAAAACTGGACCCTATTACTAAGACTCCGCTGTCTGTCTGTCCGTCTGTCACCAGGCTGTATCTTATGAACCATGATAGTTAGACAGCTGAAATTTTCACAGATGTATTTCTGTTGCCGCTATAACAACAAATACTAAAAACAGAATAACATAAATATTTAAGTGGGGCTCCCGTATGGGACATGATTTATTTGCTCGTTTTTGGTCGATATTGTTAACAGCAACAGGTAGACGCTTGAAATACTCACATAATATTTAGTTACATATTCACTTTAAAAATATTTAAGGGGGGCTCCCATACAACAGACACGATTTTTTAGTGGTTTTTATGGATAATGGAACGGAACCGTTCGTGCGCGAGTCCGAATCGCACTTGGCCGGTTTTTATTTTTATGTATATTATGCTCAGCGATAATTCTTTACCACGTTGGCCAATTTGATTTTATAATCTCTTGTCAAGTCTTGTCCAATTTATTGTTACAAAAACATCCCATCCATGTCCAATCCATGTGCAAAATCATCAAACTTTCATTATTTAATTCATATTTAATTTGCAAAGGTATTTACACATTCATCTATTTTCTGTTTTCTGAAGTCGCACGCGTTGTCAATAAAAAGTAGCCTGCCCCAATCCAGGTCATAATCTATCTAAACTAAGTGTTTTGTTATGCACGACATTAAATGAAATCATGGGTAGTATTGTTGTAAAATAGGTTTTTTCAAATAAGTACCCTAGAAAATTTTAAATTTTCCAAAATATTATCAAGTCCTAAAATATCAATGATCTGTGTAAAATAGGTAAACAAACTAAATTCATCACACTAATATTATAAATGCGAAAGTTTGGATGTTTGTTTGTTTGTTACTCAATCACGCCGTAAAGGCTGAATGGATCTCGATGAAATTTGATATATATGTAGATTATAACCTGTGAAAACTGCCCCTAAAATATCTGGGAATAACTCTGAAACACAAGAACCTTTCTAAACCACTTTTATTTCCTTCTTTATCCAATCTTTACTTAACTACCTATCTCGACCGCAAAACCTAGCCTAAATCTGACCGCCGCGCGCTGCGTTCAGAAACCGTCCCAAATCCCAAGAAGGTTATTTTAATAAGGTTATAATATGAAAGAACATGGCTATAAATACTTATTAAATACTAAATAGAATATTATATTAGATCTGAATTTGCTTACACCTGGATCCATTTATCCCATAAATCAGGTCCCATGGGATAAAAATGGGGTCACAAGTCAAATTGCAACAGCGAGTTTAGCTTTATTTATAGGTTACCTACACATTTAGTAGTGTAACGCATAAGAAGTCGCAGGCAACAGCTAGTTCATCATGTAAATAGGTCCCTGATAAACTGACTAAGCGGCATCGTCACAAAGGCGCCGCCGATTTTCGTTAAAAATTGTTTATTGAAAATGTATTGATTACTGGATTCAAGGTACCGGTATTAAACCCATCTGTAAAATCAGTTAATATGATTCTGGATGTGTGTTTTAAATTAATGTCGTACATAACAAAACAGGTTGTTTTTCCACCAAATTTCATTGAATCGGTACAGTCGTTTAGTCGTAAAAACATAACACAGACTCTCAATATTTTTACTGTGTCTTAGTTTAAAGACCTTACACAAAAATCAGACTAAAACGAACGTAATAGCAAAAGCTTGCAGGACGTTCCATCCATTTACATAAAGGAGGTGGGTGGAAGCTACCCCTCTGTCGAGATACGAAATGTTGTAAAATTTTCGTTTAAAATTTTAAATTTTAAACTGCGGGCTTTAAAAATTTTCGTGACCAGCTTGTGGCAAAAAATCAATTAGATTGTCCGTGGCAATACGTGAAACTGATTTAAAATGATTTTAAAAATGGTCTAAGAGCCCATGGCCGGCTACCTGTATGTATTTGACCAGACCTGAGTTTTTGTACATTAAGCCCCCTATACCTACCATACATAAGTAGGGGACTCACTAAGCTCAAAGTGGTGGACGCGTCGAGCGCTCAGGTAAGACAGGTATCGATTTTTGACTAATTTTAAATCCATTTGACCACGTCTGCCGTTTTAAAATTTGAAAATATATTATTATTACTATCGGAAAATAAGAATGGCAGACCATTATCGCGCATTTTATTTTGTGGCAGACAATTTTGAAAATGCTAAAAAAATAAAATTTTGAAAGTATTTGACCAAATCTGCCATTGATATATTTTATTTATTATAGTCTTAAAAACTTATATTGAACACGGCAGACGTCTACATTGCGTACACACATCAACAAATAATAAAATCTTAGCTACAATCCGGCCAGATGGTTGGCACAGATTTTATACAGCTATCTCTCTTCTTTTTACTATGTATTACTATTGTACTCATTCTAACCTATAGTATGTTCTCTTACAGTACTAGCATTCGAATAATGGAGGGTTTATACCTGGAAGAGCCTTGTAACAACCCCAACGTAACGGCTATTGCCAGATGTTTTCAGTATATTTGTGAACGTTCATACAGATACCTCGTGTTTCGTGAATTTTATAAAATACGTAGTGCTGCTTTATTTTATTTTCTTCATTTGTCTATTGTTTGTCATATATATCTGACATTATGTCGATTGATAAAGAAAAAGTGAAGTGTGTTTTTTGTGCCAATGTAAAAACTGAGAAATTACTTATATTTTCGGAAGAGATAATGGCAAAATGTCGAAAGATTTTAAAGTTACGGAAACTTCATAAATTAAAATATAAAGACATTATTCTACCAGACGAAATTTTTGATTGTGCTTATCATAGTAGTTGTTACAAGACGTTTACAGCGCTGAAAAAAAAAATTTTTCCTACAGATATCACGAAAAAATTTTCATCACAGTCTAGTATTTCTTTGCCTTCAATTGAACAACCATCGACATCAGCTAGTAGCACAATAGTTGATGAAACAATGATGAATGATTCCCTTATAGAAGATGTGAACGTTCCTGAGACACATGATGACATGGAAAAAGATATCGAGGCTGAAGTAAATCAGCCGTTGAAAGAAGGACCATCTGAAGATTCAGCAGAATTATCGAATACTCAGACTTCTGATACCGTGGCTGTAGCCAACCTGAATTTGTGTTTTTTTTGTAATAAAAAAAAGAAACATTATCGGTCTAAGAATGAGCCATTACGAACTTCAGAAAAAGATCAATTTGAAAAAAGTATTTTATCAAACTTTAAGCCAGATACTGAAATTTACAACGAAACTTTGACAAAAATACAAAGTGTTCTCTCTTGTAACATTTATTATCATGATGTTTGCCGGCAAAATTTTAGAAATCAAAAAAGATCAATAATAATAAGTCCTGTCCGTACTTCGTGGCATATCTCTCGAGAAATACATGATACTGTTTATAAAGAAATATGCAATTTAATTGAAGAAAATGTAATAAAACGAGGACGTTGTTATTTTTTAACATACTTACATAAAGAGTATCTTGATATGTTTAAAGAATTGAGTGAAGGCTCGGACAGTACATCAATATTCACAACACACTATTTAGAAGAAAAAATTCACAGAAAATTTAATGATAAAATCCAAATTTTGATATCTAATAAAAAAAAAGTTGTTGCCCCTAGAGGCATTTCAACTATTGATGAATCGTTATTTGCGCACTTGAAAGACCAAGACACTTTGCAAGCAGCCGCCGCCATTTTGCGAGAGGAGATTCAGGGTATACAAAAAAAGAAATTACCTAATTATATAACTAGTCAACGACTAATCAACGGTGAATGTTCAACACCACCAATGGTTTCCGAGTTTTTTTCATCAATTCTTGGAGGTTATAGTCGCAAACGCCGGAATTGTGACAGTTTTCAACGTCACGTGAAATCTCTGTCACAGGACGTAATTTACATGAGTCACAATGGCAACATTAAGACTTCGAAACACATCTGCTTAGGCATGACATTAAAAAGTCTTACAAGTAGTCGGAAGGTAATCGATATAATTAATCGTTACGGTCATTGTATCAGTTACAGCGCTATCGAAGAGCTTGAAACAGAAGCAACGTTTTCATCAGTTTTACGCACCGGAATATGTCCAGAGGCAATTAATAGAAATGAAAATCTTTCGACAGGTATGGCATTTGATAATTATGACCGATTTGTTGAGACCAAGAATGGAAAAGACACTCTCCATGATACAGTTGGAATCATATATCAAAACATCAAAAATGAAAATGTAGAAGAAATAGAAGAAGAAGAAGAAGAAGAAGAAGCTGGAGTTATTAAAAAAAATAAACGTAGAAGACGATCTTTTGAAACAATACAGTATGAGTTGCCACAGTGTGCTAAAAAACTCAAAAAAACTAGCAATATTGAAATTCAAAGTGAGGAAGAAGTTAATATAATTGTGCATAAGAGTCTTTACGATCGAATTGACAATATTTGGATGCTAAGTCATGCTTTTAGGTTGTTAAATACTCCTATGTGGACTGGTTTTAACAGTAAAATAATGACAGATGATACTCCACAACAATTAATTTCGTACTTAACTCCGATTAATGACTCACCAACAAGCAATGCAGTTGTTTTGGCTACTATGCAACAATGCATGTCAGTATTGCAAGAGCTAAATCAAGAGTACATGCAAGTGACGTACGATTTAGCGATTGCAAAGATTGCTTTGCAAATCCAAGCTACGGAAAGTGACACCTTCAAAAAACTGTTTATACACTTGGGTGCTTTTCATATTATGATGTCATATTTTAAGGCTATCGGAAAGTTCATAAATGATTGTGGTTTAACAACCATCATGGTTGACAGTGAAATGCTTGCTAGTGGATCTGTTTCAGGTTTCATTGAAGGCAAGCATTTCAACCGCTGTAAAAGATTACACCCAATGATGGCTTTAGGGCTCCAAATTATGCATTTCAGATCTTTTCTAATATCAAAGAATATTCAAATTTCTGAAGATATCGAAGAAGAAGTTGTACGATTACAGAGTTGTCAGACACCTTCATTTTTGATTCATAATGAAAGCTTGACAGAACTCTGTAATGACTATGCTATTTACGAACAACAAACATTAAATGGTGATCACGGAAAAACAGCGCAATTTTATATGTTTTACATCAAACTTGTTTATTATTATTTACAACTTAGCAGAAACATTCGTGCTGGTGACTTCCAATTATATCTTGACATTTTACCAAAAATAACAAATTTATTTTTCGTATTTAACCATCCAAATTATGCGAGATGGACTGTTCAATACCATTACAATTTAATGAAAGTTTCCACAACTCATCCTGGTTTAGAGCAGGACTTTAAAAAAGGATTTTTTGGAATCAAACGTACCAGCAAATCGTTCTCAAGGCAGCCTATTGATCTTACATTAGAGCAGACTATCAATGCCGATGCTGCGAGAACACTTACTGGTATCGCACATCTGACTAATTCCATTTCAGCTCGCCAACGGTGGGCGAGAAGTCACGATATTCGCTCCACTATAATCACACACGTGTTAGAAAAGTTAGGAATTACCAAGAAGCAAGATATTTCAGCAGAGTTGCAGCCACATAACATCAAGAAAAGTTGTCAACAACTTGATAGATTCATAAACTCGTTCGATCAGTACGTGAATCCTTTCAGCTTAGATTTATCTACTGATCAGTTGTTTAATATAGCTTCTGGGAAAGCTGCATCATCTCAAGTGACAGAATTTGTCTTAAGTATCGAAAAAATCGGTGAAGAGCTACGAACAACTTTTATATCAGAATGTGCATCTGACCCGAAAAGATTTCAAAAAGCCATCAAAAAGACACCGATACACAATTTTTCAAGTCTACTTGTAAAGAAGAAATCTGTAAAAATTGGAGGTAAGCATCAAGAGATCAAGTTACAGCGAGATTTATTCGGACGTTTGTTGGGAATTTCTATGGACCACCAAATTGATGTTTTGAAAATTTTATCGTATCCAATAACTCCTGTACCTCTTGCTCTATGTCATCTAGATGGTGGTTTCTGTAAAACTGATAAATCGGTACTTGTAAAATGTCTTGAACCAAATATTGATCAAGAACCGCCATATAATACAGATGTTTTCTTAATTGATGGATTTTTCATTCTTCATTCAATGAAAGAGGTTCCCAAAACATTCGGGGGTATTTCAAAGAAATTTCTTCAAATGATAACAAAATATTCGGCCCGACGAATTGATGTCATCTTTGACCAATATTTGTATCCATCAATTAAAGATAGTGAAAGATGCCTACGGCATGAAGCATCTTTGATTGATTACAAAATTTCTGGGCCTGAACAGGTGCGACCGTTTGATTTTGCAAAAGAATTAAAAAACACAAAATTTAAGGAAGCTTTTGTTGAATTTTTGACAAAGCATTGGTCTAGTGAGGAAATAAAATCATTTTTGGGTAACCGACAGATTTGTTTAAATTTCCAAAATTGTCAATTGTATCAAGTGGTTGATGATACGATACAATCGAGTGTTGTTGAAGATTTATGTTGTACTTCACATGAAGAAGCGGATACAAAAATAATCTATCATGCTTGCAATATCGCAGAGCAGTCGAATATTGTTATCAGAGCCTCTGATACCGATATATTAATTATAATGATTGGTAATATGGCACAATTAAAGAACTCTCATTCTAATATTTGGATGCTCAATGGAACAGGAAATAATGAAAGATATATTGACATCACAAAAATTTATAGAGAGCTTGGTGAGTTGTTAGCTAAAAGTTTAATCGGCTTCCATGCATTTACTGGATGTGATTTTAATCCAGCTTTCTTCAATAAAGGGAAGAAAAGACCTTTTACTTTGCTAAAGAAGAATACTGAATACCAACAAGCATTTGCTACTCTTGGTGAAGAAAATTTAACAGAGGACCAGCTACAAGAGCTATTTAACATCATTCAACATTTCACTTGCCAACTATACAATGCCAAAAAATCTAATGATGTAGATGATGGAAGGTTCCAACTATTCGTCAACAACTATAAAGCCTCAGACATCAATGAAAATTTTAGAAAAAAAATTCAAAATTTTGACGCAAGCTCAATACCACCGTGTAAGAGTGAGCTTTATCAACAACTTTTGAGGGCCCACTATATTTCTTCTCTTTGGAGAAATGCTCACAAAAAGCAACCCACAAATTTAGACCCATTGGAGTATGGTTGGATTGAGCAGGACAACAAATATGCCTTCAAATGGTTCGAAGGTGACCAACTTCCATCTTTTGTGAGTGACTTAATCACCAATGTCCCTGGTATGTTGATAAACATCTATTCTTTCTCGAACTTGTTCTAATCAAATTACGTTTATTTTACAATTCACGTTCTATTTTTCCAGAATCCGATTCAATAGATGATGAAAACGAGTCATCTAACGATGAACATGACCCCGATGATGAAGATGATGAATGAAGATTGATATATATATATATATATATTGTAATGCATGCATGATATATTTTTTTAACTCATTTAACACTTTTCAATTTTTTCTTAACAAATAAAAAGAAAAAAATTAAAATGAGTAATCGAATTTTTTTTTTACAAGCATTATACCATATTATTTATGATTCCATAAAAAATCTACTTATTTCTCATCTAACTAATGAAGTTTAGTATATAGAATACGGAAAAAAAATAATTTCTCTAAATACAGTGATAAGGTAAATTACATTGATGTAAAACAGCGAACGGAATACATATACATCTGGCCGGATAGTAGCTAAGATTTTATTATTTGTTGATGTGTGTACGCAATGTAGACGTCTGCCGTGTTCAATATAAGTTTTTAAGACTATAATATATAAAATATATCAATGGCAGATATGGTCAAATACTTTCAAAATTTTATTTTTTTAGCATTTTCAAAATTGTCTGCCACAAAATAAAATGCGCGATAATGGTCTGCCATTCTTATTTTCCGATAGTAATAATAATATATTTTCAAATTTTAAAACGGCAGGCGTGGTCAAATGGATTTAAAATTAGTCAAAAATCGATACCTGTCTTACCTGAGCGCTCGACGCGTCCACCACTTTGAGCTTAGTGAGTCCCCTACTTATGTATGGTAGGTATAGGGGGCTTAATGTACAAAAACTCAGGTCTGGTCAAATACATACAGGTAGCCGGCCATGGGCTCTTAGACCAAAAGGCGAAGTTTTGCAAAAAAGGGGAAAATGGCGGAATGCACGGCAAATAATAAGCCAGTTATTCAAATTACAAGTACGGGAGTTCATATTAATTGGTTATTTTTTTATGGGGTACAAATTACAGTTATTCTGGATTTCAGACTTTTGCCTACATTTGTGTCACTAAAGCTACACGCATACAAAATTTCAGCACTGTGGGGTCACTGGTGTACCCTGTGAATTTTGTCTAAGTTTAGTTTTTATTATGGCTAATAACTTAAAAACTACAAAGTTTAAACTGAAAATAAAAACGGGGTCGAAATGTACTCACAAAGACCTTTTGTTAGACGTGCCATTTGACACGTGCCATCACTACTACCTATGTATAAAATTTCACGATGATCGGATCAACACTTCGAAAGTTATCCTCGGACAAACAAACATACATACAACGCCGATTTGCCCAAGTTGATTTGGAGATCTCGCTTCGCTCGATCAATGAACGCAAAAGTTTGAAAAATAGTAGGTAAAACCTACTAAGTAAATGTTGTGGGTTGATTTTGCTTGTGTATCTGCAAACTATTGCAAAAGAACACTTTCCATCACTTCCCCAGAATGTTTCACAACTTTTCAACCAAGTTTATGAACCCTCATAAATCGATGAGCCCGGTCCATCGAAGACCAATGAGCCGTAATGGCTCAAATAACCCCGTTACACAGCAAAGAGCCTTGAAGCAGCGCCTTTACGCTTGCGAACAGCAAACTTTGTAAACAAACGAACTCGGTAGCTAAGTGCTTGTATTGTTCAGCTCCATAGACTAGTTTGCGATTTTGTGGTTCATGAGAGAAAAGTTTCCTTCATCTGTTCATTAGGCCAGTTATTACAAAAGAGGCATTCATCAGAATTTTGGTGGTTCGGAGCGGATCGCACTCACCTTGATGAAGGTTCACGAATTGAACCGAAACATTGTCGGTCGAAACACCGATAAAACGGTACGTAATAAATCCCGTATTTATAATAATGGTTGAAATATACCACGAAAGTTTTCTAAGTCAAATTTGATACTACACTTTAGTCGAAATTATTATTATTCACACATATTTATTTTAAAACTCGTTTATAAAAAATACATTTTTCACTACAAAGTATCTTACAAAAAACAAACATTATAGTGAAAAATATATTTATAAAAACGGTAAACCACCGACCGCGAAGCAAGGCCCAAGCGATCGGTGGCTAGGGCTGCAGAGAGAGGCACCTCCTGCCTATGCGTGCCGAGTCCAGGAGTACCGCCTTCTGTATCTGACCCTTGATCCAACTTTCTAGCGAGAGCCTCTTAAGGTATTGGTCGAGCCTCTTCGCTATCAATCCGTTGACCGACACAACTATCGGAACGATAATCGTTGATTCCACATCCCACATGGCGGTAATCTCATGAGCCAAGTCAAGGTACTTGCTTAGCTTGTCCTTCTCGGCCTTCACGAGATTAGCATCATGTGGGATAGTAATATCAACAAGTATCGCTCGGCGCTCTGACCGGTCTACCAGCACGATATCTGGCTTATTGGCAACAATAGTCCTGTCCGTGATGATAGACCGGTCCCAATAGAGCGTGGCGCGGCCATTTTCAAGAACTGGCTCTGGCACATATTTATAATATGGCACCTCAGGTCCAACAATATTATTATTATATTATTATTATTATTAGCCCGTAGAGTCCCTTCCCTCCTTCCACGAATCCCGGTTATTGGCTAATTGGGACCACTCTTTCTGGTATGCATCCATTTCATTAGTGGAAATATTTTAATAAATTCTATTGCACCCACTGTTCATCACAAATTATTCGTTATCTTTTAGGGGTATCGACGCAATAACAAATTCACAAACTATTAAAAATAATGACAAAAGACTGTGTATATGCATTTTGGACCCAATATACTTCGGTGACAAATAACTAAATACGAAAAATAAACAAGTTTGTAGGTGAGTGCAATTCACTATACTTCTGATTTAAAACAAAGCCAAATATAACTTTTGAAAGCTATCTTACTGTGAACATAAACACGAAAAACGGTATATTAACCCACATTTATGAGTTACAGATTACCCCGAGATATCGGGATACCAAACTTACAAATAATCACAGTAATATTATAAAATAAATGCGAAAGTTTGAATGTTTGTTTATTTGTTACTTAATGACGTCGTAACGGCATAAAAGATGTTGATGAATTTTGGTACTGGCGTAGATTATAACCTGGTTTGACACATAGGCTACTTTTTATTCCATAAATCAGGTCCCATGGGATAAAAATGGGGTGTCAAATTTGCTATCGAAAAAAATATTTTGGTCTTTGCGCGTGCGAAGCCACTGGCGGGTCAGCTAGTGGTTAATATTCCGTTTTAGTGAAAATAAAGTCAAGTTAATTACCCAGGTTTTCGAACAACTCACTAAATCTGAACTACAAAGTGAAGCTCTCAGCGCGTTCGCGGCTCAATGAGCAACTCTTCACGTGGATTGAGAGCTCATTACGGATTATGAGCCTTTGTTTTAAAAGCACCGAAAGCTTAAATCGTTTTTAGTGCTTTTCGGAAATCGGAAGCTCTAATTAGCTCAGAATTTTGCAGGGATTCATTAACTACTTGTCAGTGCAGTGATCAAAATTCGACCGTAACTTATTCTTATATATTTATAGGTTAGGTTAGTTTTATTATATTGTTAGTTTAAACACTGAAGCATTTGACGTCCGCACGCTACCATCGCGGACTCTGGTTGGTCAACGCGTGTCAGGCGTTTGTTTCCTCTCGGCGTACCATCCAATGTATTATTATCATCAAATTGTCCAACGATCACGTAGCCAACATAATGACCAGACAATGTGATAAATAATGAAGTTTTGATAATAATTAATCACTTGGCCCGGTATAGCTAACCATTATTCATAATGCCCGGGCATTATAAATAATGCCCTCATTAATCACTTGGTCCATAACATCTAGATCTAGTTTGTGGTAATCTAAATAGTGCCTACTGATTCTTTAGTGATTCTTTTAAATTCGTGTTAGTTCAGTGACTAAACGAATTAATGGTAACTCTTTTAACTTTAAAAGAGTTATGGTTAGGTCTTAAAGTTCTTATCATCTTCAAGATACGTCTAGTACTCTAGTAATAACAACAATACTGGTAAAGTTTTTTGTAATAATTCTCGCCCGGGAAAGAACTACCACCATACCTATTTCTACCGCAGCATTGCTGTGATTCAGGACGCTGGGTGTCATCGTAGGGCACGTTCCTAAGGTGCGTGACCTACGAGGCCACGCTTTTTTAAAGGCGATGGTTACCACTTAACTTCGGGTGGAATTTTTGCATGTTCCATCTCCAAGTTACATAAAAAAAAAACAATCAGCTATTCTCTTCCGCGTTTGTCGCGTTCACCCATGCCTCCCTAATAGCCGTAATCTCTTGACCAGCTATCTAGCCGTTATTAAGGGCTCTTGCACACGAATGCTCGCGTGAGAAACGCCAATCTTTAGCCGACAAAGTGCCTTGACAGACACTAGGAAAAGAACGTACTGGGAAAAAGCACAAATATTATAAAAATATCTAGAATTTTTAGTTTTTATGTTTTCTTTTTAAAGGAAATTGAAAGGGATGCTTATACTCAGCAGTCAATGAGGTCGCGCTGTGGATAAAGCTGTTTTTTGTTTTGTTTCTGTTTGTTGTGTACAAAAAGTGTTTTATTTTAATTGGCGTCACATATTCTACACTTTCTTATTAGTTTCTTACTAATTGAACGAGCGATGCGAGATTTCCAAATCAACTTGGGTAAATCGGCGTTGTACGTATAAATAAATAAATATTGCTGGACATTTCACACAGCGCTATCTAGCCCCAAATTAAGCAGAGCATGTACTATGGGAACCAAATAACTGATAGAATACTTACATACATTTTTTTTGTAAATACATACTTATAATATATAGAGAAACAACCAGACCCGGAACAAATATTTGTAAGTCATGCAAACATTGTGTTCCGCGGTGGGAATCGAACCCGCTACCTCCTGCGTCTCAGCCGGCTATTCACCCACTGCACCACGGAGGTCATCGTATGTATGTATGTTTGTTTGTCCGAGGATAACTTTCGAAGCGTTTATCCGATCATCGTGAAATTTGGTATATAGGTAGGTAGTGATGGCACAATTTCGGTGTGACTACATTTAATGAGGGGTTGTTGAGATATTGGGGTTAAAAAAAACAAAATGAGACTATCCCGCCAAATGGCACGTCTAATGCAAGGTCTTCATCAGTACATTTCGACTCCGTTTTTATTTTTAGTTTATAGAGTTTTTAAGTTATTAGCCATAATAAAAACTGAACAATGAAAAAATTCACAGGGTACACCAGTGACCCCACAGTGCTGAAATTTGGTATGCGTGTAGCTTTAGTGATACAAATATAGGCAAAAGTCTGAAATCCAGAATAACTGCAATATTTACACCAAAAAAATGTAACCATTTTACGGAACGCCTTACCTTCCATAAATAAGGTCGTCCAAATCTCTTCCTATTTTCAAAGTCAAGGTATACAACCTTTTCTTTAGTTGTCTCGTAACTGCTAGTTAGAGTTTATGTTATTTATCCTTCATATGTAGTGTAGTTTATTTATATATTATTTGTATGTGTTTATGATTATTATTATACATAATAAATAGGTATACAGTATGTAACAAAAACCCTGTCGGATTTTTAAGGGTGTGATATAGTATCGATATTTGGTCACAATCATGTAATTCTATTACAGAAAAAATTAAAAAAAAATACCCGACTAAATTTTATTATTTGGCGCTCAAAAATTAAGACTTACATCTGGCAACACCGGAGACGGTGACCGCCCTTTAGACGACGAAGACACGTGCCTGTGCACGTGTCTTTTGTTTTTTTGTTGACGATTGTAGTCAAGAAACAATAAGTTTATTGCAGCTCTGAAAAGAACTTGGAGTTAGCTCTAACAAGAGCTTAGGTAGGTATTGCTAGTTATGTAGAAGCACGTCAACTTGATCAAGACTTCGGCGGTCGTGTTCCACGTGTCGACCTCCAACTTCAATGCACCTTCGACACCGTTTTATAACGTTGGCACGCACTTTTCGCAGCACACTTGTATCAGATTTTATTGACTCAAAAGCCGCGACGATTCGAGTTCGCATTTCCGCTTCCGAGTCACACAGCTTATTAAACACAACTTGTTTGACGTGCCCCCACAAATAAAAGTCTAATGGCGTGAGGTCGGGAGATCGTGGAGGCCATGGAATAGGTCCCCCCCCTGCCTATCCATTGCTGTGGAAACTGTTCATTTAAGATTTAAGTGATCGCGAACTGCACGCAAAAAATGAGGCGGGGCGCCATCGTGCTGGAACCACATTGAACGATGGAAAGCCACGTTTAAATCGTCCAACTCTTCACTAAGCTCTTCGCGCAAAAACGCCAAGTAGTTCGTACCGCTCATAAAACGATTTAAAAAATACGGACCAATGATTCGATCTCCGAGTATACCGGCCCACACGTTAATACGCCAACGATGTTGGAAATGGCTTGGTTTAATAGCAAACGGATTTTCCATTGCCCAAACGTGTTCATTGTGCGAGTTAAAAACACCGTTTCTCTTCTCTTGCAAACATAGTAAGTCGGCGGCGGCAATCATAATTACAAGAGTTATAAATTTTTATGATAGGTAGTTTTAATTTCGTAGTTTAGTTCAAAAAGAAAGAAACGGTACAATAATCCTCAATGCATACCGAACGCAAAGACAATGCACATTGCACGTGTCATAAAGCTAGTTATCAACTACTTACTTTTGTTCATTCTCTAACTGTTTACTACAGTTACTATAACTGTTTACTTCATTCTCGCTCGGTCCACAGCTGAATATCGAGAGTTGACAACTCGGTAAAATTTGCTTATTTGGGGGGTAAAATTCAGATAATTCTTGAAATTAAAAATGAAATAACTTTCAAGTTATTTGATACATATGTTTTTTATACATCTGCCCGACTTTAATTTTTATGACGGAATACGTTCTTCATGGATCCGACGGGGTTTTTGTTACATATTGTATATATTATTTTATGAGTTCTGTTCTTTAGGTACTATATAGTCTAACTATATATATATATATATATATCTTTAGGTACGGTATGTACGCTTATAGGTACTATAATATTACACCGCCGTCTTTTGATTTCTGTTTATCCTGTCCCTCCAAAGGGTGCCTGGAAGAGATCGCTTTTAGCGATAAGACCGCTCATTGTACCATGATTTATCTTTTATTTCCTTTGTTACTGTATTTTTGTTTGGTGTGCAATAAAGAGTATTTCATTCATTCATTATACATGAAGTCCCGTTACCTGTAATTGAATGAAACTGTAGGTCACGTAAGTTGGTTTAAGCATTTCGTGGCATTATTTTGATAGTCAAAGATTACAAATAATATTTTTTGTTCTCGGAGACTCGCGAGATCTCAGTTCGGGGCGAAAAACTAGTAATATAAATTCGAAAGTAACTCTCTCTGTTACATTTTCACGACTAAACAACAGCTGGACTAATTTTCATGATATTTGCTATCTGACCAGCCAACAGCTTCGCATGCGTGGTTTGTCAATAAAAACATTACCCTCCTTCTGCGCAGTCGGGTAAAAAGTAGCCTATGTCTCAATCCTGGTCGTAATCTGTGTTTATACCAAATTTCATCGAAATCGGTCCAGCCGTTTAGTCGTGAAAACGTAACATAGAGACAGAGGTACTTTCAAATTTATAATAGTGTGGATGACCTGTATTGAGACAATGGCCACTTTTTATTAACTAACCACGTGTGCAAACCCCGTGCGGAAGCTAGTTTCTTATACTTTACTCCTATTCACAGTACGGGTTACCTAGAAGACAAGTTATGTAGATAATAGTTTACATTCTGAGCGATGTAAACACGACTATTTACAAGCGTTTCTTTAGAGAAGACACGGTTAGAGTAGATAAGTCCAAAGTGGTGAACTTGTACCATCCGGATTCTCGAAATATATACTTCATAATCATAATTTCGATTTAGATGAAATTTGCTATATACGTAGATTATAACCTGAATTAACACATAGGCTACTTTTGAATAAATGAAAAACAATGAATAAATCATAAGACAAAGACAGGGTGAACTTTAACTTTAAAAGTAACTTAGTATGCAAACTGCCGTTTCCAATAAATTCAGATAGTTGAAGTATTCTGAAGATTGCACAACTTTGATACTTGAACGGAGTTCATCTGATGTTTTTTAATCCGAACGTCCAGGTTTAAGACCAACAAAGGTTAGCCATGCTTGCTTTAAAAAACAGGTTCTTAAATAGTTTTTATTTTATTTCGACTTGGAGATGGAGCAAGCACATGGTCCATCTGATGTTAAATGGTAACCATCGCCTATAACAAAGTAGAAAGTCGTGTCTTACGATGCACTGTCCGGTGTCCATCAACTTGAGGTATACAGGTGTAAAGCCTCTTAGCCTGTAATTTCAACCATACTCTTCAAAACCAAAACACAGTATGTTGCTTGACGGCAGAAATAGTAGGTATGGTGATAGTACTATCCCGGGCGAGCCCTTTCACAAGGAACTTTACTAATCTTAAATACCCAATAGTTACGACTTAGGACCCAAGACTATATACATCGAAAAAAGTAACGTTATGACCATATTTTATTAAGCTAAACGCTTCAGGTCCACTAAAAATAGGGTGCATAGTTACGACGACCCAAGAAATACAAATGCAAATCTATTTATTGCGTAATCTGGTTGTTTAGTACATCGATATATATGTACTACCCACTAGATATCTCGATCCGAACACTCACTCTGTTCCACTGAACTGTACTGCAATCCGTACACCTTACTTTTGCGCGGCTTCGACATTCACGCAGTTTGGACGCGTACGGAGCGGCACTAATAATACGAGAATTCGAATCAACGTATGAAATACATAAAGTATAACATAAATAACAATTCAGTAGTCAAGTAAGTAAAATTATTGGTTGTTCAAGTGAATAAATAGGTAATAATTTCGTAATACCACATTAGAAAAAAAATTGTTTATTAAAATGCCACGCCATCTAAAATCATTGACTAAAATATGCAGATATTCCATTACAAAACCGGTTGTAGGTAAAAATATGTGACTGAACACGGACTTGAAGTGGTGTTTTTAGAATGTATTTTAATTTACGTAAATGTTTTCTAGCCAGTTTGATATTTTTTAATATTTATTTTATGTTCTTTCTTTTTAGTATATAATATCTGTCAAAGGTCAGAAAGTATGACGACGTGCGTAATTCGATACTGCAAAAATACATTAAGAAGTGTCAGTGAATCATGAGGTGACAGTTTGATTTCAAACTATTGTTAACGTACCTGAGCTTAAATAAACGCATAACAATTCATTTTATTTTACTTTTCTACTTTATCATATTTTCAATTATTACATTACTATTATACATTTTGAAATAGAGTATGAATTCTAATGAAGTTTTGTAGGTACAAAAGCTGTGTCACGTCTGTGGTGTAAAATGTATAGGGACGACAGTAACTATGTAATTTTTAATTATTTGCATGTTAAGTTTATTATTAATTATAAAATACTTGTACGCCGCAAGGCAAAATCTAGCGCTTATATAAAACTCCTACCACCTAAAATTGTACCTAGATTTACAAGGAATAAATGAATGACAGGTTGTTACACTATGTTGAACGCTTACGCTTACAAATTTAAATTTTTAATATTTTATAACACATTTGCTCGTAAAGGGTCTCTTATTTCACCAATTTCAATATCGTAATGAATGTCATTACGTACTTGTGCGTTATTGTAATGTAAAACGCACGAGTTTCTTTTTAATAAGGTAAAACGTACGGTTTATGAAGATGCTCCGTCTAAAACCAACGGCACTTTTTAAAATCTTAGCAAAGAGTTTTTAGGTCAGAATAGTGGTAAACATTTTATGAATACAATTAACTTTGGGAGATAAAATATATAAAATAAACATTTAATTCTTTAATTTAATTAATTTTGACAATAAATTACAACCATTTATTTGTAACAAAAACAAAAAAATATTAATTTACTTTATTATAGTAATACTGGCTGTTTTTGTGCCTTTGCCTTAAAAAAAGAGCACTGATGCGCGCGCATCGCTAATTTATGAACAAGTAAAAATTATTCCGCGCGCTTTTTCTTTCCGAGAAAGTCCGAGTTTTATTTATTTCCTCGCAAATATGTTACAAAACGTCGTATAACATACGTGCGCTTTGATAATTACAGCCTCTGCTTTCTTGTAGCAATATCGCCTCGGCTGTAATTTTCGACTTACCGCACTTATATCATAATGTACTATTATGTTATATTGGCTCACCAATACATTATCTGGTAGCATGCAACTGCGTCGAAATATCAGGATACTCAAAAACTCACAAATCATTGTAATTATCCTGTTTTAAGTACAAATAGTGTTCATTACCATGATAGTTTCAAAAGTTATAAATGTAAATACATCCATACAGTCTGTACCTTGTGTAGGTGTTAAGTGTCCCATTTAATACTAAAGTTTATTCTGTTCAAAGCTAGACAGTATATACAGAAAGAGAGGCTTTATAAAGCCATAGTAGAGGGTTGCAATTTGTATAATTGAGGCACAGCCCATGACTTTAACACGAAGTTAGGATAATAAACAGAGGTGGCATCGGCCACCTCACGCGCGTCACTTCCCATAATATCCGAAAATTAATATTTAAGATATTGCGTTCGTGAAATGATTGTCTGTTTTCACCTTCAAATTAGTTCATTGAGCAACTACCGAAATATTTATTTATGTAGTTACCTACGTTACGTGGGGTTTTTATAAGTATATCTAACATAAATGACGTACCCAAGCGTTCAACTGTATCCCTAATATTTGAATTAATGAAAATGCAGGAGAGATAGCTAAACGAATAGGTTCATGCTTATAGGCAAAAGTAAAATTATTAAGAGGTGTTAGTTATTTGAAGTGGAACACAGTGAAAAAAGAGATGTCTCAATCCAGGTCATAATACCAAATTTCATCAAAATCGGTCCTGTCGTTTAGTCATGAAAACGTAACAAAAAGACAGAGAGAGATACTTTCAAATTTATAATAGTATGGATGTAATTTTAGTTCATACATACCACATCCAGTTTTCTATATTCCGTGCCTACGCTGAACTTGCGGGCACAATTACGTAAATTGAACTATTTTATTAGAAGTCGGAGTTGCTTCAGTTATTTGAAACGTGTAGCGTACAGACGAGTTTATTGCAGTCCTTAATCTATTTTAAAGTTGCATAAGTATCTACATACCTAAGTAACACACCGTAGTTTAATTGTGTAGTGTTTATTCACTTCTTATGTTAAGTCTTAAGACTTAGGACACTATCAAAAATATCACTGTTTTTAGGTACCATTTAATGAACACCGAACCGAAATGCCTGATCCATACTAATTGATCGAGCGAAGCGAGATCTCCAAATCAACTTGGGAAAATCGGCGTTGTATGTGTGTATGTTTGTTTGTCAGAGGATAAATTTCGAAGCGTTGATCCGATCATCGTGAAATTTGATATATAGGTAGGTAGTGATGGCACAATCCTGGTGTGTGTGACTAAACGAGCTAAAAATGTCAGAGGGTTGTTGAGATATTGGGATTCAAGAGGGGTAAAGAAAAACCAAAATGGGACTATTAGGTCAAATGGGACGTCTAACGAAAGGTTTCACAATATAATACATATAATATAATTCATAATATATAATGAATTAGTAGATTTCGCCACCGTTTTTATTTTTAGTTTAATTCTTATAGTTTTTGAGTTATTAGCCATAATATATACAGCGTACACCAGTGACCCCACAGCTAAAATTTGGTACTCTTGTAGCTTTAGTGACACAAATATAGGGAAAAGTCTGAAATCCAGGATAACTGCAATTTCTACCCAAAAAAGAGTAATCAATTCACAAGAAAAGCCGTTACTTTAATTTGAATAAACTGTAGATAAGGTAAGGTGGTCTTGCATTTCGTGGCACTAATTGAATAGTCAAAGATTACAAATAGTATTTTTTTTGTTTTTATAGAAGACCCGCAAGATCTCAGCTCGGCGCGAACCACTTGTAAACTTGCACAAATTCGAAAGTAACTCTGTCTCTCTGTTAAGTTTTCATGACTAAACGGCTGGGCCGATTTCGATGGGTATACAGATATAATATGACCAGGATTAGGATAGGCTACTTTTTATCCGACTACGTAGAAGGCGAAACAAATATCTGTAGATCATGCAAACATTTGTTCCGCGGCGGGAATCGAACCCGCTACCTCCTGCGTCTCAGCCGGCTATTCGCCCACTGCACCACGGAGGTCGTCAAATTATTCGTTGTCGTATTATTCCATTGTACGATTAAGGGTTAAGAGTAACTATAAATATTGATTTTATTCTTTGGGAAGAATAGCAAACGTTTATGCAATCACTTTTTATAGAATAATGTGAATCTGAGCCCCAACGTGGGTCTGATCCAATCATGTGTGAAACCCAACACGTGGACTTAGCACAATGAACAGCTTATTAGAGAATAGCTGTGTTTCTCAGTGACATCGGTAACTTCGTGACTGAAGATTATGATTACTATAGGCCGGGTATTACAGAAAGATAATACATTATCTCTTTATTGAAAGAAAGAAAGAATATTATTAAACGAGGGGATAAAGCAGTGTCTTGCGTCACGGACGCTATATTGAGTCCCGAACGCAACGAAGGATCCTAGAGTTAACTCACAAGCGGAGCGAGGGAGTTCTCATAGGGATTTAATCACCTGCTTTCGGTGAAGTTTATATGACATATAATTTAACATTGTCGAGCAGGTGGTGTGAAAATATAATTTATTGGACACACACATATCTTTTACACATAAGACTACTATTATATTGAACACAAGATTTTTACACATACGAACACAATAATATCAAATCACCTTATTATAAAACACAAAGGTAGGTAGGAACAAAGAAACACAGAAATACAAGTAGTCCCATCTGTAGGTAGGTAGGTACCGTGTGCAACTGTGCATGAACCATAAGGTTAATAACCATAATTTCCTTCCGCGAATACTTCGCTTGTGGAATGATCTTCCTGCCGAGGTTTTCCGCAATGATGAGTATGGGGTTCTTCGAAAAGAGCGTTTTAAATTTTTTAAAGAGTTGGCTACGCTTACTGTAATATTGTACACTAGTTAACCCACCCTGGCTTAGCATATAGCAGGGATAGTAATAGCTTTAAATCAGTGAATGAGTGAAGAATCGTGGTCAAACGCAAGCATATAATTTATATAAAAAAACATGAAAGAATTGATTCATGATGAGTGATGAATGACTGATGATACAGAGTATTTTATTTTATCACGTGACACGGCCATCTTATCACTGTTTTATGTAGAGTAAACCAGCCGCACTTTTGCTAGTCTGTGCCAAAGCGACCCTAACAAACATTACTCGCTCATAGGGCTGCATAATTGATATTAATGCACTCAATGGGGTAGTATTGGGGTAGTTTTATTCAGGGCGTGACGGGAAACTATATTTCAAAACATATTGATGGTAAAATTGTTTCATTTGTATAATTGCTTGGGGCATTGGTCAAGTGTATACAGTAATGGTTTTATGGTAATGGATGACAATTCGTCTTGTAAACTTGGACAAAATGCTTAGTTTGTATAGTGGCACTGCTTAATTACCATAAATAAACCTATGTAGGTTCGGAACCCTCAGTGAGTGAGTCCTACTCGTACTTGACCAGAATTGTGCCCCAGATGTTTTATTCGCTGTACAGGATCAGCGCAGTCACACTGCGTTAGGTTATCCCTGAACTTTAGACTTCTCAAAAACAAAGAGGCCACTGTGAATTATTCCACCCGTTAAAAAACACTTTTCAAAACAATTAGCTCCCCCTCAGCTATTTAAAACTTGTTACGAAAACATCCTACCCTTCCGTTTATAAAAAGCTCTTTTCTCGTATCGCCAGTAATTTACAATTATATTGAAAACTAGCTCCCGCATGCGGCTTAGCCACGCGTGTTTTGTCAATAAAAACATTACCCTCCTTCTGCGCAGGTAAAAAGTAACCTATGTTCCAAATCCCGGCCATAATCAACCTCTATACCAAATTTTATTGAAATCAGTACATCCGTCGTGATAACGTAACAAATAGAGAGACAGAGTTACTTTGTAATTAGAAAACATTACACTCCTTCTGCGCAGTCGGGAAAAATTAGCATATGTCCCAATCCAGGTCATAATCTAGCTGTATATCAAATTTGATCGAAATCAGTCCAGCCATTTAGTCGTGATAACGTAACAAACAGAGACAGTTTTGAACAGATTTTGAACTTTTCAACTGCTCCTTTATTAGTGCTGTGAGACCTTGCTTCTTACCAAATTTCTAGATTCTAGGTCAACGAGAAGTGCCCTGTAGCTCTGGATTTATTTGCGTTGACTAAGAAGCTTCATTTCATACAGCTACAATACTACGCAGACGAACTACGTATTTGATATTAATTTCAACAATATATCTTCTCGCGGACCGACAAATTCATCCTACGAAAGTTCTTTTTTTCCTTTTGAGATGCGGAACCCTAAAAACAGATCAATGTATCAACATTAAATATCATCATTATGCTGGGAGCCGTTGGGTTCAGGGTATACAAGATCGCTCGCTCTGCAAATATATGGACGAGACCTATGTTCATCAGTTGACGTCTTTCGGCGGATATGATGATGATTTTGCGAGGCCTGCGAGGCGTCCAACGCACTAAACTTACTTCAAGCGCCTACCACTTAAGCTGTAACAAGTAACAGTGAGTAAATCATAGCATAGTAAGTCACTATTCTACTAAGTAGGTACTTCACTAACATCAAAACTCACTTTATCCTAACGAGAGCGCGATTTTCTTTAACGACAAAGACATTACAGAAATAGCTAGTGATGTAGTTAAGATAACATTGGAACCTCACTAGCTTCCTAGCACTAGCTGTGCTATTTTAGTATAATTTGTGTTATTAGATTTTAATAGTAGTTGAGCAACTCTTTGTCCAGTCAGCGAGACAAGTTGATTAACAAATTGATATTCTTTAAGGTAATAAATAGTAAATATATCCATACTTAATATTATAAATTTGAAAGTAACTCTTTCCGTCTGTTTGTTACATTTTCACGACTAAACGGCAAACCGATTTCGGTGAAATTTGGTATACAGATAGATTATGACCGGGATTGCGACTATAGAGAAATATAATGTTTTAATTAACTAAACACGCGTGCAAAGCCGCGGGCGGCAGCTTGTTAATTATATATACAATACTTTTATATCTTCGCTCCTATAAAAGCTAGAAATGCCACAATAAGCACTCCCACATTTTAGATTGTTTTACATCAAAATACGGTTTTTGCAAAAATTGCAGAATCGCTCTTTTAAGTAACCTTTAAGTTTTGCTCTTTTAAGTTGCCCCGGTTATTGATTCGTGTTCGCGTACTCATGTGTATGTCTTTGTGTGTGTTTTAATTTATAAATAATTTTAATTTAATTTATAAATAATTTTAATTTAATTTATATTTCTATTTCCTTTCAACCTGTCAATGGCAATAATAACAACTTATATTTTTTATTATTTTTATTATTTGCAATGGAGGTGACGAAACACTGAAAAGTAAAATTTTAACTGAATCGACATATAAAAAGCGGAGGTTCGCAGTTCGACGGCAAAATACATTTTATAACTACCTACTATGACCGACCATACAAAACTTTTTGTTGTCAAATTGAGAATTGGTGTATCATAACCTGTTTTAAAAAATGGATAGATTTTCGTTTGACCACAATCTCACCTGATGGTAAGCGATGATGTGGTCTAAGATGAAATACGAAGATCTAGAAGAAACCTATTCACTCTTACCTTAAAGATACCCGGATTTAGGCTACCCAGATTAAAAAATCGAAATTCCAGAGTAAATTCCTGACTTTCTTGTAAATATAAAATTAATGTTAATTTATTAGTAATAAAAAAGTTTAGTTTATGTTATGTTTTATTTTACTCGTTACCTATTTAAATTGTGGAAATTCCGGACGGTTTAGGATTCCCCCAACATTCCGGACCGGAAATGTCCGGAAAATTCCGGACGTATGGCAACCCTACTCGAAATGTATTTTTTAGGAAAAACAGACAACGGCAAAGTGTACAAAGTGGCAAAGTGTACTGAAACTGTAAATACCTTAGCTGTACGCATCAAGAACGTAGAACCAAAACGTAGTGTGACTAAGGCGTCGTAGTAAAATAATTTAACTGTGAAACTTATGTCTTATTTTGTTATTTTCCCTGCTCTCTTATCACATCACTATGCAAAGAGCTAGTGACGTTCCCTCTCTAGTAGCAGTGAATAACGGCGAAGCGCGAAATCGATAACAGCTGGTAGAGCCAAATAACCCCATATTTTACGCAGCGCAGCGGAATTTTACATTTTATGAAACTTTAATGCATATTGCATACCAAGTAGCCTGAATTATAGTTGACAAGCAGAGCTTTTCGCTCTCGTGCCCGGCAAAAATGTACAAGTACTGGAAACTAATGTTATTTCAGATCAGTGTTGCTTTTCGTATGTTTTACTCTTGACAGAAAACTGCGCCTTTCAAACAAAACTTAGGGCGACTTGCGTAATCGTATTCAATGCCTAAAATATGTTTAAAAGACTATTTGCATTAAAAGCGGAATATTTACCACGATTTGTGAGTTTTTGCGTATCCCGATATTTAGACGCAGTTGCATGCACCATGATCACGGGTAAACTGTCGGAACACGAATATCCCGTGCCATAAGGGGGCGTCCATTAATTCGTGAGATTTGGTTCAACCCCATCCCCCCACCTCTTATCTCATGTGAGATTTTTTAATATGTGTGTTCCTAGGGTAAATGAATTAGACTTATTTTTTTCTCGCAATTTTACACTGTTTTGGACAGAAAAACATTTTACCTGACATTAGCTCAGACCCCCCCCCCCTACCCCAACTTAGAAAGAACCAACTTTCAAATAAAATACCTGGCTGACTCCCCTGACTTTGCACAGATTTTAACCGCATAAAATACCTACAGCACTCAGGGATTATCAAGCTTCATTTTACAAAATTAAATACAAAATATTTTGTTAGCCGTAGAAAATGTTTAACCTTAAAATAACTATCTGTGAAGGAATTTTTAGAACAGAAGAATCTAGTGATTACCGCCTACATCCAAACAAACAAACTCACAAACTTTACCTCTTAATAATTATTAGTACAGATAAATATCTTAGTATAAGTGCCTATTTCACCACTTCTGAGTAACGCTATCCAACGGATAAAAAATAGTGGCACTCCGAGTGCCGACAGAAGTGAAAACTTGAACAAACTACACAACAGATACTTATAACAAAGGTGTCGGTAACGGTAACAGTGTCGCCAGTTCAATGGTTTTTCCCCATCTCAAAAAATGCCTAACGCGCCTAAAGAAGTTTTCACTTCAAAAAAGTGGCCCTCCGGGAGTGCCGACACAAGTGAAAACATGAACAATTACGTGTTTGTTTGGGTATTCAAAACTTAAAAGCAGACTACACTACAGTTACTTATATACAGAGGTGTCGGTAACGGTAACAGTGTCGCGAGTTCAATGATTTTTCTCATCTCAAAAAAAGCCCAGCGTGCCTACAGAAGGTTTAATTTCAAAAATTTAAACGTCTTTTGTTTTGAGATGATAACAGATAAAGAGAGAATGATTTGATAAAGCTACTCGGATGTCGTGAAACTTAGTACTTAAGTAAGTAAGAACACTTAGTAAATTAGTATTTGTATTAGTATGGGTAGATAAATTGGATACAATTTTATACTTTTATCGTTTATCAACTATTCGTCCAGCATATCTCATAATAACGAGTTCGATCGTATCAGATCGTATTTCCTGCTAGGGGTAGGTACACTAAAGGTCGATCGACCCTGAACAACCCCTCTGATATTATCAGCAGTAAGCGAACACCCTTTGAAGTAAAATGAAAGGGTCGCCCTCTAAGCTCGCGTTCACGCACTACAGAAATATTCAGAACGAAAGCATTTTCATCTCAAATAATGAGCAACAGTATCGTCATAATAGCAAAAGTGAACTTTTTAGAAACGTGCTTTACGATGCAACGCCCTGAGTCCATAAACTTGAGGCATACAGGTGTAAAGCCTCATGTGCCTGTAATTTCACCGGCAACCGAAACATTTCAATTTCATCTTTCAAGACTAAAAACATTAATTTTCTTAAACGTGATTGGCAATTAAAATAGACCAATCAAAGGCTATTTATTCATCGAGCAAACCGAGATCTAATCAACTTGGGCAAATCGGCGTTGTATGTATGTATGTTTGTTTGTCCGAGGATAACTTTCGAAGCGTTGATCCGATCATCGTGAAATTTTATACATAGGTAGATATGGCACAATTTTAGTGTGACTAAATGAGCTAAAAATGTTGGGGGGTTGTTGAGATATTGGGTTCAAGAGAGGTAAAAAAAATTTAAATGAGACTATTAGATTAAGTAGGACGTCAAATGAAAGATCTTCATTAGGACATTTGAACCCCGTTTTTATTTTTAGGTTAAGATTTGTAGTTTTTGAGTTATTACCCATAATAAAAACAAAACTTCTACAAAATTTACAGGGTACACCACAATGCTGAAATTTGGTATTCGTGTAGTGTGTGTTTAACATAAGTTTTACAACTAGTGGATTTTGTTTGGTAAATAAAATATATCAGAAAGTATAAAGAACCCTTAGCCGATGATCTGATAACTTCCCCTCTTTTTACGGTCAGTAAAAATATCGTACAGTAGTGTGCACTCGTCATTACGCAAGGGTAAAAACATCCCTTGAGCGCAAACATTTTTAGAGCAATTTGCTAATGGTCTCTGAAACTCTATCTGTATTGACTAATTAGCCAGGTAATTATCCCGCCGTACTGAGCCTTCATTTTTGTTTTACCTACACTAGTGGTTCGCCCCGAACTGAGATCTCGCGAGTCTCCGATTAAAACAAAAACATATTATTTGTAATCTTTGTCTATCAAAATAATGCCACGAAATGCTTAACCAAACAACTTGACTAGTTTCATTCAAATTACAGGTAACGGGAGTTCATGTATTGTGGTTACTCTTTTTTGGGGTACAAATTGCTGTTATTCTAGATTTAAGACTTTTGTCTATATATGTGTCACTTAAGCTACACGCATACCAAATTACAGAACTGTGGGGTCACTGATGTACCCAGTGAATTTTGTATAGACACTTTTTATCCCATAAATCAGTTATCTTGTGATAAAAATGGGGTGTCAAGTCAAGTTGCAACAGCGGGTTTAGCTTTATTTCTAGGTTACCTACACATTAGAAATATAACGCGTACTAAGTCGCGGGCATTAGCTAGTAAAACAATATACTATTCTTCCATCAGTTTGCTTTACAATTAAATGATCGTTCATCTTCGGAATCGAGTTGTTTCTTGGAACAAATACATGACTGACACCTCCTTGTCATTGTTACATGAACACATCCAGACAGTATTGAGCGAGGTACTGTTGCCGATTTTCAAGAAAGACAATAACAATGACACACGAGAGACAGTAGATAAATGTATACATAATATTATAGTTTAATTTTGTTTCAAAATTACGTTAGCAACCTAAGCCATCATTACGAGTAGAATTTGTTGTGAAGCTAGATGATGACCAGCCGTTAGAAGTTTAGCAAAACGTTGATAGCGCCATAAGTATAACCTTTCCCAATAGATAGATATTGTACATATAACACAATAAATTACAAAAAGTTATTTCCAGCGCTGTAAATCCGTAATAGTGTGCAGTCTTATCACTATAAGCGATATCTTCCATCCATAATCCAAATTTAAATATGGCGTTGTTATTGTCTTAAAAAATTTCGTTTCATCAACTATCTATATTAGCAGCTAGAAAAGCTATTAATATCCAATTAGGCCCTGACGCCGTATTATACAGTTAATATTCATGAACTTTAATAGTTCATTATCCAGATAGATCGATTTTAATTACTAATCCACAGTGAAATATCGCTTCAATAGTTCCAAGCGTCCTGAACCTGAATAGTTGATGGAGACGTTAGCTATTGGCATCAAATATTAAAGATGTCTGGCATGAACACTCGCTGCTTATGAGGTCAATGCCTTTGTTTATTTTGTTTAGGTACTTTTGCGGTTTTGTCAAGGTAGTTATGATGTTGTTCACATTACGCGGTTTAAGTAGTGCGGTTAGCGTGTCTCGTAAATTTTATAAGGGTTTTAGATGTTTTTTGTTGGGGTACTATTGGAGGAAATTACTAGCTGGTTCAAATCTTTCACTCCACGTCGGGGTTTGTTTTAGAGAGTCGATAGCTGACAAGGGTTGGATTTAAGTGGACTGTATGTTTGCGAATTAGACCGAAATTTACCTATGCCTAGAATACTCAAAACCAATAGCATTTGTAACGTTCTTCTAATGATAGGACGACCACACTGCTGCAAATGGAAGAATCACAGGAATAGAATACAGCAGCGTTAGGGGAACGGAACATGCACGTACCTGTAGATCTCTGGATACCAGGAGCCAGTGTCCTGGGGACACCACGCCAAGGTCAACGGGGTGACCCTAGCGCCACGTGCAGCCGCGAAGGTCGTATCGACACTTCCAGCACTTGTTTTTCACGGAAAGTTCACACGTCTAGTTCAATAACACATAAATAGCGAGTTCTAGTGGAAACTTGTAGGATTCCACCAAAATATAAGAAAATGAGTCGCACGCGCGCGCATCGTTGCGATTCTCACGGAGGTTCAAAGGCGTCTCTCATTGGCAGCGGCCAATGAATTTAAAGAGTGGCGTTGGCGGTCGGACGTCAGAGTGGGACGGCCTATAAGGTGCGCGTGCATGCGGAAAGGAGAAACGGGATAGGATAAGTCGTTACAAATGCATCTTGGCGAGTAATACAAAATAACTGGATGAATATCCACCATCTCCCCCTCCTTGAAGGATTCCTTCGAAAGCGAAAGAATTATAAAATAGCGTAGCGGGATAAATATAAAATAGCGATGTGAATAGCGGTTTGCGGTTTAAATATATAGCGGAAAAACAAATTAAAAAATAGCGGGGTTGGATAAGAATATCCGAAAATGTTGAAAGCGCATGGTCACCCTACTGTATAGGGAGCGGCGACAATTTTGTCGTCGGCCTGACATACGCGCTATCACACGTTTCTACTCGCGCACAACGAATTCGTCCGTCCTTACCGGGAAAAACCTCTGAAACTCTTCCGATTTTCCAAGATAATGGAGGTGCGTTTTCGTTATTTAAAAGAACAATAGTTCCTACTGTGAGTGGATTACTAGCGGTGTTCCACTTTTCGCGCATTTGCAAATTATGGAGGTATTCATTCTTGAATCGTTTCCAAAATGTTTGGACTAAAGAGTCCATCAAAGAATGTCGAGACAAAAGATTTGTTCGTTCTCCACTCATATCAGCTGCGGGTAGAAAAGCTAGCGGTTTAGTTGAGAGAAAGTGCGACGGTGTTAATGCCGTCGGCTCCGAAGGGTCGGAGCTTAGAACGTACAAAGGTCGGCTGTTTAGTACAGCTTCGACCTGGTTAAGCACCGTAAGCATTTCCTCATAGGTGAGGATCTGCTTTCCGATCACACGAAAGAGAAGAGACTTGATACTCTTTATATTCGCTTCCCAAATTCCACCAAAATGGCTTCCTAGGGGCGGTGACCTTTTCCAAATGATGTTGTGTTTAGCGAGTTCATTATTTGAAATCTGCGAGGGCAGGAGCCCGCGAGAAACTAAGTCAGCAGGGTTCTCAACGCCTGCGACGTGATATACATTTTGCGATGGCGAAGTAGATTGGAAGTCTGATATGCGATTTGCGACGTAAGTTTGAAACTTATGCGGAGAGGAAGTTACCCAACATAAAGCGACGGTCGAGTCAGAAAATATAAAAACGTTATCTATATGACAACGAGCGGATAGCGAATCATAAACAGCGCGTAATACCTTAGCGAGAAGCACTAGGCCGTTTAACTCAAGCCTAGCCAGCGTGATTGTTGGTTTGGCTGATGCGACGCGGGACTTCGAGCACAAAAGCGAGATTAAAGGTGGCTGGTGACCATTAGAGACATGTAGGTATAATACACAGCCGTAAGCCTTTTCACTTGCGTCCGAAAATGCGATAAGCGTAATTTTAGAACAGGTTTCCTCAATTCCTACGTGGCGAGGGAATTTGAGGTGCGAGATTAGTGGTAGCTCAGATAAATATCTTTGCCATAGAGCGATGATATCACAGGGTAGCTTGTCATCCCAATTGATGTTCAAAAGCCATAGTTCCCTGATTATCAGTTTAGCGTAAAGAATTACGGGTCCGACGAGTCCTAAGACATCGTACAGACGAGCGGTCATAGATAAAATAGCGCGTTTTGTAAAAACAGATGGCGGGACCGAGGTCAAAAAGATAAAATTATCGGATGCGGGGAGCCAACGTAGCCCTAATATCTTGAACGTGTCATCTTCATCGAACGAAATGGATTCAGACTGTCTGTGAGAAACGGGTATGTGTTGTAGCAGCTCAGATGAGTTGCTAGTCCACTTTACTAAGTCGAATCCACCAGCTTTAAACATCTGAATCAACTCTTGTGCAATCTTGGCTGCTTGATTCACAGAAGAAGCAGAAGACGCTAAGTCGTCCATATAGACGTCACGAGTTATGACGTCAGCGGCAAGAGGCCATCTTTGTCTTTCATCTTGAGCCAGTTGACGTAAAGTGCGCAGCGCCAACATAGGAGAAGACCGGAGGCCAAAAGTAACACGTTCGAATTGAAACGTTTCCAGCGGAACGTCCGGTGAGAACCGGTATAAGATCCGTTGATAACAGCGGTGCGAGGGGTGCGTATAAATACATAAATACATCATCTTCACGTCAGCGAAAAAGGCGATACGATGTATGCGAACATTTAATAAAATGTTAAATATATCGGCTTGCAAGTTGCAGCCCTTATATAAAATATCGTTAAGAGACAGCCCTGAATCAGTCGAGGCGCTGCCGTCCAAGACGATGCGAACCTTAGTCGTAGACTTGTCGTCCCGAACTACAGGATGGTGCGGTAGGTAATAACCTGGAGAAGTACAATCGTCAACAGAAACGCGCGTTAAAATACCTTTGTCTAGATAATCATAAATTATTTCATTATATTTTTTATTTAAGTCCGGTGATCGTAAAAACTTTCTCTCGAGGCATAAAAACCTCTTCTTAGCGATAATGTAGGAGTTACCTAGCTTTTGCGGGTCATCTTTAAATGGAAGCTGGACTACATAACTACCATCGTCATTTCGAGTAGTAGTCGAAGTGTAAATTTCTTCACAGCGTTGATCGTCAGGACTTAAGAACAACTGGGAAGGTGGTTCCTCAGTGGACCAGAACCTTTCCACGAGTTGGTGTAGCGGGTCATTCGTAAATGCACAAAAGGTATGTGAAATGGAGCGCGGGGATAGAACGGGTGCGTTTCCCATAACGATGTAACCTAAAGTTGTTTCCAAGGCAGCGGGTAAATTATTATCAGCGGTAATTTTATTAAATAGGAGAATTTGACAATACAAGTTCACACCTAAAAGTAGGTCAATAGGACCAGGCTCGGAAAAGTCATCATCAGCCATGGGTAGATTACGTATGTGGTGAAGAGAGCTGACGTCGACGCGCGAGTCGGGCAGCTGCGACGTGATACTATCCACCACCATGGGCTGGATGTGGTACTCATGTCCGTCCTCAAAGCGAGAAGTGAAGCGAAGTGAGGTTACTCCCAGAATTTTCTGAGAGGCCCCTCCTATACCTTGGACTTTAGAAAAGCGGCTTTGCGTGGAAATAGGAAGCGATAAGCGCTTACTACATGCAGCGGAAATATACTCACTTTGAGAGCCGGGATCGACCAAGCATCTCAAAAAGTGAGGGCGATTAAAATTATCTAAAACCTTTATTTTAGCAGTTGCCAATAACGCAGTTGTTATTGTTTGCGACGCGTGATCATATGATACAGTACAGACAGATGTGTTACTGTTCGGATCGATATCGGGTGCGGATAGTGAATTATCGACCTTATACGCATGGGGCGCAAGGTCTTTAGCGTGAATTCGAGTATGAGACTCTGAAGAAATTGCATGCCTAGGCGCAGTGTGGCTTTGGTCATGAGCGGTAGCGGGCGAGTTAGCGTGCGATTTTTTATTAACGAGTTGTTTCTCGACTGATTTGTTGTAGATAACGGGCGGATTAAAATGGAGTAGCGAATGGTGTCTGGTCGAACAATGAGAACAAGTGTGCTTAGAAATACATTCCTTTGTTTTATGTCTCACACTCAAACAGTTGTTACAATAAAAATTGCCTTTAATGAATTTATACCTATCAGGTGGCGTCAGTTTCATAAAAGCTGAACAGCGATAAAAGTGATCGTGTTTATCGCGATCACACAAAATACATTTATTCTCATTACTTGCACCACACACGCGGTCAGTGTTTACAAATGACTTGGTTTGCCCTGGTCTAGTACTAGGCACGGGCGCGTGCGCATTGCGAGCTTTGTGCTGAGTTTGCGGGTTTACGATAGGCACAGCTGATCTAGATAACACTTTATTCTGTTCCTTTACAAATTCAATTAGATTAGAATAGGTTGGAAGCTTATCTTTGCGATGCGTAATTTCGAATAACTTGACAGTCTCCGAGTCTAGTCTCTGGAGGGCGAGGTGTAACAGCATAAAGTCAGTCAAGTCGCCAAGACTCAGTTGTCTTAAGGCTTCCACAGACGTGTCGAAATTATTTAAAAATGATTCTAGACCGGAAGCAACATTAGCGGCTAGCGGTTTAAAACTCAACAACTGATTAAGGTATGAGCTAGCGAGTAGTCTGGGGTCGTCATATTTTTGCACAAGTGCCTCCCAAATAATAGGGTAATTCTCTGCGGTCGGGGGCAGCCGAGCGCAAACTGACGCGGCGGAACCAGACAACTTACCGACCAAATAATACACCTTGTCACTATCTGACAAAGATGTATTTTCATGGACAGTGCATTTAAACTGTTGGTAGAATAGCGGCCATGAGCGGACATCACCATTGAATGACAATAGTTCTATTCGAGGAAGCTTAGGTTGTGATTTCTCTAAATACGGGGGCGAAACTGATGTTTTAGATGGCGAATTTGTTTCTAAGACGTGTTTAACAAGACAATACATAATATCAAAATTCGTCCATTCTTGGTACCTGATAGCGTGTTTTGGGTTAATTTTTAGCGAAATAGCGTTATATGAATCTAATACCTTTTCGAAGTCTCTATGCAAATTATCAATATTATATGCACTGTGAAGCAAAGCCTTAAAGTTGGTAGAATCGGCATCCACCTTCTTAGCAAGATCATAAATTCCTTGCATGCGGGCAAATAGAATCTCGCGTTTAGATTCAAGCATGGCTTGCTGACATTCATCCTCGTTGTAGCCTTCTTCTGAGTGAGAAGAACTCGGTCCCTTATCTCTCTTACTCATTGTGAATATCAACCAACAAAAGGTATAAATGCGAAATCAAAAGAAAAAACTTCAAAAAGTATAATAGAACCGAAGTTGAAAACAATACCTATCTTCCTAGCGGTGCGCAGTTGGGTACGTTATAAAATAAATAAGCCTACCACAGAATAGAAGCGAGCGCGAAATAGTTACTATGAAAGTATGTTGAGACAGTACAAACTATTCAATATTCTGTATTGACCAGTATGACACAGTTAATTAAATAGTAGGCGTGAGTTTAGCGTTTGATTACAAACTGATGAAATATTATTTTGTGGTAGTCAGTTTGACTAGTAGTTAGTATGGCGGCGTGCAGCGATAAGTTAAATACGAGTTGGAGCGAGCGGAGAACGTTCAAATAATGAAAAATGCGGGTAGATGTATAAAGAGCGAGCGAATACTTCTATGCTTTGACTCGTATTAAATGTAAGTAATACAATGTTAGCGGTGCGGTTATAGAAACTTAGTTATATGTTTGTAAAACGTGTGATAGCGGAATGCGATGATTTTACGTAGGTCCTAAACTGATTAAAGTGGGGCGAGAAATAGCGAATTGAACGAGTTGATCCTGCGGGGTGCGAATAACAAGAGAATATGATCAACTTATTCTTTTTATCAGTAGGATTTAACGTAAAATATATAGGCGGGAATAATTAAATAAGTTGTGAATACAAGTACTAATGGATCGTGTCGTAAGACGGACTGAGATGAGCTCAATTGTCCGGCAGTATATTAAACTTAGCGTAAAAATAGACGGATATTTTTGGAATATCCTGGCTCGTAGGACCAAACTATGGAGGAAATTACTAGCTGGTTCAAATCTTTCACTCCACGTCGGGGTTTGTTTTAGAGAGTCGATAGCTGACAAGGGTTGGATTTAAGTGGACTGTATGTTTGCGAATTAGACCGAAATTTACCTATGCCTAGAATACTCAAAACCAATAGCATTTGTAACGTTCTTCTAATGATAGGACGACCACACTGCTGCAAATGGAAGAATCACAGGAATAGAATACAGCAGCGTTAGGGGAACGGAACATGCACGTACCTGTAGATCTCTGGATACCAGGAGCCAGTGTCCTGGGGACACCACGCCAAGGTCAACGGGGTGACCCTAGCGCCACGTGCAGCCGCGAAGGTCGTATCGACACTTCCAGCACTTGTTTTTCACGGAAAGTTCACACGTCTAGTTCAATAACACATAAATAGCGAGTTCTAGTGGAAACTTGTAGGATTCCACCAAAATATAAGAAAATGAGTCGCACGCGCGCGCATCGTTGCGATTCTCACGGAGGTTCAAAGGCGTCTCTCATTGGCAGCGGCCAATGAATTTAAAGAGTGGCGTTGGCGGTCGGACGTCAGAGTGGGACGGCCTATAAGGTGCGCGTGCATGCGGAAAGGAGAAACGGGATAGGATAAGTCGTTACAAATGCATCTTGGCGAGTAATACAAAATAACTGGATGAATATCCACCAACTATATATACTTATTAAATAAATAAATAATATTAAATATAAATAATATATGAATTGGCAGAAGACGAGACATATTTAACACTAAGTTCATATATGCTAGAGACCAGACTTAAGTTTTTAAGGAACCTGAAAAGCTCCACAATTCTTTAAACAATTGAACACTTCTTAAGTTAATTATGAAAATCTAGGTTTTCTGCAAATTCTATAACTTTGTTTAAAAACTTACGTGTCCAAATACTGGAACACCCTGTAGACGGGCTTGCGGTAGACCAGGAACCCATCACAGCGCTCCATGATGCTGTAAATCCGATACCAGATAGCAGGAACTTCACATCATCACTTTAACCGGCACACTTTTCTTCAATAAAAATTCAGCTATTACAAAAACAGGTTTTACAAAAACAGTTTTTACAAAATTGATATTTACAAAAACGTTTCCAGGTAAAGCACTACACTTACACTACACGGTAAAAAAATTAAGGCGTTTATACACTATGCTAAAACGGTAAAAACGTTGGTCCTTTAAAGTCTATACGGCTGGATTATTGGTTATACGTTTTTTTATATTTGGTAGAAGCACATAGCACTACGTTCTTAACGTGTGGTTCCCGAGACCTGAAAAGTAAACTTTGCTGTAGAATGTAGCCGTAGACAATGGCTTGGGTTTCCACAATTTTCACAAACGACTGTCGATGCATTTATGTACAAATCAGATTACTGTCTACTTACTTGTCTACTAATATTGTCATAAGTACATGAACATCCATGTTAATGTATCCAGAATATGTTTAGCTTAGTAAGCCGTCTGATTTTTCAGATCATTTTAATCAAACCACTGTCGATGCATTTATGTACAAATCAGGTTACCATCTACTTACTTGTCTACTAATTTTGTTATAAGTACATGGACATCCAAGTTACGGTATCCAGAATATGTTTAGCTTAGTACGCCGTCTGTTTTTCGAGATCATTTTAATCACAGAGTCCTAAGTCTAGGTTTTTTAGGCTAGAGTTTATCATTTTCGACCATCACTTACCATCAAGGGAGGTAGGTAGTTGTTAAACTATTGTCTATTAACAATAAAATCCTACTTCCTATCCTGCATATCCTATATGTATCCTATGATGCATGAATTTTGCAGACAACATTTAAATCTATTTATGGGTGATAATATCTGTTTCCTCACTAGGAGTAGCCTGTATCGAGAAAATCAAAGCTCGGAAAGTCGGAACATAAAGCCGACAAGTTTGTCGTCTGACAGATTTAATTAGGTTAAACAAGTAGGTGATAAATGTTAGAATTAAGTTAGAGGTAGAAATAAGATAAAATTAAGAATAAATAAATAAATATTGCTGGAAATTTCACACAGCGCTATCTAGCCCCAAACTAAGCAGAGCTTGTACTATGGGAACCAGATAACTGATAGAATACTTACATACTTTTTTTTGTAAATACATACTTATAATATATAGAAAAACACCCAGACACGGAACAAATATCTGTAGATCATGCAAACATTTGTTCCGCGGCGGGAATCGAACCCGCTACCTCCTGCGTCTCAGCCAGCTATACGCCCACAGCGCCACGGAGGCAGTCGCAATAAAGAAGATGTTGTCACTCTGTTTTAAATATTGTTTATCAAAATGCATCATTTGCCATCATAATTATTATGTTATTATAAATTGAAAGTGAAAAATACTAATACTTGCCTATTTGTAACTTTTATCAGATTTGTTCAATCCTTTTGTGTGATTTTTAAAGTATATTATGTACTTATTACTTTTGAAACCATCATGGTTATCAACACTATTTTCACTAAAACCGGTATATTTACCATGATTTGTGAGTTTTGGAGTATCCCGATATTTCGACGCAGTTGCATGCGCCATGATCGCGGGTAAACTCAAACACTCGCAAATCATGGTAAATATCCCGTTTTTAGTGCAAACTATGTACCTACTTTTGAAACGAAAGTTGTTTACTTATTTTTGAACACCACAAGGGACGGTAACCTGTTTTGGACATGGAAGCGGGAAAGCCGAGCTTCATATGATAAACGAGTCTATAAGTTGGTTCATCCTCGTCAATGCTCTTGGATTCCATAAGGCGCTTCTGATTGGCGCTCAAGTCAATATGCCACTGCAGAATTTCTTCGAAATCGTTTCTCCATTGACTGTTGACAAACTCCGAATTTCCTACGTTGTTTAATTTTGTACTAGTATTTTTTTAACTTTCGCGATCACTGTACATAATTTATTATCCCGAGGTGTGCAACACTGTGTTGCAACAGCCGTGGTCTTAGTAAATACGCGATAAATACCCATTTAATATGAGTAATTGTTTTTGTACTGATCTTTAGTGTAAGAGTTTCTTGAGAAAGGGCTCGCCCGGGGAAGTACTACCACCATACCTATTTCTGCCGCCAAGAAAGTTTGAACATATGACTGCTGGTAAATTACAGGCTGAGAGGTTTTACACTTTTATGCCTCAAGTTGATGGACGCAAGGCATCGTAGGACACGTTAATAAGGTTCCATCCAAGTACTGTTAGTAAGGACAAAAATAGATTTGCACTTAAGATGTATTTATGCCATTGCAGAATTGTGTGTGCTTATAAAATATAACTCTCAGGTTCAGTTACCTATAACATTCACAAAATTAAACACTATTTAGCACCTGTTTAAAAAAATCCTAAGTAAGCACTTTTGCAAACACGCGTTAAACAGTTTTTTAACTTTTTTGTAACACGGTCTACGTAACCGATTTCTATTCTAAGTAAAAGTAAACTTTTCTACCGACTTCAGAAATCAATATTTTACGCTTTGTTTATAAACATTCATTTATCTGTCTACATAGATAAGCACCCGTGTCTTATCTTCTTATCAACTCGAACATACATATGTGTGTCACACCTTGACAGATAACAGCTGGCTTGCTACGTCACTTTTAAGTTGCCACTATCGTTTTAACGTGTAATATTAAATACTCATATTTTTGTACGCTTTTGTAGGTAGGTTAGACAGTTATCTTACTATTTATTTACCAAAAAGCTTATAGTAATGTTGTATTTTCCAAACTTCACGATCACTGTACATAATTATTGATTTAAACGGGTATTTATCGCGTATGTACTTTTTTATTTGTTATCCCGACGCGATAAATACCCGTTTAAATAAGTAATTATAGTAAAGTTCTACAATTATTTGCAACAAGCGCTAAAATGTCATGATAAATAATCAATCCTTTGTCAATCATCATCATCATCATGGCAGATGATTTAAGTAAACATCAGGTTGGAAGGATAGGCATTTTCATGGCTAAAGAGGCCTATTTGGGAGTCGCAGCCACGAACGCACTTTTTACCGGTAAATACCCTATAGATGGTCCAGGATTCGCGGCACGTTCCGCGTCCGCTTATGCGCTAGATGGTCGAGCCAGGCATTGTCATGAGCGACTACTGCGCTGGCGACGGATTTCCTCCAAAAGTCATGGCCTTCTGCCTCGCTCTCCCATCTAGTATGATCTATTTGAAAGGTTGCCATGTCACGCTTTAGGCCATCTTTAAATCGCAGTACTGGTCATCCAAAACGTCGTTTGACATCAGCAACCTTCGCCAGAAGAGTCAATTTACCCATAGTATATTGTTATACAAGGGTTGAAAGAGATCAATTACATTCGAGATATTTTGGCGTACGAGCGAGCGAATGCTTACACCCGCGTTTAACACACGCGTTTTACTTTTCATCACGAATACAAGGAAATTAAAAAGGTTTTATAAAATAAATTTTCATTCGTTTTTTTGGTTCGGTTCGGTTAAATAGAAATAAGGATGTATCATGGAGATTGTATTTCATTATAGCATTATTTAGTATGAATGTAATTAGCCTCGTTCTATTTCCAAATTAATTTCGACCGTATGGCCGGAAATCGCTTTTACGGAACTATTTTCGAGTTAACAATGGCTTACTTTTAAAGCACCAGTGATGATTTTTTAAGATTATTTTATTAGTATTTCACAGCAAAAGTAGTTGATAATAATAATTTATTATAGGGAAGACATGGTCAATACGTGCTGAGCTATGAATTAAGGTCTACAACTTGCCACCACGCGCTTCATAAATCACCTTCAATTGATAGATGTATATTGACTGCTACCTGTTTAAACATTTACACAGCTGCCTCAGCTTAAGCTGCTTACGCTAAACTTGGTTGTAGGTAATTGTTTATCTCATTGCAACAACTCAATCATCCGGTGGCCATTTGTATTCTTCCGTTACAGATAACATTATGAGTTGACATGAGGCGAAACTGTTTATACGATTTGATACTAACTTTTATTAAAATAGACAACCAATTTAAGGTTTTATTTTTGATCAGAACTACCAGCAAGGCTAGCACAGCGATTTCCTTCTCTACTCTTCGAAGAGACGACAAGGCTCTGACCGCAATTTGTATTTCTGGGTGTATTATTATTTGTTTTTTTTTATACTATTTTTAAATTTAAGTGTGATGCACAATAAAGCGCTATTCTATTCTATCCTCTGTCGATTCTTCCGAAATTATCTTTGCCCCGAGCAGGCTCAATAAAGTTTTTCGTAGACAAGAGAAAGATACTCTGCCTATATCGTAGTATATATAATTAAATAAATATCTAACCAAAAATTGTTGGCACGCGCGCGATTGAGAATAGTGCGAAAGAGATAACTTGAGAAGACCTAGACAATTTCAGAAGAAAGTTGTCTATCCTTAAATGTCAAAGATAGGATGTCGAGGAAGTGTCGACAATGCTTGTTTCCGTTCACTCTTGCAATCGCCGTGTTCGAGACAGTCGACAAGTGTCTTCATTCTTCCGAAAAATGACTCTAGTCAAAATCCTTCTCAACAGTTACTGTGCTAGGCCTACTGGTAGATAAGTGAGTGTGCAGATGATTTTAGAGCACTAGGTGTTTAGCATGTTTTGAACACTTTAAGATCTTGTAATGCAAATGAAAACTATTTCATTAAATAAACTTAACATTTTGAAAAACAGGACATGGATACTACTTATTTCTAAAGTAAAACATCATTTATATGAGTAGAACATAAATTAATATTGTTTGATGTAAGTAGCCACCTATATTCTCTCTTGGTTGTATGTATGCGACCAAGTTGAGGCTCACAAAGCGATCTACATAACTGACTAACAAGAAGGTCGTTGAATATTTAAACTTCTCAGTCAAAAAAATACGCGCGAGAAACGAAAACCATGACAATGACAGATCTGACAGTAATCAATACAGAAGCTGCGCGCCATCTTCCGAAGAACGAATTAAGTTCGAATAAAGAATGCATTTATTCGATCGCGTGAGGTGTGTGACCCACACTTTCGACCAATAAAAGAGTGTCGTTCAATATCCTACATATGCGCATGCGCCGGAAGCAGGTGCCGCGTGCGCCACCTGTCGCGAATACCAAAAAGAGAGAACAATGACCTGAAGAGTTGGCACTTGCCATATTACTTGAAATAGCCGGAAAATTCCATAAAAAAAATGCCACACTATTTACCACATACAAACATTGCAGGCGTGAGGCCCGTTTTCCAGACAGGACTAAACAAAAGGCTAAGAATCAACTATACTATTAGTATTTTTCAAACTCTCGCGGTTACTGAACATAACTACTGATTAAAACCGGTATTTATCGCGTATGTATCTTTTTATTTGTTATCCCGCAGTTGCATTTGTTACCCGTGGTCATGGCTGTTGTAACACAGCCGAAACGTCGGGATAACAAAAAAAAGGTACATACACGATAAATACCCGTTTTAATCAGTATTTATGTACAACTATACTAAGTTAAATAAAGATAAATTTAGGTCGCCGACATTGTGATAACGGCTGCACCAATTTCTACTAAACTTAGAACTATCAAGGAAATCAGTCCATCCGTCGTTGTTCCTACGCCCTAACAGCCCTCTTTTTGCGTACAATAATAATAATTCTGAACATTTCACACAGCGCTATCCACCCCCAAACTAAGCAAAGCATATTATATGGGAGCCTGATAACTGATAAAATAGTTCAATGTCTCTCAGGATTTATTAGATCACACAACCAACTTTTTTCTTTCTTTTTTGTGTCTTATTTGTAAAATATAATAAAGAATTTTCATTAACTCATTCAACTAATCCAGGGGTTCCCAAACTACTTCAGTTCACGGCGCACTTACAGGTTTCGTATTTTGTCTCGGCACCCTAGCTAGTTGAAATAGGGTACAATGGTATTAAGTAGATAGGAACAAAAATTAAAATATCCACAATATGAAGCTGAGTTTTTATATTTATATAAAAGAAAACATTTATTATTTAAGAAAAATAGAAAATAAAATACAATGGCAACTTAGTCAATGCGACGCTTGGTGATCTCCACACATTTTTTCAAAGCGTGGCATAAGGCTTGACAGCGCTACTATCATTTCTTGCTCCACGTTGATCCTTGATTGTTCATTTTGTAACCGCGAATGCCTAAGTTTAGTTTCCGGAGAATGGTAAACGGGAGCGCCTCACGGCGCCCCTCTTTGCTCGCTACGGCGCACCAGGGCGCCGCAGCGTACACTTTGGGAACCCCTGAACTAATCAAATTGAATGAAAATTCTACAGTATTACACAATTCTACAGTATAGTATACATAGGATACAGACTGACTAGCTGGTTCTTTATTTTCACAAATGGCGCCTCATACGGCGATAAATTACTCTTGATATATGTACTACAATACAAAAACGTAATAGGTATTATTCTCTGCTCTCGTTTACCTAGGAATATTCCCTTAGACAAAATCGATGACGCTCCTACTCGTATAGGCCTATAGGCTAATTGCCATTGCCAGGTTAGTCTCAGTTGACTTTAAAATTGTGTTAAATTATTAAATGCTTGAACCGAAACATTGTAAGTCATAAAGCGATAAAACGGTACGTTATTACTCCAGTATTTATTAAAATGTATCAATATAATTTTTATTTTATTTTAAAAGATTCTGATATTCTGGCCGGACAGACCGGCTAATTATCAGTGTAGCCACCATTACAAACAGTTACCCATCATACTTGGGTAATTAGGTCTCATTTCGGTACCAACACAACATTTTTATAAGGCTATCGAAATGATCTTATAATCGTGACGCATATTAAAACAACTCGTTTTTTTTGGTAACGTGGAATTTAAATGATGCAATGGAATATCATATAATTAGTAAATACATCTATTGTCAAATAGTGGCCCCCAATAGATGGAAAGAAGATCTGATAAAGGTTGCTGGGAGTCGTTGGGTGCCGGCCGCACAAGATCGGGTCGCTCTGGAAATCTATGGGGGAGGCCTATGCTCAGCAGTGGACCTGAGGCTGATAAGCTGAAGATAAAAAACATTTAATAGAGTTCTGCAGTCCCCACAAGAATCCTTAAACTTAAACCATCATGAAGTATCCGTCCTAGCCAATTTATTCGAGTTGATTACAATTATAGCGAGATGTAAACAGCGGGTGTATTGCTGACCTTTTCAACCGACTTTGAAATACGGAGATTTTCAGTTCAATACAAATTTTAAAAAATTCAAAAAATAAATAAAAAAAAAACGGAAATTAAATAAAAAGAAACATTTAAAAAAATCCGTAAGTTAGTAAGTGAACTGAAAAAGTTAACTTCAAGAATTTTCTATCCAAGTTATTTGAAAAAATATTAAGGTTATGTAAGCTTTACTTTTGACAAGTTAAACCCTTTTTGATGAGTCTTTTTCAGATGAGCATTAATTCGTAATTTGGGCTAGTCATAAGCAAGTATGACTCAGGTACATAACAAAGGTATATCGGAGACCTAATAACATAGATTAGTATTTAATTATTCTACTGTAAGGTAAGGTTTAGTTGTTACTCATAGGCACATAATAATACGTTTACCTTACAATTACATAAGACAAAGGTTTTGTTTCCATTCATTATTAATTCCCAACATAAATTAGTGTACAAGAGTTGTAGAGTTCCTTGTGAAAGGGCTCGCCCGGGGAAGTAGTGTTTCGGTTTGAATGGTACAGTCGCCGGCGAAATTACAGGCACATGAGGCTTTACACCTGTACGCCTAAGTTGATGGACGTAGAACAGTGCATCGTAGGGCATGTATCGTTAACATCAGGTGGGCCATAAGCTTGTTCCATCTCCAGGTCGTATAATAAAAATTGCGAAATTAAATGACCAAAAACGTATACTTCAGCAACAATAAAGTAACATCATGAAGGTTCACGAATTGAACCGAAACATTGTCGGTCGAACCACCGATAACATGCTACCACTACATGGTCCACCGCTACATGGTAGACATCCCTCACATACTCACAAAGCGGTACTCTTCCACCTATATTATGCGCACCGCCAAGGAGTGGAACGCCTTGCCTGAGTCTGTGTTTCCTGATAACTACAACCTAGGGATCTTCAAGTCGCGAGTGAATAGGTTTCATCTAGGCAAGCGTGTACCATCGTAGACTGCATCATCGCTTACCATCAGGCGAGATAGTGGTCAAACGCTAGCCTATAATTCATAAAAAAACCGATAAAACGGTACGTGATAAATCCCGTAGTTATAATAATAAATAAATAAAAATAAATAAATATTGCTGGACGTTTCACACAGCGCTATCTAGCCCCAAACTAAGCAGAGCTTGTACTATGGGAACTATATAGATAACTGATAGAATACTTATATATATTTTTTTGTAAATACATACATATAATATATAGAAAAACACCCAGACACGTAACAAATATCTGTAGATCATGCAAACATTTGTTCCGCGGCGGGAATCGAACCCGTTACCTCCTGCGTCTCAGCCGGCTATACACCCACTGCGCCACGGAGGCAGTCAATAATGAAAGTAAAATTAACATCTTAGGCTTAATAACCCATATGTTTTAATACCTAGAAGACAGTAATTACTCAGATAAGTGGTTTTGTGTCTACCCGTTTTGCAATACTATGAATCATATTTTTCGGTAAACGTCGGATATAAAATTACCATTTTGGTCCCTTTAGTAATGAAAAGTTTTTTCTTAATTCTTTAATAATAAAACTTGCTATATAAGTGAGCTATCATTATTTCAAACTACATATTACAAATTTCAATTAAATAGCTGAAGTAGTTCCTAAGATAATCAGCTGCAAAAGACGGACAGACAGACAAAGGAACCATTATGGTGCTAATATGGTCCCTTTTTACCTATTTGCTCCGTAATCCTAATAGTAGAGGAGACGTGGAAGATCGACCTTCACCGATCTGATAACCAGATGAGACATATTTTTTATCAAATATAATGTATAAACAAATATGCCTATAATTACTTGCCTATCTAAAAGTCCTTATGGCTATTTTTAATTAAATTAACTTTAATCGATTTTTTTCATCACTTTCATTCTTTTGATAACCAAATGAATTTTATTTCACTGTTAGTTTTTAACACACAGAATATGCCTCAGTAGGCTTGCCTACTCATTTCTGTGTATAGCTACCTGGCAAGCCGATGTGAACAGGTAAGTCAATATAGGTGACTCCATCGTTCTGCTAACTTATCGAAAGTTATATCAAATTTTAGATTACTTTATTACAAAATCAGTCATATTTCAAAATCATTGCCTGCAAAAAATCATACTTATAGTACTGTTGCCTAGCTAAAAACTTTTAGAGAGCACTTTTAGATAGGCAAGTAATTATAGGCATATTTGTTTCTATATTATATTTGATAAAAAATATGTCTCATCTGGTTATCAGATCGGTGAAGGTTGATCTTCACCGGCTCTTAGACCAAAAAGAATCTTGTTAAGTTGTAACTTGAAAATAAATCAGTAAAGTAGCCAACTCAATTTCATATCAAATCATAAAACGGGTCACGAAACTCATCCGCGATATATGAAACTAGATAAACTTTACTGCTATGATATACTCGTAGTTCAGAGAAAACAAATTTATTTAAGACGCATCGCGCGCGAGACAGCAGTAGGTACTGTACATACGGCTTAGGTGGCAGCTGGTCCACATCTGAAGCTTGTCACACGACCCAGGGACCACATTCACCTCTACAACCTGGATTTATATTATACAACGTGCTACGGTGTGCGATATACAAAAATTGACAATTAACAAATTTAAAAACAAAATCTTTTTAAAAAACCTACTATATTATATCGGATTATTTAGATGATAGAGAAGCTTGTGATTTAAATTGCTCCCAACTCGATCAAAAAATTAAATGTTACAGTTTAGACGTAATTTATTTTATTTATTGTAAAAGGAGCAGTAAAAAGAACAACCAGCCTTGTAGAAAGGGAAGAATCATTTCTTTCCTAAAAGGTCGCGGAGGAACGGTAGTAAAATTGCCGTTCCAAAACGATAATTGTGATTTTAATGAATAAATATATTTTGATATATATATATGTTAAGCTAGGGGTCAGTCCACACTTGCACGAGCAATGTTTAGTCTGCGACTTTCCAAAATCCGGCGTGTTTCATTGACGTGCGTTTCTAATAATACTTAATTATTGATTAAAACGGGTATTTATCGCGTATATAGCTTTTTTATTTGTATCCCTTCTCGACGGTAGCTCCAAGTACTCCAGTCAACCCGTGACTGTTGCAGCACAGCCGGAACGTCGGGATAACAAATAAAAAAGGTACCTACATACTCGATAAATACCCGTTTTAATCAATAACTATGTACAGTGATCGCGAAAGTTTGAAAAATTCTAATAATACTGCTCTTCTGGATATTTTGATGACATAAACTTCTAATTGATGTATATAACAAATTTTTTACTAGCAAACGCAAAACTTAGCTTTTACTTAATAATAATAGTATGTACTAAGTACATTTCCGTCATAAACCCAATGATATTACCATGGTTCCACTCCTATTATCAACTGGAGCTATTGTTCATCTACTTACGCTCCCGGAGGAATGCTCTATATTATACTCTGACTGTATAGGTAGTATTGAATAATGGCACAGATTATTAAGATATACGCTGGTTCATTCATGATTAAATAGATCGTAATGTTGTAGATGAGGACAAAGCGAAATTAGAGTGCGACTTTGTGAATTGAGACGTACCCATGTCAAATTTATGAATGACTAGTGTTGACGTTATCGGCTTCACTCAAATGATACTTTCATAAAAATAATGCGTACCTACTTATGTTCTATCAGGGAGTCAGTCACAAATTATCCAAAACGCTATGTTATATTTATTATTCAAAATTATATTTATTCAAAACTATCTTCCAACCGCGGCTTCGTACGAGTGGTTTTTCAATCAAAAGTAGCCTTACACATGAGTCGAACTTATTAGATTCAATTGTATCTACTGTACCTTATAATTGTTTTATGTGTCATTTTGTGTGTACCAACTAAATGATTATTCTATTCTATTCTTCCTTACTCTACTTAACCTACAAGTACTTTTACACTATTTTAATTAATTGTATTATATTTACCTGCGCTAGTTGTGGTTGCGTTCAAAAAGTGAGCACAGGGAACGGCGTCTATTATATTTTATTTTAATTGTGTATTACTCATTAAAAACCCTTATTAAATAAACTGAATTAGCCCATATGTCTCATAAAACCAAGCTTGATAAAATAACAAGCACAGATATGCCACTGTCAGATTTGTACAAAAATTGTATAAAGTGCATTAGCTGTCCTACACAACCTGTGACAATGTCGATACCAGTCGCCGGAAGATAGGTATTGTTCGGAAAGCTGCGGATGTTTTTCGAAATATCGAGACGATCGGCCGGAGTTAATTTGGTTGTTTTGTGCTATTTCAACGGCCCTCGAATGAATAATGATAAATGTAAAAGGATTGTTTATGGAAAATTTTAATTGCACATCAAGTTACTTAGGTAGATATCGTCTACTGAAAAAATTACCGCCATGAGTATGAGTATGAGATAAGTTTGATGGAAATTGTTACAGCCGTTTCGTTAGTTGGGGGTTTACAAACAAAAAGAGAAAGAATAACACTATAATCAGCAATCTCTATCCTCAAACGTAGATACTGTACAATATATTTTTTTATAGATTTAATCTAACTAATCTAATCGCTTTTCTTTGTCATTTATTAGTGTGCAATAAAGGATAAATAACAAAAAATAGATATCTGTTAGGTAGAGTTTTCCGTGCATACTGCAAAAGGACTAAAATAAAATAGCATAGAAATAACACGTACCGACTAACAAGCTATTTTACCGTGTCATTACCGAGCGTCGACCTCGGCCAATCCCTAGACGCTGTCTTTCATTAACTGCAGTACAGACAACACATACGTACCTAGCTGTTAGTTGAATTAGCTGGACTTTTAATTTGGCGCGTGTCACAAAATTGTTTGAATTTAGAAGCTCAAGAACTCATCTCTAGCCTGGAAAAAAACAGTTCGTTATTCGAATTTTCAATACTTACAACTAACAAGGTTTTGTTGTTGTTGTTGTTTTGCAATAAATAAATTCAAATATCGAATATGAGTTCGGTACATATATTACATACATCAACTTGTTTCTAAATTAGTTAGACCATAGTTAAACTTTTTTATAAGGATCTATATGAGGCGTTCAATACATTCATTCCATTTCCAACAGATTACACAATAATCATAATGAATCCACTTTGCTTTAACTTATTGCATGTAAAAACAAATTTGTTTACCAAAAAGAATCTGTTTGTTATTCAAGAATCATCCAAACAGGTTTTACTCAGACTTCGTGTAGGAATTTACGTCATGAATTTTAACGGATCTTCGCGAATTCAGAACTTTTTGTCATTGCGTCATATCAGGAGTACACGTTTCGCATTTTACAGTTACTTCCGGTATTGCCATACTGAATCCAGCATTTTTTGATAAATTACTTAGCCATTTTTTCTAAGAAACTTGGTTCCAGTTTTCTTTAGCAAACATTACATGATAGCACAGCCTGATAGGTTTTCGTCTCGTCTCAAATTGCCGAAAATGGATGAAAAGTCAATGTCCTTTGAACTTCAGAGGTCGTTAGGAAGTAGGTATTTTTTAAACTTTCGCGATCACTGTACATAATTACTAATTATAATTTAATTTCTTATTAAATACCCGTTTTAATCAGTAATTATGTCGTTAGGAAGGTAAAATCTCTAGAATAACATAGAAGAAGAAATATTGGCTTTAATTTTCTGACCAACGCGAGTAGGGTTGCCAGATGGTATCCTAAAAGACATATTTTTATAAATAAATACATGTCCGTCTTTTCCACAAATCATTCTCGTTTCCCGTCACAATGCCCTCCTTTTTCAAAAATGTAAGTAATTAAAAGGTAAAATAAAAAAAACCGTTTTATTTACATACGCCCGCCTCGTTTAAAAAAATATTTTTCCATTTTTCCATCTTGCAACACTATACGCTAGGCTACGAGAGCTCATCAATCATAGGGGAAAATGGGTGTTGCGCGTCAATGAGTTATTGGCAGACAAAGTAAAATGAGTTTAAATGACATAATAAAGTACTTAATGCCATTATAAAGCAAATAGTAAAAAATAAACTAAGACGTGTTAAAATTATATTTCGTTCATTCGTCGGCCATTTTTTCAGTATTTGAGCGCCAAATTAAAGATTGGAAAATGACAGATGCAGTTGACAGTCTGTCAAAAATAAAAGCTTCCAGAGAAGATTGCAGGATGCTGATCCGATTATGGAAGGTTATCTTACGTATCTGTACGAAATCTTGAATAATGAGATTTAAAACTCTTTCTGATACCCATTATGCGAACCCTCCATTTCGAAGCTTTTGTGGACTTATTTCACAATCACAATATTTTCAACGAAAAAGCGTAAATATATTCGACAGTAGTAACTGAATCAGTCAGGACAAACTTTGTACTTACTTGACATGACATCGTGAAATTCTATCAGACGCTCGCAGTTCTGGAGCTTTTAGGAGGAAATTATGTCTGGTGTTTTAATCGTTTTACGTCTAAGTTCTGTCTAAAATTCCCAACACGGTTCATTGTTAGTGATCTTTATTCTGTAGATAGAAGATTCGATTTAGAGTGCTCTAAAAGTTGAGATCTGTTAAATAAGTAATTTGCAGACAAGACGATAAAAATAAGTATTCTATTGTTTTCAATATGAGTTTGAAGCTTCCTTTTTGCTAATTGTGATAATTACTCGTCTCGTCCATCATGTCTGATGTCGACAGAATTCAATTTATTTCTTGTGTTAGGCAAAAAGTTTGTTTTCACCTCGTACAGGCGGCGCGGCGGCGAGAATGCGTATTTTTTGTAATAGGTAATTTATATTAGTTTTCAGTCTACGGACTATTAGATTCAAGACAGTCTAATGTAGTGAAAAGGTTATAACCCTCCAACCTCCTAGGATCTAACCTTCTTACAAACAAGTGGTTCAAAAGTCATGACATCCTGTGTCTCTTGTCACTTTGACAGATTATGACATGTCAAGTAGGTAGTTAGCTCGCTTCTTTTAGCTTATCTTTATCATAAAGGTATACAGCAGGATCTAAACGAAGTTAGTTTTGGTTAATTTTCGTATCACGTACTAAATTTCAATGGCCTAGGTGAATTTTGATAGTATTAATAAGCAACTGTGGTACATTAGGTATTCCTTACCTAGTAATGATTGAATTAAAGGTTTTTGTTAACGGTATACTTGAAAACTGGTACAGAAACCTTTTGTACCATACATGCGCACTTGAGGACCGACAGATGCCCTTTTTTGGCATCTGTCATTCGGGTTTATAAAATGACGTGCGGATATCATTCTACGGTCACATTATCAGGATTCGGCGAATGGTCGAATTATGTGTTCGCCAAGAAAGAAAATTTGACCGCGTTAATAAAAATTAAAAATATAGCGGAGTCTAATCAAACTAAACTCACATTTTTGAAACCCTATTTTCAGTTTGTTATTCTCTGCCTAATTAAGTCATAGTAGCTTTATATTATTTAAAAAGCTTTTGCTAATAACAATTTTAACTAAACCACTAAATTACAAAAAAGTATTTATACGTCAAAACTAATTGCCTTCATACACGCAAAGTATTAACATTACGCAACCATTTTATTTATTTTACGGCTGATAAACAGGGAAAATGTCATAAAACGAAATGCTTAAAGTTAATGCCTCCTAATGCTCTTAACTTTTGTACAAAAACATAACTTCTCTTTGACAGTAGGGTAGAACTAGAAGAATTCCAATTACAAACCCTGCTTTCCTCAGGGCGCATGTAATTTAAAAAGTTTCAGATTGAAGTCAGAGACTTTTTTAAAATTACAACGTGATGAACGGAGGCGAGCTGCGTTCCGTGCATACGGTTCGGTTGCAACCTCTGGGTCCGTTTTGAGATCAGTTAGTCAATGGTTATGGTTAATGTTATGGTTAGTGTTGGTTTTCTAATGGAAAAGATAGGAAATATAACAACATGACTACTAACTCAAATAGTGGTTGAAAATCGCGAGTGGAACAGTTGCACCCGGAACGAAGCACTGAACACAACTCTGGCTTGGCAGAAAAATAAAAAAGTCTTTTGATATTTGAACTCTTTGAACTGGAAACCAAATGTTTCTTTTTGTTTTTACATCCTTTTTAGTGTTTTTGAATTAAATATTCTTTAGGTTTTGCAACCTTCATTATTCGCACCATTCGTTTTTCGTTGGCTATCATGCCAGCCAGTGTCTTTAGTATTTAGTTAACTAGTGTCCGGTCAACAAATACTTGTCTCTTTCCGCAGATTAAGGGCAAACCTGTTCCATCGAAAATTGTAGTGTTTATAATACTAGCTTCCGCCAGCGGCTTCAGACACGTTAATATAATGTTACGCCGAGGCTGTTAAACAATGAGTAATAATCGTAACTTCTCGAACGCTTTTGTCTTGCTGCGTTATTGTTGTTATTGTCTGCGGTTGCGCACAATGGAGTGGCCATTGTGTCGAGGGACCGACCCTTTTCCTGGAACGATCGAGATCCTTCTCGAACAATCGAAATGTGTGGATATAAATAGGCCAGAGAGATGGCCGGACAGTCAGTTGTGAGTCAGTCTCGAGTCTAAGTGAGTGAGTGAGTCTCAGCGAGGCCCTGGAGGACTGACGTGGGAAGGGTCTCGCGTGAACAGCAGTTGCTCCCGAGTCAGTCTGGATTTAGCTATACGTGCGAACATTTCGGTGACTTTAAGTGGTGCACCAGTGGTGTGAATTAGTGTGTTGTGATACGTGTGACCAAGTTCGTGTATTCATCGTCATCGTGTTGAATAAAGTGTTATTTTGGTCAGACCGATTCCCATTATTTTATCCCGAACCCTCAGCTCGTAACAATTTGATCCCACTTCTGACACCAAATTGTTACGAGCTGAGGGTTCGGGATATGGGGCTAAGAATGCTCGGGACGAGCATGTTTTAGGAGGGGGCAGTGTTACGCCGAGGCTGTTAAACAATGAGTAATAATCGTAACTTCTCGAACGCTTTTGTCTTGCTGCGTTATTGTTGTTATTGTCTGCGGTTGCGCACAATGGAGTGGCCATTGTGTCGAGGGACCGACCCTTTTCCTGGAACGATCGAGATCCTTCTCGAACAATCGAAATGTGTGGATATAAATAGGCCAGAGAGATGGCCGGACAGTCAGTTGTGAGTCAGTCTCGAGTCTAAGTGAGTGAGTGAGTCTCAGCGAGGCCCTGGAGGACTGACGTGGGAAGGGTCTCGCGTGAACAGCAGTTGCTCCCGAGTCAGTCTGGATTTAGCTATACGTGCGAACATTTCGGTGACTTTAAGTGGTGCACCAGTGGTGTGAATTAGTGTGTTGTGATACGTGTGACCAAAATAACACTTGATCCTTCTAGGAAAAGGGTCGGTCCCTCGACACAATGGCCACTCCATTGTGCGCAACCGCAGACAATAACAACAATAACGCAGCAAGACAAAAGCGTTCGAGAAGTTACGATTATTACTCATTGTTTAACAGCCTCGGCGTAACACTGCCCCCTCCTAAAACATGCTCGTCCCGAGCATTCTTAGCCCCATATCGCGGCAGCCGATCAACACGAACAATTTTAGGCGCACCTCGCGCTGAAGATGTAGCAACTAGAGGAGCCACATTGCCGTCTCCAGTACTTCAGGATACCCAGAGTCCCTTTCTCATCAGCGATCCAAATTCCAGCCTCCAAAACACGGCTCTCATGATTTCTATCTGTTCTTTCACTTCCTGGAATTACTTTCCAGATAAACCGAACAATTCCCTCATCAGTCGAGCCCAATTCCAGCCTCCAAAACACGGCTCTCTTGATTTCTATCTGTTCTTTCACTTCCTGGAATTCCTTTCCAGATGAACCGAACGATTCCCTCATCAGTCGAGCACGCTCTTATGGCCAACGTCGCTGATCTTCCTGTTGACGACGCTGCTCTTCTTTATCCTGACGTCGCTGTTCCTTCTGCAACCGAGCCTGCTCTTCCTGCTGACGACGCTTCTCTTCTTAATGCTGACGGCGTTGTTCCTCCTGCAACCAAGCCTGCTCTTCCTGCTGACGACGCTGCTCTTCCTTATCCTGACGTCGCTGTTCTGCCTGCAACCGAGCCTGCTCTTCTTGCTGACGACGCTGCTCTTCCTTATCCTGACGTCGCTGTCCTTCCTGCAACCGAACCTGCTCTTCTTCCTGACGTCGCTGTTCTTCCTGCCAACGTCGCTGCTCTTCTTGTTGACGACAAAGCATGGCCATAATAGCAGCAAGATCGCCTGTTACAGGAGCTTGCTCCACGGATGATGATGATGATGATGCTCCAAATGATTCGGTGGCGGCTGATTCCATCTCCATCGGCTGACGACTCTGCCGAGCTTCTTGAACCGGAGAATCTCCAAACCGCCTTTCATCCATTTCCTGTTGTCGTTGACCTCTCGTCCTGACACCGTCCACGTTATCCTTTGGTAGAACCGGCATTATTTTATCCCACTTCTGACACCAAATTGTTACGAGCTGAATGTTCGGGATAAAATAATGGGAATCGGTCTGACCAAAATAACACTTTATTCAACACGATGACGATGAATACACGAACTTGGTCACACGTATCACAACACACTAATTCACACCACTGGTGCACCACTTAAAGTCACCGAAATGTTCGCACGTATAGCTAAATCCAGACTGACTCGGGAGCAACTGCTGTTCACGCGAGACCCTTCCCACGTCAGTCCTCCAGGGCCTCGCTGAGACTCACTCACTCACTTAGACTCGAGACTGACTCACAACTGACTGTCCGGCCATCTCTCTGGCCTATTTATATCCACACATTTCGATTGTTCGAGAAGGATCTCGATCGTTCCAGGAAAAGGGTCGGTCCCTCGACACAATGGCCACTCCATTGTGCGCAACCGCAGACAATAACAACAATAACGCAGCAAGACAAAAGCGTTCGAGAAGTTACGATTATTACTCATTGTTTAACAGCCTCGGCGTAACAATAATATCATGTCAAGCGAGCTAGAGTTGCAACTTGCTAGTAGGCGCTGTGTAAAACATCATCAATTGATAGATGAAAAGTGAAAAGACCTCATGAAAAGGGGCTATGCGTGGTGGTCAAACTAAAGTCACTGACATTGTCTAAGCCAGTGGTGGGCAAACTTTATTAATGGGGGGGCCAGAAAGTTTAAGAAATTTCAGAGGGCCAGAATTATAGGAAAAATGCATTTTGTGTTGAAACTTTTAATCATATAAAAACATTACAGCATTACACACTTGCACATATGTTTTAAAATTACAATTTAACTTTTACACGAAGGCCCTGCCATGGTAGGCGTGTGAGACACTTGAAATTGCTTTTGATTTGCCCATAATATTTTCGAATGCTAAGAAGATATTCTTAGAATTTTAGCCCCGAGTTGGGAATTATAGAGAGGGAGCACTGTACTAAGTAGAATCTACTTTAGACTTCTGGACCGTCAAAATATAATTATCGCGGCCCATATACTATTCATGTCGAAGGACCGTCGGCGGGCCGGCTTAAATGCTTTAACGGGCCGGAGCTGGCCCGCGGGCTGTACTTTGCCCATCACTGGTCTAAGCTGTAGTGGCAGTGGGCGGGGGGCACATAGTTCGATGAACTGACAAAATATATGATAGGGCAAAAAAGTTCTTGAGTGTAGACCATAGAAAGCGCAGCGTAGAACGGCCCTCCTCCCCTTCTCTAGATAAAAAACGACCTGATGGGTTGCGCTGGGTGTAGGCTGCACCAGAACAGTCGCTCTGGAAATCTATGGGGGGAGAGGGAGACATATGTTCAGCAGTAGAAGTATGAAATTATCTAATTTAATCTAATCTATGGCTGATATGATGTAAGGCCATAGTTAGACCCTATTATACGAATCTAAGCACCTGCATACGATTAAGTACTCATTCACTGCATATTTAAACAATCCATACTAATATTATAAAGCGAAAATGTTTGTTTGTTACCTTTTCACGACTAAATGGCTGAACGGATCGTAATGAAATTTGACAAGAAGATAGATTATATCCTGGGGAAGGACATGGACTATATTTTGTTTCAAAAATTAATCTTCATGGAGGTGAAATAGGGGTTGAAAATTCCATATAATTTAACCGTCGTTCATTGACGTGAAGTCATTTATATTGTTACGCCGAGACTGTTAAACAATGAATGGTAATCGAGGTTTCTCGAGCGCTTTTGTCTTTGTTATTGTTTGTGGTTTCGCAGAATGGAGAGTGGCCATTGTGTCGAGGGACCGACCCTTTCCTGAAGCGATCGAAATCGTTCTCGAACAATCGAAATATGCGCGATATAAATAGGCCGGAGAGATGGCCGGACAGTCAGTCTGGATTCAGCTATACGTGTGAACATTTCGGTGACTTTAAGTGGTGCAACTGTGGTGTGAATTAGTGTGTTGTGATTACGTGTGACCAAGTTCGTGTATTCATCGTTTAGTGCTGAATAAAAGTGTTATTTTGGTTGGATCGATTCCCATTATTTTATCCCGAACCCTCAGCTCGTAACAATATGAAGAGTCGCGTCACTTTGACATTTCATTCTGCATTTGATTTCTTTTTTAATTTATATGGCAGAACAACGTTTGCCGAGTCAGCTAGTGTAGAAATAAGATTATGAAAAGTTCAAACGAACACACGGCATTGAAATGGCAATTGGCAAACTGCAAAGAGTACTTAAAATTAATGTCTGTGATACGGCACGTTTGCGAGAATATATATGAGCATAATCCGAAATATCGTATGCCATACAACTGAAAAAAGTAACTCAAAACATTTTCGTAAGAGCCTCCGTTTGCTTTTAAAATTTAGGAGGAGTTTTAAGTGTGATGATATTTATTTTATTTGGCATAAATGATAAAAGGAGCATGAGTAACGTTGTGTGTAGAGAGGCAGAGTTAGAAACACAAGTTTTGAACAACATATGTCGTAGAATGGTGTTATTTACTGTTTAAAGAATCTTTATTTTTCTCATTTAAAATAACACGGACACTAATAATGAGAAAACATATTATAGTAACATTAATCATGCTCATTATTTTTAATGCGGGGGTTGGTCACTGAGTGATTTGACAATTTTTCAGGGCATTTTACCGTTCTTGAAAGTAACTTTGAGCTGTTACGCGATGATTGAATGAACGAAAACACTTTATTGTACACCACAAAAGATCCCACTAATATTATAAACGCGAAAGTTTGTATGTATGTGTGGATATTTGTTACTCTTTAACGCAAAAACTACTGAATGGATTTCAATTAAATTTGGTATGTCGATAGATTATGACCTGGATTGTCACATAGGCTACTTTTCATTGACAAAACACGCATGCGAAGCCGCGGGCGGAAGCTAGTATAAACATAAAAATAAAAATTCACAAAGTAACAATTATATTGACGACCTCCGTGGCGCAATGGGCGAATAGCCGGCTTAGACGCAGGAGGTAGCGGGTTCGATTCCCGCTGCGGAACAAATGTTTGCATGATCTACAGATATTTGTTCCGGGCCTGGATGTTTTTCTATATATTATAAGTATGTAGGTATTTACAAAAAAAAAGTATATAAGTATTCTATCAGTTATCTGGTTCCCATAGTACAAGCTCTGCTTAGTTTGGGGCTAGATAGCGCTGTGTGAAATGTCCAGTAATATTTATTTATTTATTTATCGCTTAGAAGCGATTTCTTCCTGAGGATGGAGAGGATTTAATTGTCAAGCGTTAGTCATCAAGTTATTTTCAAGATACAGATAGGGCAGAACTATATTACTCTGACAAAGCTGAGGATGTTGCGGAGCAGTTGCGCACTAACCAAATTCAGTCTAAAGATCGAGCCGTTGAAATGCCGCCACAAAGTTAGTTTCAACGCCATTGTGGTGAAGTTGTCGACCGAACATCTTCCTACACCGTTAACTTGATGCAGTTGATTGACTGATTTTGATCTAACTGTCCTGCCATCCTATAACTCCTTGTTAACAATATTTTTAGGGTTATATAATATTTAATATTAAATTAGATAGTATAACTTGTAAGTTTTGATACTAAGAACACTAATTGATTTTAATTATATTACTACTTAATATATTTTTGTTTTTATTTCTTATGGCTAGCTGGGTTTTAATATAAGTCACCTACTTGTTTATTTTATATGTTTATGTGTTAGCAGACTTCCGTGTATTCACAAAGGTTCCAACGGAAGACCAGCGCTGTGTTACCTTGCTGTGACATAGCAAAATGCTGAGTTGGAACCTTTTATGGCGGTTACTAATAACTTATATCTATGTAATCTTTTGTTGAACTGTATTTTGTATTTGAGTTGTTAATTATTGTTGTTAGTGGTTGGCATATTAAAATTATTCTTTCTTTCTTTCTACATAAGAGAAAAAGTCTGGCCGAGGGGTGTCATAATTCGGCACTTACGAGGATGGACATCGAACACCAAGAACTCGCGTCCTACGTCGCATAATAGTTAGCTAGACCCTAAGCAATTTTGTCTTAGGGCCGACTTCGTACTTCTAAGAAAATATTTACGAGACCATCAAAATTAAGGAGAAATAACATTCAACAAAAAAAATGTGGCACCCCGGGAGTGCCGACAGCAGTGAAAATTTGAATCGTTAGGAACGGCGTCGGTAACGGTAACAGTGGCGCGAATTCAATGGTTCTTTCCCGTCTCAAAATGCCCAATGCGCCTAAAAAAGTTTAACACTTCAAAAAACTTCAAATTTGGATGTTGCAAAATGATCATGATGGGTGTCGCATAAACATGAAAATTTACTAAGAAAGTTGTCTTATGCCCCTCTACAAACTAAAAAAAACGAATTATATACAGAGGTGTCGGTAACAGTGTCGCGAGCTCAATGGTTTTATCCCATCTCAAAAATGCCCAACGCGCCTAAATCATTGTCGATAATTATCTCAGTATTGTCACAATATCTTTCGGTCCACCGGTTCCTAGGTCATAAATTATTCATTCCCATTAATATTTACATCAGTATTATTCAGGATATCTCGGTTGATAAAAAACGTATTCTTTTATCGTCCCGACGATTATTATCTACCACGTTAGAATATAACCAGCTAACGAACAGGCAGACACAGCAAGATACATAAATGGATATCACACTAAAATTAAAAAAAACAAATAACAAGACACGCGGAAATACAAGTAGCGGTCTTATCGCTAAAAGCGATCTCTTCCAGACAACCTTTAGATGGACTGGATTTCACGAGAAAGCGAGAGGTCGGTAGCTTTTAAGAGGAAATCCGAGAAGCAACACATTTGGAAAATAGATATTTAACAAATCTATTGCTGTCGAGCTGTGCCCTATATGCCCTATGTGCGTGCGATAGAGACAACTGCAGGTCGGACTGATTATACCTATTTAAAATAGACGAAATAACTATTTCGTAGTCCCCTGTTTCCTCCTCCAAAACTGGATCGATTTTAATTTTTTTTTTCAAATATGTAATAAAAAAGGCTTTGTCTATGTTTGTACGTTTCGTATTTTTTATTTATATTCGTCAAATTTGTTAGCTTGATGTCTGAAAAGGGGCAGTAAAAATTAGCAATTTCTGTGACTTTAGAAGGTTCCTAGTTCTTATAATAATTAATTTATGGAGAAAAACTAAACGTAGGGACATGACCGTGGTACTTGTAGATTGTATGGTAAAAAAATATTTGCTCTAGTATCACTATCCAGAGAGGAAACAGGGGACTACGCTTGTATGGGCGAAACGCAACCCAGGTTTCCTCTTAATAAGATAATTTAATATTGAATAAACAGTGTACTAACAAGGCAGTGTGACACTAACAGTAATAACTAGTATGTAGTACTAACAGTGTATCATCAAGGTACCTATTTTACTCATATCTACAATATTTTTATGTTTGTTGTACCGTAAATTCAACCACTAAATTACAAATGACAAATTAAACAAACGACCGAAAACCACAGAACAAAGCAATTCATGAGTAATTTCCCCAAACATCGGCTCGAAAGCGTATAAACAGGAATTGGATTTTAATAATTAAAACAATAAATTCGCAGGCAATGAAACTGGAACATTTTTCCATGGCTGTTCACGTTGAGAACTCTCAAACGAATAAACAACCGTACCACATTAATTCGGAAAACCAAAGCGTTGTTAATAATTGGAATTTAAAGGACCTCTCATTCGTTTTTCCGAGGAGTAAAAGAGATGTATAGATATATAAAGCTATATAGGATAGAAATGGTATGAATATTAAGTTAAGTACACACCATAGCCGTAAAGGTTGTACGCAATTTCTTTCTAGCAATGATAAATCCTTTATTTTCAGTCGTTCTATTTCTAAAGCGAACTAAATCAGCGTTCGGCGATAAAATGAAGACTTCATTTACCTAGTCGAAGTTTTCTGCGCGGAACAATGGCAGCAATTTGCAGTAATTACGCTGAGTTGAAACCGCGCTTCGAATTACCAGACAACCTAGCAATCCCGAGTTTTGTCGAACTTTTCACGAACATTTTCAAATAGAGTTGCCAATGGCAACTACATATATTTGAAAACGTTGACGGCAACGTTGAAGCCTGAAAACGGCAACTTGCCATCCAACAAATCGGAGTACTCCTCATTGATCGAGCGAAGCGAAATCTCTAAGTCAACTTGTGCAAATCGTCGTTGTATGTATGTTTGTTTGTGCGAGGATAACTTTCGAAGCGTTTATCCGATTATCGTGAAATATGGCATACAGGTAGACAGTGATGGCACAATTTTGGTATAACTAAATGAGCTAAAAATATTGGGGGGTTGCTGAGATATTGGGGTTCAAGAGGGGTAAAAATAAAATGAAAATGAGGCTTTTAGGTCAAGTGGGACGTCAAATGAAAGGTCTTCATTAGTACATTTCAACCCTGTTTTTATTATTAGTTTAATTTTTGTAATTTTTGAGTTATTAGCCATAATAAAAACAAAACTTTGACAAAATTCACAGGGTACACCAGTGACCCCACAGTGCTGTAATTTGGTATGCGTGTAGTTTAAGTGACACAAATGTAGGCAAAAGTCTGAAATCTAGAACAACTGCAATTTGTACCCCCAAAAAAAAGTAACCAGAAAACATGAACTCCGGTTTTTTGACATGAACCTGTAATTTGAATGAAACTGTAGGTCAAGTAAACTAGTTATTTATTTCGTGGCATTATTTTGGTAGTCAAAGATAACAAATAATATTTTTTTATTTTAATCGAAGGCTCGCGAGATCTCAGTTCGGGGTGAACCACTAGTACTCCGTAGTTTTATGAAATCTGCCGTTAAAAAGTTTTGGGTAAGAAAGAGATAGTGTCTGGCTGTACGTGTCATTTAAGGTAAGAAAGTTCTTCAGTACAAAAAAACTGCGAAGGATGATAAACGTCAACGAAAGTCAGCAAGAGAGAGGATGAGAGCGTTATATTTAAATGTATCTAAGTACTAAGCTTTAGGTATAGATATGTGTGAGGATAGGACAATTACAAATAGGACATCAGTAACACGTACCATTTTTTTTTAATTTCATCTCGCCCTTAAAACAAACAATGTGTGCAAGCCTCAACTCCGCACAAAAATGTCCAAACTCCTTGACTGTGATATCCGGCTCAGTTCATACGAGACATCCCTATTTCCGATTATTCGTAAAGGGAATTTAGAATTTCCCGGCGGATTGCGCGCCGATCTTTTTGTTTGTGATTTTATATCAATCATATTTACATTCAACATTCCCTTTCATGAATCAAACGGGATAAATATAACTCTGTTTGCTTACAGCGAATTATGTTTCTTTTTATATTTCTTTCTTTATTTATATTATTATTATCATTATTTATATATTGACGACCTCCGTGGTGCAGTGGGTGAATAGCCGGCTGAGACGCAGGAGGTAGCGGGTTCGATTCCCACCGCGGAACACAATGTTTGCATGACTTACAGATATTTGTACCGGGTCTGGTTGTTTCTCTATATATTATAAGTATGTATTTAAAAAAAATGTATATAAGTATTCTATCAGTTATTTGGTTCCCATAGTACAAGCTCTGCTTAATTTGGGGCTAGATAGCGCTGTGTGAAATGTCCAGTAACATTTATTATTTATTAGAAAATTATAAGTAATTTAATCGCGGGGAACACCTGAATGAGAAACTAGCAGAATAGAAGTGGCTGGAAGAAAACAAGGCAGATCTATGCCCAGCAACGGGTGATTCCGGGTGGAGATGACTATGATGATAAGTAATTTACGTTTTAAATTAATTAAAATTTTCGATTTATTAAAATGTTCTTTAGCGTAGATTAGATTTGATAATTTATTTCACACCATAAACAACAAAACAATTTAAAAAACCAGTATTCAAATGAATGTATACATTTGGCGGTCTTATCGCTAAGTAGTGATCTCTACCATCGTAAACTTGTTTGCCACATTAGTAGTTTAAATAAAATAAAAATGTTAAGCTTTGCTTGATTTACCTAACGTAGTGGAGCGCGCAATTCGAGGCTTGAAGATCTATATACCTTCATGTATTTATATACATATCTTATGATCTCCAGGTATGTTTTATACAACTTGGCAGATGGAACACGCAATTAGGCCACCTGATGTTAAGTGGTAACCATCATAGCTTATAACAGAGATTTTCCTACGTAGGTCACGCACGTTAGAAACGTGCCCTACGATGCACTGCCCTGCGTCCATTAACTTGAAGCATACAGGTGTAAAACCTCATATGCCTGTAATTTCACCGGCACCCTTAAAACCGAAACACAGCAATGCTGCTTGGCGCCAGAAACAGGTAGTGGTAATCCTTCTCCGGGCGAGTCCTTAATATCACTTCTTGCTTAAAAAATATTTCTTAGACATTGTTATAAAACTTTATCCCCTTTCTTTTACGTGGTCGCTCGTTCACCATTTTAAACTACGCAATATAATTTTATATAATGGCTACAGTGAGTGCGACGCTCTAAGATTAGGGTTGCCAGATGCCCCATATTTTTGAATTAAGATGAAGGGTACCACGTGACCTTTTGGAATTTTGATACTGTTCGAAACAAATGGACCAGTATAAAAAAAGTACGAACTATAAGAATAACTATTTTTGAACTATACCGAGTTAGGTAGTAAACTAATTTGACATACCCATAAAAATGTTTATAAATTAAATTAAATTAATTAATTATACAACAATCGCGGAAAGCAAGCTCAGCGTTCGCTCGCTGCTGTTCAGATGCACAAATTAGGCATTATACCCACTTTAACTATTTTTTTTTGTTTTGTTTATTCTGTTATTTTACTATACCTTTTTACATACACATTATATAAACTAGTGGTTCGTCCCGAACTGAGATCTCGCGAGTCTCCGATTAAAACAAAAAAATATTATTTGTAATCTTTGACTATCAAAATAGTGCCACGAAATAAATAACCAAATTACTTGACCTACAGTTTCATTTAAATTACAGGTAATGTGAGTTCATGTTATTTGATTACACTTTTTTGGGGTACAAATTGCAGTTATTCTGGATTTCAGACTTTTGCCTATATTTGTGTCACTTAAGCTACACGCATACCAAATTTTGGTAAATTTTGTCAAAGTTCCGTTTTTATTATGGCTAATAACTCAAAAACTGCATAGACTTTACTAAAAATAAAAACGGAATCGAAATGTTATAACAAAGACCTTTTATTTGACGTCACGTTTGACGTGATAATTACATTATTTGATTATTTCATAGATTTGCCCAAGTTGATTTGGAGATCTCGCTTCGCTCGATCAAATATGTAGGTTAGTAACATTGCATGTACTTTTGTTGAAAAATTATACCAATACCAAGATCTGGTTGGTATTTCAAAACACATTCATCCATTTATTATTAATTTCAAACTTCAAACCCAACTTGCTATTTTTTCCCCAGGATTTTTCCCTAAAATTCAAGTCCCTTTTCAGTTATAATTTTGAAAATTCTTGTTATTTAAATCAAACCCGGTTTTTATTTTTTTCCAAAAATGCTCATAAATTTTGGTGATTGTAACAGACCGTTATTGAAAAATGGTCGAATTTGATCGACGATTTTGCCAACATCGCAATAAGTACATAGAAAAGGTAACTAAAAAAGGTCTACATTAATTCAAATTTGCTGACAAGAGTCGTACTCAACCCTACCTGGGCTGCAATTTTGACGCCCCCAGAGTATTAGAAAGAATACGGAAGAAAGTTTTTAAAAGTTGGAAAATGTGAACAAATAGTGGTCGAAGATGGCGCTTTAAAAGGCTTTAGATTGCTTCTGAGAGGAAATATTTTGCTACTACTTTTCATTAATAATATAGATTGGTAAAATAAAAAAAAAACCTATTTGGCAAACGTAAATTATTTCATATGCTATCCCATGGCTATGAAAGTTGATAATTGTTAGTTCGATATAAATAAAATAATAAATAAATAAATATTGCTGGACATTTCACACAGCGCTATCTAGCCCCAAACTAAGCAGAGCTTGTACTATGGGAACCAGATAACTGATACAATACTTATATACTTTTTTTTTGTAAATACATACTTATAATACATATATAGAAAAACACCCAGACACGGAACAAATATCTGTAGATCATGCAAATATTTGTTCCGTGGCGGGAATCGAACCCGCTACCTCCTGCGTCTCAGCCGACTATACGCCCACTGCGCCATGGAGGTCGTCCTAATCGGCCGTAAGTGTATTCGAAGATAGAATAACACCCATTGCATGATAAATCCTTATTTCTATTTTTTACTTATAATTTTACTAGTTGACCCGGCGAACTTTGTACCACCTTGACATGCATATGACGCGGGCTGTCAATATACGACGGCCATCATTATCTGCATCAATGTATCAGAAAATTATTTTTGATCATAATATCTTTTTGAGTGAATTTTTCCGATATTTTAATAGTTATTCTGCTATTCGGGACGGAGACAAATACAACAAATCAAAAACCATGAAAATCGGTCCAGCCGTTCTCGAGTTATAAGTGTTCGAACAAACCCGACTTTGTTTTATATATTACGAGTAATAACTATAGCCTATGTTACTCAGGGATTACATAGCATTCTAATGGTGAAGAACTTTTGAAATCGGACCATAGTTTCTGTGTTTATTCGTTATAGACATACAAATATTTCCTCTTTGTAATATTAGTGTGGATTTACTTGCAATTTTTAGTCTACTTCAAACCAGATAAATGGTAAAAAAGTTGGGACTATAAACTGTCCTTGTTCAAGCCCCGTAACGTTTGCCGTACATCAAAGAGTTAGCAAACTTTGCCCAGACATGGAGACCGAGGAAGCTTAAGCCACCGTGTACTATCGGCGACATAAGTTGATTAACATTTTAAGCTCTTACAATCTGTTCTAAAGTTTTTTTATAACGTTACTTTCCATATTCACATTAAATAATAATAATAATAAATATTGCCGGACATTTCACACAGCACTAGCTAGCCCCAAACTAAGCAGAGCTTGTACTATGGGAACCAGATAACTGATATAATACTTGTATAGGTACTTTTTTTTTGTAAATACATACTTATAATACATAGAAAAACACCCAGACACGGAACAAATATCCATAAATCATGCAAACATTTGTTCCGTGGCGGGAACCGAATCCGCTAACTCCTGCGTCTCAGCCGGCTATACGCTCACAGCGCCACGGAGGTCGTTGAGCCTAAATATCTTTACTTCAACTTTTGTCGCTAATAGTGTCAACAACCGAAACATTGTCGGTCGAAACACCGATAAGACGGTACGTGACAAATATTTATAATAATGATTGAAACCAATCACGAAAGTTTTCTAACTAAAAGTGTCAACATAGTAAAAAAAAACGGACAAGTGCTAGTCTGAATCGCGCACCGAGGGTTCCCTGTGCAATAAAGGGTAAGTATACATATGTATCTTATTTTATCATAGCATGATTAGCAAGCTGAAGTGGCAGTGCGCTGGGCACAGCTCGTGGCACAGCTCGAAGACCGTTGGGACAGAAAGGTTCTCGAGCGCAGCGTAGGACGGCCTCCCATTAAATGGAAAGAAAACCTGTTAATGGTTGCTGGGAGCCGTTAGGTGCAGGCCGCACAAAATCGGTCACTCTGGAAACCTATGGGGGGCCTATGTTCAGCAGTGGACGATCTGTGGCTGATATAATGATATCATCTATCTCCTGAGTTTACGCAATCAAAGTCATAGTATACGAGCGTATTCTGTTGTTGGCAAAGAGTACGTACTCGTTCCAAGCAGATATTGCTTACACTAGGTATTATACCTACGGCAGTCGTGATGGCCTGCGGTCAGCCACGTGCCAAAACTGGTGCAACTCCAGCCAAATAGAGAAATTGGCTGTTGTACGTCGTTTTTGTACATTTGTTTATCAGTGGTGTTGTTTCGCAGTTGGGTCACGTATGTATGAGACATCTATTACTGTAATTGTTCTTTTACAAAACTGTTCTGTATTCAATAATACTAGTGGTTCGCCCCGAACTGAGATCTCGCGAATCTCCCAAAATAAATATTATTCTTAGGGCGACTTGCACAACGATGCCTAAACGTATTTAGTGGCTAAATATGATTTAAGGAGTTGTCAAATCATACAAATACTTAAAATTTAAACATGTTTAGTCGCTAAATACGTTTAGTGATATTTGTGCATGCCGGCTTTAATCTTTGACTAATAAATTGGTGCCACGAAATGAATAACCAACCTACCTACTTGACCTACAGTTTCATTCAAATTAGATGTAACGGGGGTTTTTGTTAATTGGTTATATTTTGTCAAAGTTTTGTTTTTATTATGGCTAATAACTCAAAAACTACAAAAAATTAAACTAAAAATAAAAACGGGGTTCAAATGTACTAATGAAGACCTTGCATTTGACGTCCCACTTGCTCTAGTAGTCTCATTTTCATTTTTTTTACCCCTTTTGAACCCCAATATCTCAACAACCCCCCCATATTTTTAGCTCATTGAGTCACACCAAAATAAATCTATCCCTACCTACCTATATACCAAATTTTATGATAATCGGATAAACGCTACGAAAGTTATCCTCGGACAAACAAACATACATACATACATACAACGCCGATTTACCCAAGTTGATTTGGAGATCTCGCTTCGCTCGATCAATAATAATATTAGCGGACACGCCCGCGGTTTCGCATGCGTGGTTTTTTAATAAAAGCATTACCCTCGTGCACAGTCAGGTAAAAAGTAGCCTATGTCCCAACCCTAGTCATAATCTATCGGTATGCCATGTTGAGATGGTGCCTACAGGTTCGTTTTATCATCGCACCGCTCGCCATCGGCAGGGAATCCATCCACACACCTTGGAGACGATGTGTTCGCGTACCGTGACGTTCCAGAGGAATTTCCTCCCGCGAACACTTCACTTGTGGAATGGTCTCCCTGCCGAGGTTTTCTCTAGGGACTACAGTATGGGGTTCTTCAAAAAGGGCGTTTTGTAAAATTTAAAGGGTCGGTAACGCGCGAGAAATACCTTTGGTGTTACAAAAGTCCATAGGCTACGGTAACCGCTACCATCAGGTGGGCCGTATGCTTGCTTGCTACCCTAAAGGTATAAAAAAAAAACAAACTTAATAAACTTAACAAACTGACAGAGAGGCCGAGTTACTTTAGAAATTATAATACATATATGGATAGCTAGATTGTATTTTTAAGGTTCCGCCCCGAAATGATAAAAAAACCTTAGGTGCAACTTTTGGCCGTCTGTCACAGCTGATTATCTCAGCAAGTACTGAAGCTTGACTTGACTTGTAGAAATTCAGAAGAACTATTGATTTGTAGCTATGTTGATACGAAACCCTAGGTACAAGACCGATCTTGTTTTAACGGATTCCCAAAAAAGTGTCAAGTCTTATTTTCACTATTTCACAGTTTCATAACATTTTATAGTAATTTTTGTAAAAATATTTTCTTTAAATTTCACACAGCGCTATCTAGCCCTAAACTAAGCAAAGCTTGAACTACGAGAACCAGATGACTAAAATACTTTTTTTTTTAGTAAATTTATAGAACTTATAATATAAAGAGAAACAACCAGACCCGTAACAAATATCTGTAGATGCAAACATTTGTTCCGCAGTGGGAATCGAACCCGCAGCCCCATGCGTCTCAGACAACTATTCGCCCATTGCTCCACGGAGTTCGTCCTGGATATCTACGAAGCTTTCTACATTTTGATCAAGCTAATGTAATCCTGCGGAGTTATATGCGATGCGACTTGACTCGAGTAAGCTCTAGAGTCCCGACCTCCTCACACTGATAGCTTGACAAGGGTGCTTCAGACGGTTTTCAGTTCCTTCAGGATTGTCAGTACGAGTGCACCCGACTTAATTGTTACTCCACTTCTGACCGTCTCATTTAAATAGCAATAAGGTTCAAATACGATAGAGCTTGTAAGGCAAATTAGCTTTTGCAAATGAAGACTATTTGAGGATGAAATACCAGATTTTATGAACTGATCGAAGGACATTATTTAATCATGCGAATTTATTTTCTACTCGGCTGAAGAGATTTTTTGATTTGATTTTTGTATGTAACAAGTTAAATTAGAAATTTAAAAACTACCCGACACTAAAAAATTCCGTAAAATCACTTAAAACTGACACAGCTAAGAGCCAGTTAAACTAGCTTTCTATTTGAAAAAACCGCGTCTGAATCGGTCCATCCATTTGGAATCTACGCCACAGACAGACAGAGGCATAGGCGTCAAATTCAAAACCCCTCTTTTTGCGTAAGGGGTTAATAAAAATTATAATGAAGTAAGTAGGACGGCCGAAGGCTTAGATCAGCTGACTCTATGCTTCCCTACACCCCTTCGCATAAGACTTCTTATTTCACCAAATCCTTTTAGGTTGTGGCGGTCCGACTCTGAAATGATATTCAAAAGGCAGGAGAGTCGTTTAAGAGATTGGTGCGTCAGCGCTTCCTTGAGAAGTTGAAGATAAATTAGCCACTGATACCATCATTGCGTTTGACTTAGGTTTCCAATGTAATTTATGTAATGTAAATAAATGTAATGTAATGACTGTAATTTTTTAACTTTTTGAAGCAACTTCTTTAGGCTTTCGTTCCCGGCGATTCAAAAAATATTTGAAGTGAAAACTTTAGGCGCGTTGGGCATTTTTGAGATGGGAAAAAGCCATTGAACTCGCGACACTGTTACCGTTACCGACACCGTTCCTGGCGATTCAAAAACTACACACGTCATTGTTCAAGTTTTCACTTCTGTCGGCACTCCCGGAATGACACTTTTTTATATGCTTTTATGTAAGTTACCTGTGTATATATATATACATATATATTATAATTATTATGTTAGGTAATCATTATTATGTTTATATTTAGTCATTTAGAGTCTGTTTTTATTATTAGCGTTGAAATATTTTATTAGATAATGCTATTAGCATTAAGTCCTCAGCACTATTCTGTTTTGCGTGAAAGTATTAAATAAATAAGTAGGCAATGTTTTGCAAATATGAGAATATTTCTTAGTAAGTACAGATTGTTAATGTGAAAATATTTTCCACATACTCGTACAATAGTCCTGACTCCCCCTACATTAGGTTTCCCCACATCGTAGGTATCAGAAACTAGGTATAGGTACCATACGTTAAAGATTATGCCACACTTTGGTTAAAAGGTTCAGAAATGAAAGAAAACGATAATATTCAATGACATTGTTTTTTTTATATACAAACTGGAGGTGAAACAAGCATTTGGGCCACCTTGTTAAGTGGTAACCATCGCCTATATAATATAACAAAGCATTGCCTCAGAGTCCCTCAAAACGTGCCCTACGATGCACTGCCTTGCGTCCATCATCTTGAGGCATACAGGTTTAAAGCCTCGTGTGCCTGTAATTTCATCGGCAACCATACCCTACAAACTGAAACACAATATACTTAGTTTATGAAATTGAATTATTTACTTTAATATTTACATGGATCGATTGCTTCATCCAAATTGAAGGCAGAAGCGAACCATGTAATATCGCATGTAACATCATATCTTCATAGTCAATTAGTGAATGCAAGAGATAGTCTCCATCTAAATATACATCGTTCATTGTTTCTAACACATCCCGGCCATAGCTAACGAGCTTATAATGGTGGTATCGCGAATCAGGAAATCAGGCGTCTTCAGGGAGTGTTTGTGTGCAATGTAAGTATTCTATCAGTTATCTGGTTCCTATAGTACTTCCTATAGTAGTTTGCTAAGTTTGTAGCTAAATAGCGCTGTGTGAAATATCCAGCATCATTTATTTATTTAATGTATTTTTGTCCATGTACTAAACTGCAACGTTTGGGATTGAGCAGGTCAAAAACTGTATTAGTTTTCCTGTAGATGGAGCTAACGGCGCTTTAGTCGTAATCTGAATCATCTCACTAATTTCGACCCCAACGTGACAGAGCCCGGTAGCACAATTGGATAGTACATCCTCGTATCAAGAGGAAGGTTGCGGGTTCAAGTCCCGCCTAGGCTTGATAATTTTGAGATGGTTTTAAAATCTTGGAATTTTCCGTATGTATTCGGGTAACACTATAAGTATAATATTTATTTAATGTAATTTAGCTGAACGAAAAAAGTTCCATAAAAAAGGTAAATCACTTGTATGCGTGCCATAAATTCATAATTCATATATGTTTTATCAACTTTGCATTCATCACTTGCTCTTTCACGTTAGTACATTGGTAATCCAAAAAAACCTGAAATAAGCCCTCTCGACAAATTCTTTATTATTTATTGTACACAAATAGATTACAGACAAAAACAGCTTCCAAAATGGACACGTACAAAGCCGAGCTTAATCCTAATAAGGGTTTTCTTCCAGCAAACCTTTGAAGATAGAGATATTTGATTATAGTTGTGGTTACGTGCACAGAAAAGGACAAATGCAACAGCGTATGAGTTTATTCAGTGTTTGTTAAAATATTAATGTGACGGACGGTGAAGAACGGGATAGCTATATGTAGTTATAATGTCTCTGTCTAGCATTTAACGGTCATTTGGATAATTAGAAACATATTTTGTGAAAATATAAAATATGCTTCCCGCAGCACAGCTAGGGCGAGGAACAAATTTGATATAGCTATATCGCGAATTTAACCGAAAATTGTGAACATCGAGTGCGCGCTTTATACCTTGTTACCTAAGAAGCAAGAAAATACAGTCCACTTTGCCACATACCGAGCTTTTCATTTAAAGCCTGGGTAGGAACTCTACAATTAAGCTAGTTTAATTACTGGGAAAGAATTGTTTACTATTCTCTTCACCTAACTGTATATATATATATATATATATATATATATATATATATATATACATACATACATGTTTCTGTGTTGAATACTACTTGAGTAACGCAAATCACTTAGATGACAAACTGCAAGGTTAGGTCTTTTGTTGATTTGAGTTCAGTAACAAGATTCGTAATAACAGAACATAGAACGTTGAGTACAGTATAAAGCTTTCAACCGTAGCAGTAACCACAGACTAAATACAGGACTGAATCGATCGATTCCCATGACGGTAACCAGTTAACCAGACTCGCAAATAGAGCGATGCTGATTGGATGAATAGGTTTGCAATCAGAACAGAAAAAAAACAATTTGTAATACGTTACAGACTAAATTGTAATTAAATTGAAATTAGAACTCTTGATAAATCAATTCAAAGCATTTTTTCGATTCAATGATGCCATAAAAATAAAGTCAATTTTAAATCCGAACGATCATCAAGAAATCTGCTTGCGCGCCCTTACACATCGAATAAGTTTAAAAGGTCTCGCACAAGTTGCTTAGGTGGCCTGCCGGCTATGCAATATGCATGTTGATTTGAAATACTTATGCACAATTCAAAAACGTAAATAACTGCATTTGGCATCGCATTCGGTGATGTCACGTTCGCGGGCGGTTGTCGAATAAAAAATAAAGTAGCCTCTAAAATTACAGAAGCAAGCAAAAAGGTAGAATTCGCGAAACAGCGCGAGTTTATGTTTGTTTGTTTTGACCTCAGAAGCACATTCAATGGAGTTCTTTTTATGAAGTCTTTCACGTTACAAATCTATACATATAATAGTCCTGGATGACTGACTTGACGGATCAACGCACATCCTAAACCGCTGATCGTAGAGACCTGAAACTTGGAGGGTGTGTTCTTTGTATTATATGATGTAGGCATCCGATAAGAAAGGACCACTACCTCACCCGCTTTTTCGCTGTAAATTTAATTACCAAAGTTGCATAAAAAAATAACATACGTCGCTTATTCCTCTAATTATTCCAACAAAATCTACCAAGTTGCTCATATGCAACAATATGGACGGAGGCCGAATTTCAATTTCCATCAGACACGGCCATCCCGCCTCTTGTCATGCAAATCGCAAACACAATACTTATTTATATCTTCGAGTCTATTGTGTGCTACGGTGGGGTTCTTTTAGTGTCCTTTTTTAGGTAAACGAGATCTGCTTACGCTGCCTTTATGATTAAAAAAACCTCTAGTTATTAATTTTAATAGTTTCCCGCGATCTTGCCGCACTAAACTTCAGTCTATAGGTACTTAACTTTAGCAGGTGACATTGAGTGGATATTTCAAGTTTTTTAAATCTTTATTTGACCACAATCTCACCTGATGCTAAGCGATGATGTGGTCTAAGACGGTGCATGAAGATTGAAGAGCTAGAAGATACCTTTTCACACTTACACTTACTTAATTTAAATTCGATTTATACACTATTCATCTCTCTTCCATCAAAGGACAAGCAGGCGCACGGCTCAGTACCATCCGTAACTAGTCAATATACCACCCATTCGCACACACCGTTTTGGTTCTACGTTCTTGATGCGTACAGCTAAGGTATGGAACACTGCCGTCGTCTGTTTTTCCTAAAGAATACAATCCGGGCCTCTTTAAGGTAAGAGTAAACAGGTTTCTTCTAGATCTTCGTGCTGCATCTTAGACCACATCATCACTTACCATCAGGTGAGATTGTGGTCAAACGAAGTGCTATCCAATGTAAAAAAAAAACAATAGTGGTTTGCCCCGAACAGAGATCTCGCGAGTCTTCGATTAAAATAAAAAAATATTATTTATAATCTTTGACTATCAAAATAATGCCACGAAATAAATAACCAACTAAGACCTACAGTTTCATTCAAATTACAGGTAACGGGAGTTCATGTATCTGGTTAAGCTTTTTTGGGGTACAAATTGCAGTTATTCTGGATTTCAGACTTTTGCCTATATTTGCGTCACTTAAGCTACACCCTGTGAATTTTGTCAAAGTTTTGTTTTTATTATGGCTAATAACTCAAAAAATACAAAAATTAAACTAAACATAAAAACAGGGTTGAAATGTACTAATGAAGATCTTTCATTTGACGTCCCACATGATCTAAAAGTCTCATTTTCATTTTTTTTTTACCCCGTCTTAAACCCCAATATCTCAACAACTCCCAACATTTTTACAACCCGCAGAAATCAACTTGGCACCTGCGTGGAATGTGCTTCCCCTCCCACCACACCCCACCGCCTACCGCTCTCGCCCTCGACGCGTCAGTACGGTCAGTAAATTAAATGCTACCGTTACGCGCGCGCGTCCTTTGTGTTTTTTTTTCGTTGCTATTATTGTTGGTGCTACATTTAACCCCCTTATTGATAAACGAATAGGTATTTGTTTAGGTATCTATTGATTAATTATAATATGTTTAGCGTCAGTCACACATTTGTCATCTGTCAAAGTGAGAATGAGACAAAACATATTTTAAGTAATCAATTTAGTAGGTACGCAAGCGAACCGCCCGTGAACTTCGCTTGAAATCGTGCACATCCACATTCGTAAAGTCATAATCACGAGGGTCGAGGGGTACTTGAAATGTTTATGCAGTTAGTACATCACTATGACGTCATTGTAGCGAGGTGCGTAGTTAACTTCTGCGTGTTATAGCTCATTTAGTCACACCATAATTGTGCCATCACTACCTACCAATAAACCAAATTTCACGATGATCGGATAAACGCTTCGAAAGTTATCCTCAGACAAACAAACATACATACATACAACATACATATGTACCTATATTCTGGCAAATAAACGTTCTGATTTCAGATTTTACCTTAAAGAGACCTAGATTCGTTTTCGAAAGACTTACGGCGCAATTAGAATAAGTACCTTATTTACCTACTACGTGAGGGTTTGTAGTTCGAATTAAGGATCGACTTTCGGTCTCACTTATTAAGATTACGACGTCGTCTAAGTCCGTCAACATTAGATAGAAAAACGATCTAATAAAGTTTGCTGGGAAGGAAAACGTTGTGTTTAGGCCGCACATGATCGGCCGCTCTGGAAATCCATGGTCTATGTTCAGAAATTGACTTTTTATTGTTGATAAGATGATTTGATAGATTATAAAACTGAATCGAGCCCGAGGTCAACTAAAAGAAACCGAATAGAAACTTATACCTTGCAGGCGAATTTCTTCAACAAATCTATAGTGTATACTTATATGGTAAGTATCATAGCCGTAGGAGAGCTCTGTAAGTAGGCCTATAATGTTATAGATAGCCTATTACTGTAGGTTATGGCCCATTAAAGGAATAAACACTCAACAGAAGCCCTGAGGCCTACAAGCAAGTAACGAGTACGATAATTACGATTCGCGATGTATGTACTCCCGCAATCAATCGACTCACTTTCTCTAATGAGTCAGACTGGTGTTTACAGGCCGATATTCTTGAGATGAGTTTTTTAACCTGCGCAAGTGAACGAAGTTTCTTAAGTGCGCTTGAGGTTGAGACCTATAAGCCTCACCGCACACGAGCTACGTCACAGCTACAAAACGGCGCCACCGAGCTGCGGACTGCATTTTATATGAACCAGCTGCACACGGTTGACGCCGGTGGTCGCTAAATGCCACGAGACGTTGCTTCGCGCACGAAGAGTTCCGTACCATTATCTATAAAAATGGCTAATAAATCACGTTTATTGTATGGGAGCCCCCTGAAATATTTATTTTATTCTGTTTTTAGTATTTGTTGTTACAGCGGCAACAGAAATACATCATCTGTGAAAATTTCAACTGTCTTACTTTCACGGTTCATGAGATACAGCCTGGTGACAGACGGACAGACAGAGAACGAAGTCTTAGTAATAGGGTCCCGTTTTACCCTTTGGCGTTTTGAGGCTGTGGCGCGTGGCTCGTGTGCGGAGATGCTAAGGCTAGTAATATGGCATAGATTGTAACCTGGGACAGATAGTATGGATTTCAGTTAATATGTAGGAAAATGGTACGCAATTTCGTATGACGAGTATTGGAAATACGTTTGGTATACCATCACCTAACAACTCTACGGCTGAAAACAACTCAAACAGACAACTGAAAAACTTGTTCTATCTAACTTGTCTACTAAATTATAAAAGTTTTAAAAGTTTTTATAACAGGAGAAAATTAACATTAAAACCGCATAAAACATTGAAACGAGAGTTCATATTCTAATGAGCCATGCGAGTATAACAAACGACCTACTTAAATGCTCTTCTCCCTTACGAAAGCCACTTGAGAACTTGACGGTCCTATTATTATGGTCATACATTGTATCCTGACCTGTTATTGCGGAAGCAAAATGGCAATGGAGGACGCCACAATGGCACTCATTTTAAGAGTTGACAGTGCTACCAACTTACCGCTGGATTCGAATTAAGCTCCACAGATACAAAACTGGAACTAAAAGTGACTGTTCAATAGAGCAGTTACTCGTTAAATAGGTTTGTCGTACATTAGGTAATTCCGAATGCTACCGCTGAGCTGCTGACCGCAACGACAGCATGAACATAGATTGTTAGTTTTTAATGAATAACCGCCAAGGAACGACAGGCGTCTTTAAACGACGGTTTCCCTTACATTAGCAGGTTTGTCAGCTTGTGTGAGTATCAAATCTACAGTTAAAAAAATCCCAAAGGCTATTAAACTAGTCAAACTGTGTTTCAGAAACCTCTTTCGTGACATAGAGAGTGAGTTCGGAATAGTTATTTTCGCAATTGTCGAAAATTCTAAAACCGTAGTTTTAAACGAATTTTAAACTTAAGCTTAAATAACTTAGGGTAAAATAGTTGTTTTTATCGCCATCTTGTTACCGTAATTAGAGAGATACCTTCTCAAGGACACGGCTACCTGCCTCAAGTGGCTCCAGAATGATGGATGAGATTATTAATCTCATAATCTAGACCCAACAAAGGTAAATAAAATAAAGAGCAAAAATTCAAGGTCGTCTGAAACTCCGAGGTTAAGTGAAGTCGTTAAAACAAACTTTTTTAAAGTCCCTAAGTATGTGCTCTTTTAAAATTCATCACTTCGATATTCTTCATCATATGTTAAAATCAGTATCCATAGCAACGGTTATTTGGCTTTCAGTTTTACGATGCGTTGGTATCCTAGTAATCTGTGGTTTTACGGAAATTATCGGATAACAGAAGCGAGAATTCTATTAGCTCCCACAAAATATAAATGCAAATGAAAGAGTTTATACATGCATCTATGTACGGAGCCACGATCATAAGGTGTTTCTAACCGAGCAACGTGTTGCTAGCAAGTATTGTCGGCAATGTTAACGCAATATTGTCATATTTCCCGGCCATTTTGACATATTACTGCCGATAAAATTGTGTGTCAAATCGTGGGCAATATAAGATAACAATGAATTACCAGGAAACCTATCGTCAACCATAGTTAAGCCAAATTGCGTAAACTAGTGGCGTTGGGCATTGCCGTCTAAGAACTGCTTGAGAAAAGATACTCGTAGAAGCACCTTTAAAAGCATTTGAAAACATTAAAACGAAATGACTCCAATCAAGTTTTGTTTCTCCCACGTCAGTGCAGGGCGTATAGACTGGTGCCTTGACACAATCGTGAATGATTCATCGAACTAATAATACGAACTAGTCACGTGCTGCACTGATATAGTTCACGTTATTGCTGAGATGATCCTCTGAATGATAATGAGCTTTACAATAACGATTTATTCTTCAATAGCTCAAACGTGCGAGGAAAACAACGAAGACATAAACCAAACAGTTTCAATTCCCATGCGCGGACATAACCTTCCGAACTTAGTATATACTAGCTTCCGCCCGCGGCTCCGCACGCGTGGTTTGTCAATAAAAAGTAGCCTATGTGATAATCCAGGTTCTATTCTACGTACATGCCAAGTTTCATCGAAATCGGTTCAGCCGTTACGACGTGATTGAGTAACAAACAAATATCTAAACTTTCGCATTTATAATATTATTGTAGATCTATAGTTAGGTACATATAGAATAAAAAAAAACCGCAATGGCATTAATAACCTACCTACAGCAGTCCACTGCTGGACGTAGGTCTCCTGACTTTCGGTCTCTACATTCGCCTGCAAAAAGTAGACTATATCTATAAAGATATATATTAAGATAAATATTGAATTATTTAGGTACTTACCTAACTTTAAGAGAGTTGTCTCTTAATTTTACCAGTCATATGAACTAAAGTAGAATCTACAACGGCAAAGCCAAACTCATTAAATAGTCGACTTTAGTAGCGAGACTAGTCTGAACATTACGACTAAACTTTGCATGCAAATATTATCCGCCATACCAACACGTATAGAGGAAATATGTATGTACTTAGATATATGCTAATGTACTCGTAGATAGGTATGTATATCTATCGGCTGCAGTCAACGACCCACTGCGGGGGACTCACACATGTTAATTATGTTGTAATTGAAACAAATGTTTACGTAGCTATGGCGATAGTATCTAAGTAGGTACCACTAGCCAATTCAAGTATGTAAAGGGGGAAAATGCCTTTAATAACAGAAAGAATATAAAATTATTTACAGGACCGTTGCAAACGATCTATAGATAGCTCAACTGCTCCAGATGACTACCAGGCGGAAGGTCCCTAAGACACTGGCTGCATTGCCCAGTTGAATTGCAATGCTTATGCGTTGAACCAAATAAGCGCCAGCTCTCGGGTCACACGTCGCTTCGACCAGATACCCAGACAGAATTTTTAAACGCGATAGGCCCCGGTACCCCTTTGACACAGGGTAAAGTAGTATAAAGTAAATAGCAAAGGATACTAACTAGATCTAAGGAAAATAGGGAATAGGAGAAGATAAGAAAAGTTTACTGATCGAGCGAAGCGAGATCTCCAAATCAACTGGGCAAATCGGAGTTGTATGTATGTATGTATGTTTGTTTGTCCGAGGATAACTTTCGAAGCGTTGATCTGATCATCGTGAAATTTGATACATAGGTAGGTAGTGATGGCACAATTTTGGTGTGACTAAATGAGCTAAAACTGTTGGCGGGTTGTTGAGATATTGGGGTTTAAAAGAGGTAAAAAAACTGAAAATGAGACTATTAGATCAAGTGAGACCTCAAATTAAAGGTCTTCATTAGTACATTTCGACCCCGTTTTTATTTTTAGTAAAGTTTTTGTAGTTTGTGAGCCACAATAAAAACAAAACATTGACAAAATTCACAGGGTACACCAGTGACCCCACAATGCTGAAATTCGGTAAGCGTGTAGCTTTAGTGACACAAATCTAGGCAAAAGTCTGAAATCCAGAATAACCGCATTTTGTACCCCAAAAAAGAGTAACCACTTAATATGAACTCCCGTTACCTGTAATTTGAATGAAACTGTAAGTCAAGTAAGGTGGTTGTTTATTTCGTGGCACTATTTTGATAGTCAAAGATTACGAATAATATATTTTTGTTTTTATGGGAGACTCGCGAGATCTCAGTTCGGGGCGAACCACTAATCTTAATCACAATAAATGACAAGAGGCAAAACTGATATTCACACTTCTTACCAGATCAAAACACCTGTTATAATTTAGAGCTAAATCTCCACAAAATACCAAGTCAATCGTAATCAAGCATTGTAAATGCACGTTGTACCTTGCAATACAATGTTAGCTTTCGAAAGTAATATTAGCTGTAGGTTTCAAACCAGAATGCAACAATGTAGCGGCAGAAATAACTAACACTAGAAATAAACCTATCACTCCGACATTAGCTAGTTCCAATTTACTCATTCCAATTTAGTAGACCAAACGATGTACACAACACGGGACAAGATGGTCGAAATGAAAACATAAATGAGCTTCCGACCGTGTTGAAAAAACGAATGTTTGATTCGTCAATGTCATTAAATCGGTGTCAATAACAAACTGGGTCGCAATTCGCAAGTACTGTTACTATAAATTGCGATTGGTCTATATTTAGAACTCTTGACCCACAATAAGTAACACAAGTCATACTAACGTTGTAAAGAGTGACATGTCGCAGAATGTCGGGTCGGGATTGGGAAGTTTGATTTGGAATAAGTTTTTTGTTGAAAAATTACTTTTTCAAAAGAGAACCGCAAGCAGATTCAAATGAGCCCAAACACTAGTAGCTTACTATAATCCATTCAGAAGTTCCGTTGTCTAGCATCCGTCTCCGTCATGAGACCACCTCCATGGTACCATATTATTTCATTGTTACCGATTAATTTACACTTTTAATTTAACCTGTTTACAGTAAAATGTTACCTATAGTTTCCCGGAACAAATATCTGTACACCATGCTGTTTGCATGGTGTACAGATTTGTCCGGCAGCGGGAATCAAAATTCAAAATGTTTTTATTCATTAAAATCAAAAGGATCACTTTGAAACGTCAATTTTACTGCCTGTTCCGACCAAGCCAGGAAAGATAGGCAAGAAGAAATCGAACCAACTACCTCCTGTGTCTCAGCCGGCTATACGCCCACTACGCTGCAGAGGTCGTTTATTTAAAACGTAAAAAAGCTGTGGTTTTATCTGTGCGAGTATAATTGATGTCAAACAAGGATCCGCCCGCGGCTTCACACGCATAGTTTGTCACACTAATATTATAAATGCGAAAGTTTGGATATTTGTTTATTTATTTGTTTGTTACTCAAACACGTTGCAACGGCGATTTCGATGAAATTTGGTATGTACTAAGATTATAACCTGGATTAACACATAGGCTACATTTTATTGACAAACCACGCGTACGAAGCCGCGGGCGGAAGCTAGTAAACCATATATCATCATAATTAATGAATGAATGATCATACTTGACGTTTCAAAGTGATCCTTGTGATTTTAATGAATAAAAATATTTGACTTTGTCTTTGACATCGAAACATACAGAAAGACAGAGTTCCTTTCGAATTTATATTAGCATGGATAGTACAAACTTTATTTTCTTTTAAAATTTATCCGTTTTAAACTTACCTGAAGGCGAAATGTAACGTAAATATTAAACGAACCCCAAATCCATCAGTTTCGAACATTCAATAGGTGCAATGGCTCAACGTACATCGCAATCGAAGTGCCTTTAATTAGTATTGGTTCTCAGGCCAAGCACAATACTGCCAAGCACACACAGCCCGGAGCCCGAAAGCCAATCGTGCCCCGGGCGGTATTGCTTAAAATTTCAAACGCTCCAAGCCTGCCAACTCTCTAAATTGAATCTTTGTCTAGGTTTTGTTGCCGGATATGCAGGTGCCTGAAGTAGTAACTAATAGAGAACTAAGGTATGTCAAGCTATCGAATAATAATAATAATGCCAAATGGAAAATAATAATAATCTTTATGTTAAGTAATTTCAATGTACGAGTATAAACTATATCTAAACATGCTTACATACCACCTAGGTACCTACCTGTTAATGTTCAGTTTAAAAACACAATTAAAAACGTTAAATATTCTTAGTTTCTGACTTTCTACCCAGATCCTGTTTTTTATGCCATATATGTTTGGTAAAAGCCTTTGGCTCACTTAACGTTAAGTAATAACCATCAGCTATAACAAAGTATTGCCTCGTAGGTCAATCAGCTTAAAAACGTGCCCTACAATGCACTGCTCTGCGTCCATCAACTTGAGGTATACAGGTGTAAAGCCTTATGTGCCTGTAATTGAACCGAAACACACCAATACTGTTTGACTGTAGAAATAGGTATGGTGGATGTACTTCTCCGGGCTAGCCCTTTCAATATAACTCCTACTACTCTTAAAACTAACTTATTATCATAATCTAATTAAATTACCTATAATAAAACCGGCAAAGTGCGAGTCGGACTTGCGCACGAAGGGTTCCGTGCCATTATCTATAAAAACGGCAAAAAAATCATGTCTGTTGTATGGGAGCCCCCTTATATATATTTATTTTATTCTGTTTTTAGTATTTGTTGCTATAGCTGCAACAGAAATACTTCATCTGTGAAAATTTCAACTGTCTAACTATCACGGTTCATAAGATACAGTCTGGTGACAGACGGACAGACAGACAGCGGAGTCTTAGTGATAGGGTCCCGTTTTACCCTTTGGGTACGGAACCTTAAAAACAGACAGCCACAGAGTTTTTCTATTCCTGTTCCATTCTCGTACTTGGGTAATTGTTCTTCTTTATATGAAAGAAAGAGAAATGAAGACATGGTACGGATAATGTTTCCATCGTTATAAAAAAATTTATCGAGCACACAAGAGAGTAAAGACGAAATCGAAGAAATCTTATTTTATTCATGGAAAAAGTACTTATCCTAATTGATACCTATATAGTTGATCAAGTAACTTAGGGTAACATTCCCAACACTAAAGAAATGAAAGGAATACTCGACATAGGTTTATTGTACAATGCTAATTCAAATTGACGAATCGATAACCTATATATTTGGAAAGGCAAGTAAAATATAGTAGACCGACATAAAAAAGTAATACGCGAGAAGAAGAATTATAGATGAATTGAATAATGGCATGACCAATTCCAGTTTAGATCCATCCCATCCAGATATTCCAGATTATTCACAAATCAGGTCTAATTCAGTCACCAAATTAATTTACAAAAGACCCGGTCCTGGCAACACACCGCAATCATTTCGGCCCGATCGCCCTTCGAATTTACGTAGGCATCAAGGATAGCAACATTTCAAATCCAATCTGCATGACTGGATAGGTAACGATCTCTTTGGGACGCTTGCAAACATTTGTTTCATAAACCCTAGATACAGAAATTGTACCTATTTCATAATAAGCTTCAGAAAATTTCGAAATCAAATAGGTACCTACATAAAAATGAAATCCATTAATTTCAAGTAACCAAGACTCTTTAAAGAAAAACATCTATGAAATAAATATTTAGGGAACATCTTTGTTACCGAAATTATTGACAATTTCACATCAACAAAAAATAAAGTAATAAGATTATATTTTAGGATTCTGTTGGAGTTTGAAGACGATGCTAAATATTTTCCTTCGGTAAAATGTTATCTACAGCTGCAAATCTGCAATACGTCAGCAAAGAAATTATAATCTCTTATTATTTAGTATTTTATTGATCGTTGTACGTCAGCAATAAGTCTTCATTTAATTTAACAGTAGGATAACTTCACATAATTATAAAATGAATAGGTAACAGCAACTATTCTATTTTGTAGTTAGTTTTACCCAGTTTTGTTATATCAATAGGGATATTGTTTGTCCCCGGGCTTTCTCGCTTCCTCATTCAATCAATTAAGTGCAATATGTCACTACTATACGACGTTTTACGATTATCCTTTTCCCGTTTGCGCTCAATTAAATTATAAGTATTTGTAGGATCAAACTGTAAGACACATTTTAGCAACTTAGTCCAGTAGGTGCAAATGCGATCGATAAAGACTAACTACTTACCTGCCAAAATGTAGGTGTAGTGTAGGTATCTACCTAGTTTGTAGATGTACGTTAAGTAGCTATAATAATCAATCGTATTTAATTGTTTTCAGGTAATATTCAATCTTATTGGAATTCAAAGGCTAAGCTATGTTTAAAGTATTTTAATCAAGCAAAGTGTATCTACCGTAAACATCTCACACCACGTCATCGATGCTACGTAGGTATTACTCAAAAAAGTAAGTAAGTAATGCTAATATCAAACAATCAGGATAACTCTCAAAGTAGATAGAACCGGAGCTAAACTTTTACTTTTACTAAATCCCTAAAACCATCTTATAGACTTGCATCTTGCATCTTGTTTGCAATTTTTCGATATAAAAATTGTGGAAACACAAGCCAAACAAATCAAAAACTTCAAAACAATTACAAACCATTAGGGCGGAAAACTTTAAAAATCCTTCACATCACTACTTAAATTGAGTGCACTGCTAACAAGCGTTATAAAAAATCACTTCACTCATCATCATTTTCGGCAAAACAATTTCGCACAACGCCGAACCGGCCAATGTTCGTCATCAAACCTACCGCAACGCGACGACTGTTACCGAATATTCCCGAATGGGGATACGGCAAAACGGACGCTATTGCCGACGAGCGGCGAGGCACTGCGGTGCCAAAGCAAGCCGGCCGGCCGCGTGCGACCTTCTCCTCAGAACCCTCAAGACATAAACACCCCAAAGCCTAACCGCGATCACGACCTTACGCCCCTCACATAAACGCTATTTTCGCATAACCAACGCCTACAACGCCAATCGATGCTCCTGAAACAGGACAACACATCTTTCGCCTCCGCTCCCGAGTCGTCACCGATACAAATTCTCGCCAATTTCGTCGATTACCAAAAAAATATGTAATCGAATCGAATAATGCATCTCGAATTTCATTAGGATGGTGGTGGATGCGAATACCTTGCCAGTCGGGTGTAATAAACAGGCTATAACTTGTAAAAATATGGATTCCTTCGATCGTAATTTCTGCGTTTATACTGTGGGCTTCGAGAATGCGAGGAGTTTGTAAAACACAGGTTATTTTTATTTCACACAAATTAATCGAATCGTAATGAGAATGAAAGAGAAGTAGATTTATTGTAACTTTACCTTATTTATGAGAGAGATAACAATAACTTTGTTAATTATGTGGCAGATTACAGTAAAAATGTAAAATATAAACAAATTGATAATGAACACAACATAAAACACGATTACATTTACATATGTTTTGCACCGTTGCATTTACAAAATAAATAACGTACGAGTAAGTATCATGAACAAACAACAAATTTAAAACTAAGCAGATGAACATAGAAACATGTGGGTGAAATACAAGTAAATGCGTCGCTTTCGATCGAAACGATCTTGTTGCAAACCAAACTTGATACGAGCCGGTTCGGATTACTGAAACCGAGATTGCGAATTGCAACTATTTGCGTTTGTCATTCATGAGCATTGGCAAATAAGATCGAAGAATGAAAGGATGAATAAAATAAAGTTAGAAACATGAAACAGTATGAATACTTTAAGGATTCGCTACTACAATCGTTACATGACATTTATTTTAAACATTGGTAGTTCGCGTGTCTTTCAAATGTACTAAACCTGTTTACGACTGCAGTTAAATATTAATCCCTCAGGCATCACAACCATACAAAAATGTATTGGCGTGATCCTTGTCGGGACTATCTTTAAATAATCAGACAACATAATAGGTAACTCTACAAATTTCGAATAAGTTCGATCGAATAATGTTAAGTCATTCGAGTTTAATAAGATAATTGAAATTTGGCTGGTTTAGATAGCATGTATACCAAGCGAAAGTTTAGACGTACGAACGCGCAAAAATGCAATCAACACTTAAGAAGAAACAGAACAAAACTCAAACAAAGTCAAAGAGGATCCCACAATGCTTGAAAACCCGTCTGTATAACCAATGTGTCCTGCCAACAATGACTTACGGTGCCGAAACATGGGCACTCACTAAGAAAACTGTGTACAAAGTACGAGTTGCACAGAGAGCCATGGAGCGCGCCATGCTTTCCATCAACCTGCTGGATCGAGTTCCCAATACCGAAATCCGACGCCAGACGAAAGTCCAAGACGTCGGAACAAGGGTGATGGAACTCAAGTGGAACTGGGCAGGACATTTGGCTAGACGAGGTGATGGCAGGTGGAGTAAATCTTTGACCGAATGGTGGCCAAGAACAGACCTAAGAAGTCCAGGACGTCCGACGGCGCGGTGGGTCGACGATATAAAGAAAGTCGCGGGCAACTCCTGGATGCGCAAAGCACAGGACCGGGAAGGGTGGCGTTTACAAAGGGAGGCCTACACCCAGCAGTGGGTACTTATGGGCTGTAGATGATGATGAGAACAAAACTAACGCATTGAATTAAATACATGAACAAGACAAAACAAACTAATATTACATAAAGGATGAGAAGTGGCCGCCATTATATCTAAGAGTTTGAAATGCGGAGAGGCTAATAAGTCAGTAGGATAACTTATGTGCCTATTTATCAGTGCTGAAACCGTGAAGGAAGACATCAATCGTATGAAAACCGTACTCTGACAAGTAGAAGATAACTTGGTTTATGTTGTGCTAACCTAAATAACACACACAGGGTATGAACCAGATTAAAAAAGCCCTTACTTTATCTCTATGTCTTTTTTCTATAGGATTCCAAGCAGAGAGGGTGATTTGATGAAACCAGGTCACATGACATCAAAATTATGATTCCTAGCCCTACACGTGTCACATAAAAGCAACATACTTACAAACAAAATACCAAACATTGCGTCATTTAAATCAATAATAGAACTGGAACAACCTTGCAACTTTTACAGCCGAGTTCAAAAGTTCAAGCCACAGAATAATGATGACATAACTAATCATTGCGCTTACGTTCTGCAGTTGAATTGAATTCCACGAATGGTAAAATGGCGGGTGCCGCAATTGTAAATTATGCTGTGAAGTTAAACGGTGCCCGGGAACTACAAAGCATTGAACAGTTGGAAACAGTTTGAATTGTAGAATCGGCAAACCGTTTCAAAGAGTTGCGTTCCGCTCGACGCACCGCCGTGGGAAAGGTAGAATATAGTGTTACGAGTTGAGGGTTCGGGATAAAATAATGGGAATCGATCTAACCAAAATAACACTTTTATTCAGCACTAAACGATGAATACACGAACTTGGTCACACGTAATCACAACACACTAATTCACACCACTTAAAGTCACCGAAATGATCGCACGTATAGCTTAATCCAGACTGACTCGCGAGCAACTACTGTTCACGCGAGACCCTTCTCACGTCAGTCCTCCAGGGCCTCGCTGAGACTCACTCGCTCACTCACTTAGACTGACTCACTCAGACTAACTCAGACTGAGACTCGAGACTGGCTGTCCGGCCATCTCTCCGGCCTATTTATATCGCACACATTTCGATTGTTCGAGAAAGATGTCGATCCTTCCAGGAAAGGGTCGGTCCCTCGACACAATGGCCACTCCCCATTCTGCGAAACCACAAACAATAGCAACAATAACACAGCAAGACAAAAGCGTTCGAGAAGGTTCGATTATTACTCATTGTTTAACAGCTTCGGCGTAACAATAGCTAGGATTTCTACACATTGTAAAAGTAGCGGAAGGGAAGAAAACTAGTAAAGGATTTTTAGAATCTATTTTTTCCCGTTTGCCAAATATCAAATGCTTACGAGATGCTGCTATAGTAACTAACGCTTTTGCTGAAAGAAAACATAAAGAAAAGTGTAAGCTAATTTGGCCATTCGGCCGGCTAAAGACGAAATGAAAGAAGCTCTGGACGCACTGAATGCCATCATTACGTTTGAATTAGGTTTGCAATGTACTTAATTTCTATTTGATTTGTTAATTTTTTTAATTTATAGATTTTTACGTAAGATAACTGTTATATATACATGCATATATATTATAATTATTATGTTAGTCATTTGGAACACAGCCGGAAAAAATCTAAATGTTATGCCTGCCACCTCTCTGGGAAACAGGGTTGATGATATTTAGGTATATATTCACCGAGAGTGATTTTGAACAATTTTAAATCCGCACTTTGCTGGAAAGTCATTCAATAAATCGTTGTCAGCTGTTAACATCACAGTCATAAACAAATTGGTAAAGCATGCACCCGCGCTATGCATGTTTGTCTATTTGTCGTCCTGTGTAAACATTTACCTAACTGTCAGGTTTTAGGTTACATTTTTAACCACTACATCTCACTGGTTCTTTTTAATCCAGAATGCTGTAAACAGTTCGACGTAAAGTGTCTGGGTGAGCATTAAAAGAGCATTATGTATGATGAAAGATGGTGAAAAAAAAAAAAAAAAAAAATCGTGTATCTCACCTTAACAACACTTACCGCGAGTAGTATACATACTTTATTATCGTTAACATGAGTATAAAACCGTGTGAAATACAGGCATTGTTATCTGTTGATTAATTAAAAGACGGTTCCTTAGCTTCTTAAAACTGTAAAGCGTTATGGTAATTCCAAGCGTTTTTAATACAAAAAAACGTGTAACAATTTAAATAAATAATGATAATTTAAAGGTACTAAAAAAAATCTATAGGTACTAATATTAAAACGAGATAAACAATTGGGAAATCTCCGGAACCACGAAACCGATTTTGATTTTGCTTGACATTTCACACAACGCTATCTAGCCCCAAACTAAGCATAGCTTGTACTATGGGAACCAGATAGCTGTTAGAATACTTATACACTTTTTTTTAAATACATACTTATAATATATAGAAAAACACTCAGGCACGGAAAAAATATCTTTAGATCATGTAAAAATTTGTTCCGCGGCGGGAATCGAACCCACTACCTCCTGCGTCTCAGCCAGCTAGACGCCCACTGCGCCACGGAGGTCGTCTTCATAAGTTTTATCATATTCTTTAAATTATAGAAAGCTATATTATCCCCGAGTGCTTAACTGCTTATCCATATTAATATTATAGATACGAAAGTAACTCTGTTTGTTTGTTTTGTTTACCTTTTCCCGACTAAACGGCTGAGCGGAACGGATAATTAAATTTTGGTGGCCTGGCTACGTTTTGACTCAAAAATAATCTTGAAGGGGTGAAATAGGGGTTGAAAGTTTGTATGGGCAATTCAAAATTCCTAAAATTCATTTTTTCACATTAGGTATATAAATACTGCGTGTCACCGCATTTACAACATTAATTTAAATCACGGGTAGGGCTGATGGCTAGTATTGTTGTAAAATAGTTTTTTTTTTCAAATTCTAAAGAATTTGAAAATAATTTTAATAATAAAATTTGAATGGTAAACCACTAATTTTTTTTAATTTTCAATCCTAGGTACTTTAATTTCAAGTCCTAAAATATCAATGACACAGTCTGTATAAAATAGGTAAACAAATCATATTCATTCATCATGTAAGTATGTACCTGTTAAACTAACTAAGCGGCATCGGCGTAAAGGCGCTGCCGATTTACGTGAAAAATTGTTTATTGGAAATATATCGATTACTGGCTAAATATTCAAGCCAATTAAACCAATCTCTAAAATCAGTTAATACGATTCTGCATATGTGTTTTACATTAATGTCGTGAATGCGGTGACAGACTGTAGATTATGACCAAGATTGGGAGATAGGCTACTTTTTACCCAACTGCGCAGAAGAAAAGTAATGTTTTATTAACAAACGACGCGTGCGAACCCGCGGGTGGACAAGTAAATGTTATTTTTCTTGAGAAAATAATTATAAACAATATTACGCAGTATTCGTCACTATTCTGTGACGATAGGCAGACAGAGCCACATTGTTGGCCTTAATTGGCTCCACCAAAAGCTTATTAGCTTAAATGTCCCATCTGCTCTAAACAGCTTTCTCGTGTACATTACATGATGACCGACATCTGAATTTACCCTAAGCATACATCCCATATCATTCTCATGAGAACCGTATCATGGATTTTCACACCTGGATAATGTCATTACAATACGATTTTGAAAAAAGTATCGTTCAAATCTCAATGTCATTCAATGACACATGCGGCTTAAAAATTTGATGGGGTGATATCCGAAAATGGTTAGAAGTTTTAATTACGAGAATCTAAGACAGTTTTTAATTTTGTTTTAATGTTATTTTTTTATACTATTGGAAATGGAACAAGCATATGTCCCACCTGATGTTAAGTGGTAACCATCGCCTATAACAAAGTATTGCATCGTAGGTTACGCTCCTTAGAAACTTGTCCTACGATGCGATACTTTGCGTCCATCAACTTAAGGCATACAGGTACTGTATAGCATAATTAAATATTGCAATTTCTAAAAAAAACTAGAATGTTTTCCGTTTATGTTCGTGCTGATTTTTTAGACCATCTTGAGATTTTTGTCTTATATTTCTAGACACATCTTTGAATTTCTATGCATTTATAAGTATTTATCTGTAAATTAATACGCGAAGAGAAAACTTTCTACCCCTTTTTAACCCTATTGCGCGCACGTAAGAGTGTGAGATTTTGCATATTTAAAGTTTATAAGAAGGCGGGGCGAATGGTAAAACTAAGCTTAAAAAAGTAAGAATTACGGTCTAATTTTGACCACTATGCAGTGGCAATTAGTATTTATAAATCTGTATTAATATTATAAAGAGGAAAGATGTGTATTTTTGTATGTTTGTTTTGTAACGAATAAACTCAACAACTACTGGTTTGATTTCAAAAATTCTTTCACCATTATCCCGGAGTAACATAGGCTACTTTTTACTGGACTGCGCAGGAGGGTAAAGTGTTTATTGACAAACCATGCGTGCGAAGCCCGAGGCAGGTCAGCTAGTATAATATAACTTAGGTACAAAATTAACTCAAGACTACGAGTACAATCCATCCTTGGGGAGAACCCTACTAATACGAGTATTATAAACGCTCTTTCACGCAAAAACTACCGATTAAATTTTAATGAAAGTTCACAATAATATAGCTTATACATTAAAATAACACATAGGCTATAATTTTTAAACATAGTGCGTGAATTGTCCAAAATATAACGATAATTGTCAAGTAAGTCGGAAAAAAATCTGCCATCTGCGAGATATTCTGGCGTACGCTGCAAAAACGGTAGAGTTTAAACGTATACATATAATGTATAAGATAAATGTTTATCTTAATTAGTCCTACAAAAAAGTCAGCGACAGCATATATCTATCTTTTATGAGTAAGCCATTATCGCCAAAACAGTGACATACATCACACATATATAACAGTGATATACAAACAGTGATCCAATTTTATTAAATACATTCGTAAATCTATCCTCACAAAATATGGCGTTTATAATACCTTTTATTGTGAGATCATGAGATCAGTGAGATCATTATCGAAAATACCTAGTTTCGATGTACAACCCGCAGAAATCAACTTGGCACCTGCGTGGAATGTGCTTCCCCTCCCACCACACCCCACCGCCTACCGCTCTCGCCATCGACGCGTCAGTACGGTCAGTAAATTAAATACTACCGTTGCGCACGCGCGTTCTTTGTGTTTTTTTTCTCGTTGTTATTATTGTTGGCCAGATTTTTGAGTGATTATGGGGAAAACTATTCATAGTAGGGAAAGAAACATTATCTTGAAAGTGATGCACTTTTTTGAAAATGAAAAAAAGAATAAACGTTTCGTCATTCCTGTCGATCAAGCTGTCAAACGAACTTGTTTGGCTACTGGCTGTTCGAAAAGAACTTTGATGCGAATAAAAAACGAGGCTGCTACAGAAATTCAAGATGCATCTTTTGAAACAGCGAGCACTTCTTCGGATAACATCGTTATGCAACAATCGTCTTCGCCAGTCCCTTCGTCGCATGAGGTTAAATTATCTACACCGGGTAAAAAGAGGAAATCGAGTGCCAGAAAAGTCATAATCACGAGTGTCGAGCGGTACTTGAATTTTTTATGCAGTTAGTACATCACTATGACGTCCTTACAGCGAGGTGCCTAGTTAACTTCTGCGTGTTATACCTACATACATTACTCAATATAGAACAAGGGTCTCTCAAAGTAATTCTGTCTGTCTGTTACGCCTTCACAAGTAATCCGCAGAACCAATTTTGATGAATTTTGGTATAAAGATTTGAGAAAATAATACTCGCTAGCTACTCGAAGTTCTTACTAATCCTGCGCAGATGAAGTCGCGGGTACCAGCTAATGTCTAATAAATATCTTAACACACTACCATAAGGTTCATTAACTGGAGCAATCTAGGTTTCTTAACAAAAACATACCATAAAATATGTACCATATGCGTTCATACGGATAACACCATATAATTATGGTCTATTAGTAATTCTGCTAGACGGGCGATGACTAACGCAACTATTTAAAGATAATTTGACATAACTGTTGACCTGTAATCGTGAGTGTATAATAAGTTTTTATTGAATGACGGTCATGTTTTGAGTTGTCATTGAAAGAGATACAAAATTTCGGCCAGCTACGATAAACCTACTTCATTACTTCATCTTTTTTTTTAATCTAGATATATCTTCGTTTGACCACAATCTCACCTGATGGTAAGCGATGATGTGGTCTAAGATGAAGCACGAAGATCTAGAAGAAACCTATTCACTCTTACCTTAAAGAGGCCCGGATTGTATTCTATAGGAAAAACAGACGACGGCTAAGTGTGTATACCTTAGCAGTACGCATCAATAACGTAGAACCAAAACGGTGTGGGCGAATGGGTGGTACTCGTATATCATCTAGGTACGGATGATACTGAGCCGTGCGTCTGCTTGTCTTTTGATGGAAGGGAGATGGCGGGATCAGATCGTATAGTTCCTGGGCACATTCCCCGAAATGTATCCTGTAAAAGATCGTTAGACTTGCAACTTTATCATCTTTATCATATCAGCCATGAAACACTAAATATAAGCCTCCTCTCTACATTTCTAGAGCGGCCGACCTTGTGTAGCCTGCACCCATCAGCTCCTTAACCTTACCTTTATTACATCATCGTCTAGAATCTGGACTCTAGATGAAATCTAGTATGGGCCCTCCTACTCTATATATATATATGCCTTTTGTGTGTAGTCTCCAGAGGGCTTCGCCAAGTTACAATCGATTAGCAATGACGCTAGTCGATTAGTCCGAAAATGTATGGGATTTGACACATGCTATAGAAGAACCACGTGATATAGCGACAACAATACGTAGCGAATGTAATTTGGCTTACGTAGCAAGTTACATTCGCTTCGATTTCTACATACTTAGGTTTGTTGTCGCTATATCACGTGGTTCTTCTATAGCATGTGTCAACTCCCATACATTTTCGGACGAATCAACTAGCGTCATCGCTAATCGACTGTAACTTGGCTAAGCCCCCAGGTCTAGAAGACCTAACAATATCTTCTAACGATAATAACGGCCCATCCACTCACGTTCATTCATTCTGACTTGTCCTGTATTTCAAACTGTGTGTGTCTCGCTTTTGCAAATCCACTGGCGTTCATTCCATAGCGATTGTAGATACCGGCAGAAAGGAATGAACGTTAGTGGATGCTTACATTTCGATACTTATTTTTTCAGATATCTATGACCGTCTCTTTAAAATTACTTATGTGTGGGTATATCGCGTAATTAGTTGGTGTAAATGGGATGAGCCATTAGTAATTTATGATCAAATGCCTTATGGTCCTATTTTATCGGGTTCAGTAATGATCTCGAAACTAAGGTCCTAATTCCTCAGCGTATTGCCATCAAGAGATTGGCGTAACAGATAGAGGTTTCTACGGGTTGCTATTGTGAGTTTATGAGGGGCCAAACCTTTTGGGGTATGTATTCCTACGGAATATTCCCCTCACATTTCCCCTTAGCCGACCTTTAACCCAGATGAAACGATATTTAAGCGAAAGAAGTAGGTACTTAAATAATTTATGTAAAATAGAATATAACAAAGTTTGTAATTAGAGAAAACTCCATTCTCCTTGCAACTCGTCTGAGTTTGACAAAAAAAAAACAAAATCCAAATATTTTGTAAAGAATCGATTAAAAACAATTCGGTACAGTATTCACACACCGATTTAAATGCAACCCAATCCAGTATTTAATCCAAATGAATCTGAACAAAATCGATTCGCGTATTCGATTACCGGCTCAGTTTATCTGCGCAATCGAATATCGGCGACACTGTTAATCCGACCGAATCGAATGTGACTAATCGATTATGTATATAATGCGTGACTTATGTCTGTCTGATCATCAACATCAGCTGGGGAGTCGTGACTCGTGGCATACGATTATTGTACACAACACACACTTAACATGGTGACTCAGAACTGCGAGCATCGCCGATGTTTACGAAGCTTTTCTTCAATTCCGTAAACAACTTGACGAGTCAACATCGTTGACGCTCTAAAATCTAGCGTTGACACTAGACAGAGAAACTATGCAAGACAACTTATATACCTATCACATATACTGTAGTCATAAGGATTGCCACCAGTAAGGTGCAAGCAATCTACAAAAATCCTACGCTATTTTGGGTGGGATGGAAAATATAGCAATCTTATTATTGGAATTTTCTAGAGTGCAGCTAGTCATCTAAACGTCATCTTTTTAGGATTCCGTTGCCGAACTACCCTTATAGTTTCGCCATGCCCGTCTGTCTGTCCGGCGAGTTACAGCATTTTACTCGTAGACTATTAATGCTGTAAAACTGAAATTTTGCATACTGGACACCTTTTAAGTTATAACATAAAAACCAAAAAAACCGTTTTAGAGGTAGTTTAGGAGTGTTTTTGGGGCTTTCGTTGAATAGGTCTTCCAAAACACTAAAGATTTCCTCAACACTTTTATGAAACATAGAGCTATTTTCGTAATAGTCGTGTCTGTCCCCATAATTTAGAAACTGTTTCGAATGCTGTTTTTCTCCTTCCCTTCACATATTCACCTATACTTATCAATGGCATAAATAGATTGGTCAGAAAATTCTGGTGTTGCCAAGAAGAAAGCAATTTCCCGTCTTATATCACCTCAAGCCGGCCCGCTAACCTACCCTACTAACAGGAGCCACTCGAGCACGCGCGCCACAGTTGATTCTGCCTGCAATGTTTATTTCTGACGTTGATTGTTTGTCTAGAACTCTAGATCTCTCTGTAAGTAGGTTCCCTCGGCAAACACACGTTCAGTAGAATAACACCGACCAGCGCAGCGTCAGCATAATAACATTGTTCGTCGTGCCTCAGGTTCTATCTTGGCTAGTCTGCGTCAGGAGCAGATTGAGGTATGCCATGAAAAGCGATAAATAAAAGGAAGTAAATCTTAAGAAATATTTATGTATCTCATAAATCGATGACGGTCAACGTGTAACGGTGATAATTCGATCAATATTAGCCATTGTCGGCTGTGAGTGAGATAGATTCTAGATGAGGTTGTATATAGAGTTGTATGTAGTCCTGCCGGGTTGTTTTTACCAGATATAGAAAAATAAATAAATAATAAAATAAATATTCCTGGACATTTCACACAGCGCTATCTAGCCCCAAACTAAGCAGAGCTTATACTATGGGAATCAGATGACTGATAGAATAAATAATAAATAAATATCGCTGGACATTTCACACAGCGCTATCTAGCCCCAAACTAAGCAGAGCTTGTACTATGAGAACCAGATAACTGATAGAATACTTATATACTTTTTTTTTGTAAATACATACTTATAATAAATAGAAAAACACCCAGACACGGAACAAATAGCTGTAGATCATGCAAACATTTGTTCCGCGGCGGGAATCGAACCTCCTGCGTCTCAGCCCACTGCACCACGGAGGCAGTCAGAATACTTAATATATACTTTTTTGTATATACAGACTTATAATATATAGAAAAACATCGAGACCCGGAACAAATATCTGTAGTTCATGCAAAAATTTGTGCCACGGCGGGAATCGAACCCGCTAGTTCCTGCGGCTATACGCCCACTAAGTCACGGAGGTCGTCGCAATATTTGGATGGATGAACGCTACAGCATTCAGTTCAAAAATATTATGATAGTGCCGTGAAAATACTGCAAGCAACGGTTCCGAGGATACAAAGCAATTACTTTACCTTTTTGTTTGGTCGCGGAAGTTAGAATTTTATCCTGATAAAAATAACATGAGCTGCGTTGGATAACTTTTCAACGGTAGCATACGAAACTAGCGAGTGCAAAACTGCAAATGTTATATTTTCTGTTTGTTTCTGTAAAGTTTGGACGTTGAAAAAACATACACCATCGGTCGAAAGATACCGCTTGGAGTATGCAGCGGGTTAAAAATGTTGTTTAGCATGTAAAAGAGAACTAGACAGGAAAATCAATAAACCACTGAATAAAACGCAAGCTTCCGCTATGCAAACTGACACATATTTATGTATTCCCAAGAGAGAAATATACGCCAATCCCATTACAACTAGTCAACTAGACTAAACAGTTTTAATCTTTGATCGGAGTTCAGCCGTTAGTTGGGTAATATTCTGAACTGCGGTCAAATATTCGAACTTTAGTTAGGATACGACAGGCAAGCGATAGTTTTCATGCGATTATCAAGATGGGAGAAACAAGCTTCGCTTTATATGTTTGCATGATTTACAGATATTTGTTCCGGGTCTGGATGTTTTTCTATATAAGTGTGTATTAAAAAAAAAGTATAATCGTATTCTATCAGTTATCTGGTTTCCATAGTACAATCTAAGCTTAGTTTGGGGCTAGATAGCGCTGTGTAAAATGTCCAGCAAATATTTATTTATTTATAGGTAGGTAGGTACGCTTATGGTACGCTTAGGACGAGCAGTACGTCTATGGAATGCATTACCAATAACAATACGGCAAGCCACATCTATATTTAAATTAGCTATTAACTATATTTAAACCTAGGGTAAAAAGCTTGTAACTATCAAAACGTCATAGTATCGCACATAAATTAATGTATATTTATCTAATGTATGTATTATAAATATTATATATATCATAATTTTAGGTATGTATTAGTTAATTTCATAATTACATTTCATAATTTCATTTATTTCATCTTTTGACAAATTACATGTTCATAGCTATAATAATAATAAAAAAGAATCTAATAAAAATAATTAACTTAATTACAAATTGGTAGAATTTAATTATGATGTCAATAGTGAATAACTAATTTTACAAGATAATTTATATACAAAAAAATTAACAAAAAAAAATTAAAATAAAATAAAATTAGAAGTATGTATGTATATGTATGTGCAAAAGCATTGTCAATTTTATAATAATAAATCAATTAATGTTGCACTCTCTACATCCACATCTTAGTCTTTAAAGTGCACCCCCGACCATATCTTTGACATAACAAAATCCTCTCCATCCAATGGTTGTCTGGAAGAAATCGCTTCAAAGCGATAAGACCGCCCATATTTGCTTTGTGTCTTCTATTTTGTCTGTAATTTTTATTTTTTAATGTGTACAATAAAGTATTTTCATTCATTCATGCATGCGCTTATAGTTCTAATGTGAATGAAGAAAGAAAAAGGTAGCTACGTCAATCAAGAAAGCATACTTACAGAAGAAAATCCCGCTACCTCACTATCACTACTCTACTGGTAAGGGAAAAAAGTTTGTTCATGTAACTTAAAATAATCGCTTGTTTGCGTTTCATATACCTACCTAAAATCTTAGACGAGAATAGTGTATTTTTATAAGTACTAATATTATCTCATCCCATTCCACTAATATCCCACTCCCCACTAATATTATAAACGCGAAAGTTTGTATGTATGGATGTTTGTAACTCTTTCACGTCGTAACGGCTGAACCGACTTCGATGAAATTTGGTATGCACGTAGATTATAACCTGGATTAACACGTAGGCTACTTTTTGTTGGCAAACCATGGTTACCGCTGGCGGAAGCTAATTACTTATAAAGAGGTAAAGATTGTAAGATTTTTGTAGGAGTAATCTACGAAACTACTGAATTTTGAGAATTCTTTCACCAATAGAAAGCTACATCATCCCTGAGCGCTATATTGAAGTAGACCTGAACCAGGCAATAGAGAAGGAGATTTTTTTTAGATATAATTAGCCGTTGACACATAAGAAATATTTTGAAAAAAATGTGTGCGAAGCTAGTGCGGGTCAGCTAGTAATAAATAATAGTTAAATGGTAGGTGCAGTTTCAAACTCTTATATCTATCCTAAGAATCACCTGAATACTAGGACATAACCGCCTACTGTCCACTGCAGTTGCAGATGTAATCCTCTAATGTAGGTCGTTCCTACGCCCGAGCGAACGTCATTTGCAATTTGAATTCAAAGAGAGCGTCGAATGTAGATAGCAAACTCAAATGCATACTGAGGCAAATAGGGATCAGGAGCGCAGGTCAAAAAGAGGTGAAGATCTTCAGAAAGGTGAGTATCAAATAATATACCCTTTTATTTCACACAAATATAAATTGGTACAAACATTATTTTTATTTTATACTGTTATCCGAACACATACGGAAAATTACAAGATTTCTAAAATCATCACAAAAATTTCAAGCCTAGACGGGACTTGAACCCGCTACCTTCCTCTTGATACGAGGAAGAAAGAAGAAGATCCTCGTATCAAGACGAAGGTTCCGGGTTCAAGTCCCGTCTAGGCTTGAAATTTTTGTGATGATTTTAAAAATCTTATAAATTGGTGCATCCGTGATTTTAACAGTTTATTCATAATGTCAAATTTAAATTTGTCATTTTTATCAAGTCTCCTTTACAATGTTTATTTGTTATGTGAAATATTATGTAATTTAATTTATATTATTGAAATTATTATAATGTAAAATGTTATATGAATAGAATAGACATTGCATCGAAATTCTAAATAATTAATAATTAATTTTTTTTATGTGAACCTCTCTTTGGGTGAAGGCTTCCTCCAGAGATAGCCATTCTTTCCGGTCTTGTGCTATGTCTATCCATCTATTTTCTGCTGTCGTTGTAGTTCCATCTCTTCAAATGGAAGGTGAGTATACATTGTGTGGATATCCTGTGTTTCAGAAGTCTCCAGGTAAATATATAATCGAAATTCCCATAAAGATAGAGGACCGATTCAAAGACATTGTACCGTCCAATATAATTAAAGTATTTGATTCCAAATACAAAGTCCGAACTGTCTATGAGTGACTTTGAGCCTATAATGAAGGGACTAGATGATCCACTTCTACAATATAGTATATCTGATCTTCAGGCCTTCTGCCAGAGCTCCTTTCATTACCTTAGCGTCTTTTAGTAGCTTTTGTTCGAGAAACTTGTCATTTTTGCCCTACCACCTGCACAAGGGATGATCTCAACAAAAACACGCCAAAGACTATTGAAGTTACTCCAAAATAGTTTAGGATTACTATACTGACGCGCAAGCGGCTAGAAGCACAAGTCTTGAGTTAAGTCTATTATGTATGAAGTAACTAGATGATAAAAAGATCACCAACGTAAAGACTGAAGGATGAATGATGAAATAATATGCAGGGTAGTCGGATAAAATCAATAATTATAATGTTGGCGTCTTAATACTACACTATACTGGTTTTGAAGATAAAATAAGTGGTTTTGGATAGGAAGAGCGGATGAATGAAGTACTGTGTTGTGTTCATATCAAGTTAGGACAGTCTTCAGTCTTCCTACCTTCACTCAATCCCCGAGAGCAGTGCAGGCTTCTGACGTCCGTGACGACACTATTTGGGGTCAGCAGAATACCAGCGTTAAGTAGCTAGGTTCTAGCCTTCCTACTTAGCACATGCTGAGCTGACGCCATTTTCGCATGACTGGAATTTGTAATTATGATGGAAGTTGCGTGAGATATTCTTGTATTTTTTTATTAATCTCTAATCTTTGACTTCTGGCATTCTTGTTACATATCCCTCTATTTACACCCACTCTTAGAGCCAGAAGTCAAGATTCGACATTGCTTGAATGTCACCATCTTCTTTTGTGTTATATTTTGTAAGTGTGTCGTGTCAAATAAATGTTTTCATTTTCATTTTTTTTTTCTTCAGCAGGGTTGGATCTTCAAGGAAGCAGGGTACAGGATTAACAGGACGTCGGGTAAGTTCAAGAGTAGATAAAGGTGTCTAGAAAAAAATATATACTTAATTTGATTAACGTAAAAGCTTTTCTGAATAGCAAGATTCATGCCCAAAAAGATTATCTTTGAAAAGCCTTTTAAACTTTCTGCTGCTTAATTTGAAATGGTATTTTCAACGATTTTGTTTTTAAATATAAAATATTCGCGAAAGAACTCTTTCAAAATAAAACCTCGTAAAGTCAAGTAAAGTAGGTGTTTATATTGTAAATCAAATTATTAACACATCGTAAAGATTCATAATGACGGCGATAAACAGCGTTAATTTGATAAAATAATATAATTGCTAGTAATAAAATAAATATTGACTCACCAACAGGAACGGTAGATAGAGAAGTAGGTTACCTGAAATATCAAGAATATAAATAAAGACAAATTATAGTGAGACTAGCTGACCCCCCCCCCCCCCGCGGCTTCGCACGGGTGGTTTTCCAATAAAACATTACCCTCATTTTGCGCAGTTGCCTAAAAAGTAGGCTATGTCTTTTCCCAGGGTATAATCTCCTTGCAAAACTTCATTACGATCCGTTCAGCCGTTTAGTTGTGTAAATGTAACAAACAAACTAACAGAGTTATGTATGTATTATACATATAAACCTTCCTCTTGAATCACTCTATCTATTACTGAAACCTGCATTAAAATCCGTTGAGTAGTTTAAAAGATCTAAGCGAACAGACAGCGGAAACGACTTTATTTTATACTATGTAAAGATTCCTCATTTTAAAAGGAAATTATTAATAGGTTTGTTTTGTGAGAACCATTAACCTGTCAACACAGGATTAAACAATAGTTTTTCAACTGTTATTTGTAGTAAACTAAAGGGTTTAACAAATTTAGGTTGTAATTTAATTAAAGTAGTGCGAGACGAGACGTAGTTCGAAGCGGATCGCACTCACCCTGATGAAGTTTCAAGAATTGAACCGAAACATTATCAGTCAAAACACCGATAAAGCGGTACGTCATAAACCCGTATTTATAATAATACCTAATTGAAATAAATCACGAAAGTTTTCTAAGTAAAATTTAAGTTTAATGATGTCCAAAATAGCGGACAGAATAGGTGGAGTCTAAAGTAGTGCGCTCCTCCACCGCATCCTTACCACTTGAAGTTTACTAACAGTAAGACGTATCAAAGTCATCCTTATGATTACAATGAATAAACGTTGTTTGGCTTTGACGTAATGCAGTATTAGGGCGCCCAATTTAAGACTATACGATCTTTACTCGCTCTCATTTAAATCCTCCGTCGTCCGAGACACGTTCTCGGAGACCTGGATGACGAAATCACCTCCTCTAATGCGGAAGCGATTTCTGAGTCATCTACATTAGACAGAACAAACACTTCACAGATACATCGACCTCACCGGCGAGGTCGACGAGTCCCTTCAGTCGCTGCCTATACGAGGTACAGGCATGTACCCGGGCTTTTCTCTCCTATCCCCACCCTGCCAACGGCCCAAGCCGAGGTTCATACCTAAGTGGTGCCCTTGCGCTAGTTGCCTCTTCAAAATACTTACAGGGCTGAGCGCCATCTGCGCTCGTCAAAAGTTCGGTTAAGCTGCAACGGTCTCAGAGGCCAACATCGAGATTAGTCAATTCGAAAATAAAAACTCGCTCTCATTATAGGCACCACTCCTTCCCATTGAGACCCCCCATTGTACTTATCTTTTTTTGGTGTATTTCTTTGTCATTGTAATTTTGTTGTGTGCAATATAAAGTGTATCTATCTATCCTGTATAACACGTATTTAGGATATGGCTAGGCCGTAATTTAGTATATAGTAGCTATTCGTAAATTGAAAATACTCTCTGCTGGCTCGCGTTAATGCAATAAGTTATTCCACGTCCCAGACATCTGTTCATAGAATAACCCCATTCACAGCGAAATCCAGACATTCGAACAATACGTGTCGCCGCGACAGACCTTACCGTTGGCCTACTTTTACAGAAACTGGAGGACTAGGGCTGGTACATGTATGAACCGTAAGCAAGCATACATACTAACTGCCTATATCAGCCGTAGCACGCCCACGGCTGAAGATAGGCGTCCCTCACAGAATTCCAGAGACCAATCTTCTGACCAACGACCAACGGCTCCCAGCAACCTTTATCTGTTGTGCCGACCCCACTTCATGTGGGGAAAACCGCAGAAAGTGACGATGATATGTTTTTCTTAATAAGAAACATGTGGTTGTTGGTACCATTAACGGCCACCCACCGGTTACATAACCAAGTTTCGTCACAAATCTAGACCGTTGCTCGACAGACAATTCGCGTTGTATATGTACGAAATTTATCCTCTGTTAAAACTCTTCAGCGCAGACGTGAGGAAATACGGCAAGGAGGTGACATGCGGCCTCTTTTGTTCAGATGTAGAATAGTAGGTGTTTCAGTTGTCTGATTTTTCTTTCAGCGGACTGAAGTCAAATGTGCCCGCTTTTGTGGTCCATTTGACATCCATCCGTTTGGGTATGGTTGCCGATGAAATTACAGGCACATGAGGTTTTGCCTCAAGTTGATGGGTGCAGGGAAGTGCATCGTAGGGCACATTTCTAAGAAGCGTGACCTACGAGGCAAACTTTGTTATAGGCGATGGTTACCACTTAAGATCAGGTGGGCCATAGAGCCCATAGGCTTGTTCCATCTCCAGTAGGATAAAAAAAAACTATGATGCCACAGACAGACAGATACAGTGACACACCGACAAACATAGGGGTCACTTATAACACTCCTTTTTGCGACAGGGGTTAAAATTAAAGCTGTTCCTTCCTACACTCCGCGACAAAAGTATAACCCACCCCCCTAATTTTTCCATATCTGATAAAGAATTATAGTTTTATTGATACATTACTAATACAAAAAATTTGGGCGTTAATAAGTTTTTAATACTATCAATACATTATTTATTGAATACATAATTAACCAAATACAAATGATTTTGGGTTTTGCGGTGCGACAAAATTATAACCCAGGTAATGAAATTTAGATAAAAATTTAAGAAACATACAACAATCAATAATCATTCATATAATTTAATATTTAGTAGATCCACCACTTTTACTTATCACCTCGATCATTCGATCTGGGAAACTATCATATAATTTTTTGATTACGTTTTGATTTATATTTTGCCACTCGTCAATTATCACTTTCTTCAACTCTTCAACAGAAGTAAATTGTCTTGATCCACGATAAACAGCTCGAGATAAATGTCCCAACAATTTTCAATTATATTCAAGTCAGGGGAATACGCTGGCCATTCAACAACTTTAATATTTTTTTCAGTAAAGTAGTCTTTTACTATCTTTGCTCGATGAATGCTGGCATTATCTTGTTGAAAAATAAAATTAGGACCAGCAATTCGCATCGCATGAGACGTAATCTGTTCATTTATCACTTCTATATATCGTTTACTATTTATTTTTCCAGAACAGAATTTTATATCCATTTTACCTGAGTATCCAATACCAGACCATATCATTACACCAACACCTCCGCCTTGCCGACGGCTCAATATAAAATTATCTTTTCTTAAATCGTGAAAATAGTAATTAAAACCATCAGGTCCATCTAAATTAAACTTTTTTTCATCAGAAAAAACAACTTTTCGCCACTTTTTCTTCCATTGAACATGATCTTTGCAAATCTTAGCAAATTGCAATCTAAGTAATTTATGTTTATCAGACAATGGCGGTTTTTTTCGTCATTTCTTATGTTTTAAATGTTCACACTCATGTATAATACGTTGAACATTTCTTAAATTAGTGTTAACACCAGCCTGCACTGCAATTTGTCTTGCGGTAAGCGTAGAATTGGATGCAATTCTTAGGATCGACCTTCTTTCTCTTGGTGTAGTTGCTCTAGGTCGACCTGTCCGTTTTTTCTTACCATAATTTTCAGGATCTGTTAAATAATTTCGCACTTCACGATGACTTCTGTTAATGATTTTTGCAAATTTGGCCTTTGAATAATTTTCAGAATGAAATTTTTTAATTATAGCAATTTCAGTTTCATTTAATTATTTTCCCCGTGGTATTTTGATTAAAAAAAAAAAAATATTAACTCAATCAATTTATTTATGCGTCAAAACTCACAAGTTACTCAAAACAGGTATAAATATGAACTGACATGTCCAGTGCACTGAGCTGCTTGAGTCAATAAGACGAATGGGTTATACTTTTGTCGCGCTATGAAACGAAGAATCTCTCCGCTGCGTAACAAAGTACGAGGCATGCCTTTTAAGTTTTGTCGTTTGAAGAAAAAAACACATCTAGAACCTTATAGTACTTTTTATTGTTTTTCAAAGTATTCACAACGTAGCTTAAAACACTTTTCCATTCGCTCAAACCAGTTATTATAACATTTATTCCACTCTAAAGTGGGGTGTTCAAAATGGCTGTCTTGAAAGCGTCGACTGCTTCTTCACCGGACTGGAACCTTTGACCACGAAGACTTTTCTTAATTTTAGGAAATGTAAAGAAATCGTTAGGGCTTAGGTCAGGACTGTATGGAGGATGGTCAAGAATTTCTACTTTTTCCTGCTTCAAATACTCAATCGTTTGACGAGCGCTGTGTGAGCTTGCGTTGTCGTGGTGCAGGATGATGCGTCGCTTTGAGTTAGATTTTCGAAGTTCGGCGATGACTTGTGGTAAACAAACTGTAGTATACCACTCTGCGTTAACCGTTCTACGATCTTCAAGTGCAATAGTCGCAACATGGCCGGTTTTTCCAACGAACGTGGCCACCATCTTCTTTGAAGTGCTTCGAGAACGAACAACTTTAGTCGGCTTTGGCTCGTCTTGAAAGACCCAGTTTGTAGATTGTTGTTTGGTATCAGGATCGTAGGCATAGATCCAAGATTCGTCACCACTTATGATGTCGTAGACGTGATTTGACTCCCCTCGGTTGAACCTTTGCAGAGTTTTCTTACACCATCTGACGCGGGCCGCCTTGTGATCGTCGGAAAGCAGATGCGGTATCCAACGGCAAACTAGCTTTCTCACACCAAGCGCTTCATGCAAGATCTTCTGAATGGTTGTCCCTGAGATGCCTAATAGAGCCTCTATCTCTCGATACGTCACATGACGATCTTCGAGAATTAGTTGTCTCACAGCAATGATGTTATCTTCAGTGAAGGCGGATTTTGGGCGTCCTTCGCGAAATCTGTCACTAACACTAGTATGTCCACGCTGGAATTCTAAATACCAGCGTTCGACAGTCCGCAGACATGGGGCTACATCACTGAACACAGATGTTAGCTCTTCTAAACACTGAAGCCGTGTCAGGCCTCTTCTAAAGTTGTAGAAAATTATTGCACGAACATTTTCCTTAGAAAGATTCATTTTCGTACGTGACCTGACTGATTCAAATCGAAACTGTGACTAAACAATAGCATTAATCCTAATACTTTCAACTGTTTTGAGATTCAAAATGTAAACACATTCGAATATAGAACAGTTCCAAATTCAAAATTGCCGGAAAATATGGAAACGACAGAACTTAAAAGGCATGCCTCGTAGCATCGGCTCGTAACTATATACATACCATAATACTAGAATTAAGTGAACAATGCTGACGCGTTAGTAATATACGAGGCATGCCTTTTAAGTTCTGTCGTTTCCATATTTTCCGGCAATTTTGAATTTGGAACTGTTCTATATTCGAATGTGTTTACATTTTGAATCTCAAAACAGTTGAAAGTATTAGGATTAATGCTATTGTTTAGTCACAGTTTCGATTTGAATCTGTCAGGTCACGTACGAAAATGAATCTTTCTAAGGAAAATGTTCGTGCAATAATTTTCTACAACTTTAGAAGAGGCCTGACACGGCTTCAGTGTTTAGAAGAGCTAACATCTGTGTTCAGTGATGTAGCCCCATGTCTGCGGACTGTCGAACGCTGGTATTTAGAATTCCAGCGTGGACATACTAGTGTTAGTGACAGATTTCGCGAAGGACGCCCAAAATCCGCCTTCACTGAAGATAACATCATTGCTGTGAGACAACTAATTCTCGAAGATCGTCATGTGACGTATCGAGAGATAGAGGCTCTATTAGGCATCTCAGGGACAACCATTCAGAAGATCTTGCATGAAGCGCTTGGTGTGAGAAAGCTAGTTTGCCGTTGGATACCGCATCTGCTTTCCGACGATCACAAGGCGGCCCGCGTCAGATGGTGTAAGAAAACTCTGCAAAGGTTCAACCGAGGGGAGTCAAATCACGTCTACGACATCATAAGTGGTGACGAATCTTGGATCTATGCCTACGATCCTGATACCAAACAACAATCTACAATCTGGGTCTTTCAAGACGAGCCAAAGCCGACTAAAGTTGTTCGTTCTCGAAGCACTTCAAAGAAGATGGTGGCCACGTTCGTTGGAAAAACCGGCCATGTTGCGACTATTGCACTTGAAGATCGTAGAACGGTTAACGCAGAGTGGTATACTACAGTTTGTTTACCACAAGTCATCGCCGAACTTCGAAAATCTAACTCAAAGCGACGCATCATCCTGCACCACGACAACGCAAGCTCACACAGCGCTCGTCAAACGATTGAGTATTTGAAGCAGGAAAAAGTAGAAATTCTTGACCATCCTCCATACAGTCCTGACCTAAGCCCTAACGATTTCTTTACATTTCCTAAAATTAAGAAAAGTCTTCGTGGTCAAAGGTTCCAGTCCGGTGAAGAAGCAGTCGACGCTTTCAAGACAGCCATTTTGAACACCCCACTTTAGAGTGGAATAAATGTTATAATAACTGGTTTGAGCGAATGGAAAAGTGTTTTAAGCTACGTTGTGAATACTTTGAAAAACAATAAAAAGTACTATAAGGTTCTAGATGTGTTTTTTTCTTCAAACGACAAAACTTAAAAGGCATGCCTCGTATTTACTTATATTTAGTTTTTCAGTAGATATGAAAAAATTAGGGGGGAGGGTTATACTATTGTCGCGGAGTGTATACAACCAATTTAGGTTGCCTTAAATGGTGACACTTCATGGCTATTCTTGAGAAAATCGATTATTTTCCTTTAATAAAGTAGATACGAACGTCAGTGGCCTAGTTGGGATGTACCGCGACTTCCGAATCGGAGGTTGTGGGTTCGAATCACGGCCGTGCACCAATGGATGTTTCTACTCGAAAAATGTATGTGGCACAAAGACGTGCCTAAAACGGTAAAGGCATCGTGAGGAAACTGTCATGTCCTAGGACCACAAAATTCGAACTCCCAGTCCTACATCAGTCATCAGTCATCGCTTATTAGAATGCTAATAAGTGCCGATGGGCTTGCAACCTGTCACGAATTACAAAATCTCATCCAAGAGATCTTTTTTCTTCTTCCTGCCTTTTTCCCACTTTACGCGGGTTTGAAACAGCATGTATTCCTCCTCCACATCTCTCTATCAGCCGTCATCTCCGTTGTCACTTCCCTCCTACCCATATCATTCTTCACACAGTCCATCCATCTCTTCTTCGGCCTTCCTCTTCTTCTATATCCATCCACACTCATATCTAACACTCTTTTAGTCACATGATTTCATGAGATGAAATAAGTTAATAAATGTCAAATCCATGACGAGAGATTTTAGAATTAGTTTTTGCCCAACAGTGGCGGCGATCTTTCTCCGACAGATAAATCAAGAAACTTTTCTTTTGTAGCTTATACCTTCTAGCGGAGAGATATTTGTAAGTACCTATATTATATATCTGTCCCGCTCAATATCAAATGGTAAACCGGGCTTGATAAGTAGTTAAGACTTTAGATAAGATGACTCTTTATATTACACCAAAGTAAAATACAGAACATAATGTTACGCCGAGGCTGTTAAACAATGAGTAATAATCGAACCTTCTCCAACGCTTTTGTCTTGCTGTGTTATTGTTGCTATTGTTTGTGGTTTCGCAGAATGGGGAGTGGCCATTGTGTCGAGGGACCGACCCTTTCCTGGAAGGATCGACATCGTTCTCGAACAATCGAAATGTGTGTGATATAAATAGGCCGGAGAGATGGCCGGACAGTCAGTCTGAGTCAGTCCCAGTCAGTTAGTGAGGGAGTCTCAGCGAGGCCCTGGAGGACTGACGTGGAGGAGGGTCTCGCGTGAACAGTAGGTGCTCGCGAGTCAGTCTGGATTAAGCTATACGTGCGATCATTTCGGTGACTTTAAGTGGTGCAACAGTGGTGTGAATTAGTGTGTTGTGATTACGTGTGACCAAGTTCGTGTATTCATCGTTCTAGTGTTAAATAAAAGTGTTATTTTGGTGAGATCGATTCCCATTATTTTATCCCGAACCCTCAGCTCGTAACAATAATTTTTACAAATAATTTTAGTACAATGTATGTACAATAGTACAACCTTTGTATGGACAGGATAATAATTGATCATATGATGGCAGTGCATCTATATAATACTAAAAACATACCTACATACTATAAACCTGAAATAATAATAATAACACAAATTTTATGTAAATAAAATTAGCAAACATAAAAATGGTAAGTAATGATGAATTAACAAGCAGTGACAACTTGAACACAGGGACAGATAATGGGTGTGAACTTTTGTTTTAAAATTACTAATTGGCTTGGATGTTCTTAAAGGACAAATCGTTCCACAATCGTATGTTTGTTACAGTGAAGGATCGACCATAACACATAGATAGATAGATAGGTAGAAAAAACTTTATTGCACACCATAAAACATAAACAATTAAATAAGAACAATGATTGGCAGACTTCTCGGTAAATAGCGTTTTCTATCAGACAATGTTTGGATGGAATGAACAGTGTACTATTGCATACATAGTCCACACCTGGTGTACCTAATATGTACATATAATGAAAAAAAGGTATTAAACTATACCATACTCCTTTTTTTAAGCTGATAGGTATTTAAAGAATTTAATTATTATGCCAGTTTCAATACTCTTGTTTATCTTAACATATTATGAATTACAAATGTTATTGTTATCATGTGATTATTGCGCTTTTTATATTAAAATAAGGTCATTACCCTTTGGCTGATAGATAAGAATGAATAATCTTTTGCAATATGGTAATAAAATGAAACTGCTGATAGGCTCTTACCACAACCAGATTACTAATGGGGAAAATCTGTAGCGAGACTAAAGGTTATAGGCTACAAGTCCAGAGTGGGACTGGTTGGTATAGACAGCTTCATTACCTGGTAACCCTTTGCATGTTAACTGTTAACTGGTAACCCTGTAGTATCTATATTTATTTATGTTAGTTTTTTTCTATTGTTTTACTCATGTCCTCTATTTGTTATATCTACTTTATCCATTCTGTGTTTCTGTGTGTCAAGTAAATCTATTCACTAATAAAATGTGTTAAATATGAATGTGGAGAGATATAGAAGTAGAGGTAGGCCATAGAGAGGGATGAATTATTATTGTGTTTAAGTACTTATGGGTAAGAAAGGAATGAGTACTTAAATGAAGGCTGATTGTGATAAATCAGTCAGGGGTAAGGAACAGAAAAGGATAGGGGAAAGCCTTGGTTATGTGGCAAACAGAATGTGTTGTTATAAATAAATAACAATGAAATAAAGCAATGTAAAAAAAATCGAATGCTCAATTTCAATCAGCAATTACTTTCACTGAATAAGGTGTATAGAAAGTTTAATAGTATGGCTTTCAACAGTGATTTTTTCCTATTATAAATGTACAGACCTGCTTATCTTTAATTATTATAGGTAAGTACCTATTATGGGGAAAGTAGCTGATGAAAGCTAATATAGTTGTAACTTGTGGTTGATTTATAAACCAACATAATTTAAGAGACAAAAGCAAAATTTGCGGGAATTTTCACACAACTGTCAACAACTAGTCACAGACGGTGTTTAATACGGCCACTTTAAATTAATTCTGAAGTAATTGACTCCGAATCAGAGACATTCCTAGGCAGTTTACTTTACGAACCGGTCGAGATTGCCTCCACAACTTCGTGATATTAAAATCTCTGGAAACCAGCTAAATTCCAACTGCCTAACGTTTAAAAGCTCAGGAACGTGGCAGGCAGCAAGAAAAGCTTATAATTACCCAAAACTATGCAATTATTCGTAGGAAAATAAGAAAACATCGAACTAAAAGCGATGTTAGGAATAGCCACAATAAACACTAGAAAGTTTACGTAAATAAGCATATTATGCATCATTACTCACTGTTTACGGTAACCAGTTTATTTTGCACTATATATCACAAATATATGTAACAAAACACTGAGAGTTATTACTTAAAATAGCAAAATAACTTTTACTTCGAAATATTGACACCCTTTCTTTACAGTTTACATTCAGTCAGTCGGTCAATAATCATTATCCGACCATAGACAAACAAAAGTCAAAACTACTTTTACCTATTACCTTCGATCATTGTTGATCGAAGTCTATTACCAATTAAAAATGAAAATATAAGCAAAAGCACAACACTGTGGCCTCCCTCCCACCCCGTGGGCATATTAACAGATATTAAATATAATATTTATTTATTCATTTATTTATTTAATGTATTGGGCTCATATATTAGGGTTTCGTACATAGATCAAAAAGAAAAAAAAAACGGAATCTCTAGAAGATCACTTTGTTGTCCGTCTGTCTGTCTATCTGTTTGTCAGACACGGTTATGACGGTAACAAGTTTTCAAACAAGTAAATTATATCGGTATTAAGGTTTATGGTAGTCGTCACATCACCAAAACCTTGGTTACATTTTGGTTTGTACGGAACCCTCAAAGCGGGAGTTCTACATCGTCATGACCATATTTTTTTATGCATCGGCAAACGAGGTTTCCATACATTACATATTCCATACATACAACACACACGGCAATTTCGGTCAGTGAACACTGCAATTCGAGATTTGGCATTGGCAATCCATACAACCATGATGGTAGTGTGTATTGCCAGGGCCAAATTGACTGTCACTGTCAGGCTGTCAGATGGTAGTACCATCTGACAAGCAGGTCAGGCAGTCATCAAATGATCATCATCAGTCGGTCTCTGTCGCGTCGCGTCGCATTCACATTTTTTGTTTTTATTGATTGGTGCAAGGTTCAACGAAAAATAGAACGTAATTTTCACGAATTTTAGATAAAACCGTAATCTAAGATCCGAATGGTGCACATCGCTTATCAGTGAACTATCGTACTTGTTCACTCTCAAAGATACTGTGCTGATCTCTTTATTAGCTGCTAAAGATGACTGAGAGAAACAACATGGGAGAATCTGCACAAAATATGGCGAACGCTGGAGTAGCACCCGAGAATATCGTGTCGTATCGAAATGCTGTACCTCTGGGTACCAGCAGCTACGTTCCAACTCCAGTGACTGTGCCAAATTTGCCTCCCAGGCCCGAATTTCTGATGTCTACTCAAAATTATGGGTTGAATCAGGGATACCCGCTTGGGGGTATGGGCGGTACGGGGTCTTACGGTATGGGTGGTCTAGGGTCGTATGGGATGGGATCTTATGGTATGGGAGGGTATGGAGGTATGGGAGGGTATGGAGGTATGGGTGGATACGGCGGAGGCTATGGTATGGGTGGAATGGGGATGGGCATGAGCGGTCAAAATCCTTATGGATATGGAAATATTGAGAGCAGGTAAGATTTATGTTTTTCCTTTCCGTTTTCTTTGTTTCTGTGCTAATCAATATTCAATTAATCTATTAGTATTTGTGATCTCACTGCAGGGCAAAGGCCCTATGCCTCTATTGCCTTCAGATTTCAGAACCTGAATATTGATTTAAAACAAAATAAATAAAATGAAAGTTACATTCATTTTACTTATTTTGTTTTAATTTTGTCTCTGTACTCTCTGTCTGTCCGATGTGTATCAAATTAATGTATTATCTCTCAATAAGAAACACCCAGTGGTCATTTTAGATCTTCAGTAAAATTATGAATGTCAAAAGAATAATAGGATTACTTAGTTGGAAATCTTTATTTGTTTGTTTTTAAGAACGCAGCATTAATCCCTGAGTGTCTAAATCACAGTCTTGAAGTCATGTTTGTACCTAGTTAAGTGATATTTTTTTTTTAATAAATCAGCCAACCTATCTCATTGTGAATAAAAATGCATTTATTGCTTTCATATGGCAAAATATTGTTATAGAGTTAAAAAAAACTTTTGTAATGTTACAGATTCATTCAAATAGCAGAAGAGAACTCTCGCCCTGCGTTTGAGTCCATTCAGAGCCTGGTGTATGCGGTGGGAGGAGTCTCTATGATGTTAGAGAACACATTCTATGCTCTCACCAGCTCTTTCAGAGCCATTCTAGGTAAGAGCTCTTTTTGATTCTCTTAGGCCCTATGCACACAACTTTGTATGTGTGTTCAAATCAATACAAATGCAATCTCTGGCCTCTACAGTGACGAAAACGCTAGTCGTCTGCGGGTTTCTTTTCTAGGTTTATAATAGGCCTTATATCAATATAGAGGCTGAAAAGGGGGTGCTATCAGCTGTGATAGCACTGTGACACATGTGATAGTAGATTAGAATTGTGTTTGAGGGAGGAGGCTTATACCCAGCAGTGGGCTATCACTTAAGCTGACAGTGATGATGATAGGCAACATGGACTTCTTGTTATCATCTGTGATAAGTGCTGATGAAAAATTCAGTGCGAGAAAACTAAGCAGTGAGTTAGGATAAAATCCACCAATAGGATCTAGCTAGGTTTTGCTAGGCAAATAAAAATAATAGGTGAGTTCATTTGGTTTCTTAGGTGGTTTCACATCCTTAGCTTAACAACATAGCACATCTAAGCAAGTAGTTGCTTAGACATTTCAATTCACATAATTTACTGCATCATAAACAATTCGGATTTACCAGGGGTCGCTCAACCACTGATGCTGGTATTGAGTTAATATCGCACATATTTGATGCCTGGGAGAAGTCTCATGACGCTTTAGGTGTTTTTTGTGATTTGTCCAAGGCATTTGATTGCGTAGACCATGACACATTGATCAGGAAACTACACCATTATGGCATTAGGAGCGTTGTTCTAGACTTTCTCACTTCTTATTTAAGTGGCAGAGTGCAAAGAGTTGACGTGAATGGGAAGCGTTCTCCGGGGTCTTTGGTTAAAATGGGTGTACCACAGGGATCAATTCTGGGACCATTTTTGTTTTTAGTATATATTAATGATCTTCCCCATCTTGTGAGGGACGATCATGAGGTTGTATTGTTTGCAGACGACACGTCACTTTTATTTAAATTAAAGCGACGACAAACCGATTTTGACGATGTAAACAATGCAATCTCTAAGGTGGTAAAATGGTTCAATGTAAACAATCTACTTCTAAATGAAAAGAAAACAAAGTGTATTAGATTTATACTACCTAATGTTACACAAGTTAAAGCAGATATAAAAACCAAAGACGAGGAGTTGGCTCTTGTGGACACCACCGTATTCTTAGGTATAACGATAAATAATAAGCTTCAATGGGGCCCTCACATTGATGGGTTGTCGAAGAGACTTAGTTCTGCGGCATACGCAGTCAAAAAGATCCGTCTTTTTACAGACGTAGACACAGCTAGACTAGTTTACTTCAGCTACTTCCACAGCATTATGTCATACGGTATACTGCTGTGGGGGAGTGCTGCAGATATAAACACCGTTTTTGTGCTGCAGAAGAGGGCTGTTCGTGCAATTTATAATATGGGCCCCAGAGAATCATTACGCAATAAGTTTAAAGAAATAAATATTATGACATTCCCTTGTCAATACATCTATGAAAATCTAATGTATGTTCACATAAATATTAATTTGTTTAAGAAAAATAGCGATAATCATAATTTTAATACTAGAAATAAAGATAAACTCGCTGTTGCCACTTGTAGACTCCATAAAGTTAGTAAATCGTTTAAAGGGCAAGGTGTACGCTTTTATAACAAACTCCCAAGGGATGTACAAAAATTGACAATTAACAAATTTAAAAACGTAATTAAACAAAATCTTTATAAAAGAGCCTACTATAAAATATCGGATTATTTAGATGATAGAGAAGCTTGGGATTGAAATTGCTCCAACTCGTTCAAAATGTCGTAATGTAAATAAAAATTTAGACGTAATTTATGTTCTGTATTATGTATTGTAAAAGGATCATTAAAAAAAACAACCAGCCTTGTTTCTTGCCTTTCTTTCCTGGCTTGGTCGCGAAGGAACAGGTAGTAAAATTGACGTTTCAAAGTGATCCTTGTGATTTTAATGAATAAAATATTTGATTTTTTTTTAAAAGTGATTCTAATCGATAAGACCGCCTATTGTACTTGTTGCTTTGTGAATTTATATTTTTAAGATTGTTTCTTTTGTGGTCTAAAATTAAGTGTTTTCATTCACATATCTTGTGGATAGGCAGCCTAAATGTTTGAGTGGTTTTCAAACATTTCAAATTCTAACAGATCTATAAAACCTCTTGCATATTGCTCTACAGAGACTATCAATTGCTATAAGGTTTTAGCTTTATTTTTAGCACTATTTTAATACTGGCTAGTCATATTATATAAGTTTAAAATTTGTATGTGTATGACTACTTTATTTATATTCAACTACTTCCGCCCGCGGTTTCGTACTCGTGGTCTGACATTAAAAGGTAGCCTATGTTTTAATCTAGGTCATATTTTATCTATATGCCAAATTTTATCGAAATCTGTTCAGCCGTTACGATATGATTCAGTAACAAACAAACATCCGCATTTATAATATTAGTGTGAAGTGTGATACACTCATACACATTTGTAACTACCTAATAACTAGTGGTTCGCCCCGAACTGAGATCTCGCGAATCTCCCATAAAACAAAATATATAATTCGTACTTTGACTATCAAAATAGTGCCACGAAATAACTACCACATTACTTGACCTACAGTTTCATTCAAATTACAGATAACAGGAGTTCATGTAAATTGGTTACTCTTTTTTGGCGTACAAAATGCAGTTATTCTGGATTTCAGACTTTTGCCTATATTTGTGTCACTAAAGCTACACAAACACCAAATTTCAGCACTGTGGGGCCATTGGTGTAGGTACCCTGTGAATTTTGTCAAAGTTTTGTTTTTATTATGGCTAATAACTCAAAAACTACAAGGATTAACGAAGACCTTTCATTTGACGTCCCAATATCACAACAACCCCCCAACATTTTTAGCTCACACCATAATTGTGCCATCAGTATGTATTAAATTTCACGATAATCGGATCAACGCTTCGAAAGTTATCCTCGGACAAACAAACATACATACTTACATGCATACATACATATATACAACGCCGATTTGCCCAAGTTGATTTGGAGATCTCGCTTCGTTCGATCAACCAGCAAATCAATACCTTTGCTATTGTTGGAACTTCAGACACATACTGTGATAAATTATGTATGCATAGGTGTGGTTTGTTTTTAGGTTGAACACTCTTGCTGGCTCGTTTAATTTATGTGATAAGTTGTACAAACATACACGTATAGCACACGAAATTACATTAGACGTTAGTGCCTAGGACAAGATTTTTAGCCGATTAACAGCCATAGGACTTCCACTGCTGAAACATAGTTTGTCTATCAATTAACTTGAATTAAAACAATTGCAGGTGTGGCAGAAAACTTCGGCAGACTGCGGTCTATCTTCGCCCAGTTCTGGACCACGTTTGGTCTGATCCGGAATATCAACTGGCTGATCAGGAAACTGTTAGTGATGCTCGGCATCAGAACTGAGGCAGAGTTCAAGGTATGATCGTGAATGAATGAATGAATGATTTTTTGAATGAATTGATGTTAAAAAGAAAGAAATAATACAAATATGTAAATGTAAGCATAATGGGCGGTCTTATTAATGTTTAACTTTTAGGGTATGGGCCTATTCATTTCGATGAACTTTGTGGCGCAATGCGCGAGGGGCAATATAACAGTATCCCTAGATCCCTTGAGTCGGTACTAGGCATAGAAATGATTACTATTTTGAAATCATTTTCATATGATTATTTTTATCACTGCTATTTCACATATGAAAAATCACAGGCAATGAATGATTCTTCATTATGATGCTGTAATGTCACACTACCTATTTCACATTTAGCGTTATCCCTACAAACCTTAGTGGTTTGTAAGTGCTATTTTTAAACATTACTGTGTGTAAAATTTTTAAGTGATAAATAAATTTAACAAAAAGAAAACATGTGAAAAATCACAGGCAATTATTTTTCACACTTGCTATTCTTGCTAGTGCTATTTCACATGTGAAAAATCACTGGCAACGAAAACGCCCGATGAATTCCGAATAAATGCGAACGACTATGATTTGCAGCAGACCCGAATGACTGCGACCGATATACTATGAAAACCGAAAGTGATTTCATTTGAATGATTTTTAGCAGGTTATGCGAAGGAAAATAGCAGGTGTCTTTTTACATGCACTCGTGAAACTTTCCATACCTACACGGTATACCTATGATTTGTCGTAAAAATGTGTAGGTAACCTAGAAATAAAGCTAAACTCGCTGTTGCAACTTGACTTGACACCCCATTTTTATCCCATGGAACCTGATTTGTGGGATAAAAAGTAGCCTATGTGTTCATCCAGATAATAATCTACATACATACTAAATTTCATTAAAATCGGTTCAGCCGTTACGACGTGACTAAGTAACAAATAAATAAACAACCATCCAACCTTTAGCATTTATAATATTTATATACAAACTACATCTTAAGTACCACATTAGTGGGTGTAGACGGGTGACTATGGTAGTTTTATCATCAGCTGAGAAATTTATTTTATAAGTAGGTTTGGTTTTTTACAAGCAAAAATACAACTACTATAGATATCAGATAAGATTACTAAGAGTGACAACGATAAATCACACCAAGCTCACGATAATAGCCAGCAAAATAGAAAAATTAAGTACTTCATTCAATGGCTACTTTGGTCTACGGAAATCGAAAGAAAATCGGCTAGACTTTCGCTGATCTGATCCAATTTCTAGAAAAGTTAAGAATATACGATTTATCACGCGCTAGGCCGGTAACATAATGAAAATGAAAAATGTATTTATTGCTACATAAACAACTTAATTGGTGCCTACCCAACCAGCACAAACCAGCTGCTTAAGAGCTTTAGAGCCAATCTGATTATAACTAATGGAGTTAAGTGAAAGTTGCATAATCCTATAATACAGACCTTAAGCATCTCCTCTATCGCTAAAGGGGCGCCTGTTAAGCAGCCTTGTAGTTCCAGTGGTATAAAAGTTCTTATTATGAGAAAATAACCGGTGGAAGCTGCACAAGGGTTGCATACAAAGAAATTATAATCTCAGGAATCACTGTCCCTAACAAACTCACCGCCGAAAAGCGGCGAGCGATACCTTGCATTTGTGTGAGTGCCGAAAATGCCTAACATTATTAATACCAAAAGTTAAATAGTCTAAACTTGACTTTATTCCGCAGATTAAAAGTTTCATTTCAAGCATTCGCATTTTGGAGATATGACGTTATGAAATGAAGCAGCTGTTAAGTCGTAAAAATTTATTGCCTTCTTTTGTCCTTTAAAAAACTGTTGACTTTAACGGTATGGCAATAAGGTCGGATTCAAAATGTGCTGTTCGAAGATCGTAAAATTACTCCGTTCGGAACAGAAGTGTGGAGGAGTAGAAACGTACACAATATTTTTTGTTCAGAAATGAAATTTTGAATCTATTACGTAGGGATAAATCATTTGTTAACCAAATTCAAAAGTCGGATTTTTTAATAATCGGATAGTTTGATAAAATCTTTCATTTTTACAGGCTCCTATTCAGTTTAATGTGCATCGTTGTCTTGTCTATCGTTTATAGGTAATAAAATATTGCGATATTAGACCTGCCCGGTTTCTGATTTGAGTTGAAATTTTGCATGCATATGCGACATGAAGCTGATCTAATGATGCAGTAAGATGGTGCATCATCAGATGCTTAAACTAAACTACACAACAACATCGACTTTAGGTTCATTTGATCTGTCTTAACTAGTATTCGGATCCTAAATGATATCCAGGTCAGGGTTTAATGACGGAGCCAGGCTATGGGAACTCTGTAATAAAATGACATAGTTACATCGAGTGTGGGCTCATTCGATTAGTGTTAAAGAGTGTTCTTTACCTAGATGATATCCAGGGTCTGATGATGGAGCCAGAAGATGGCTATGGGAACTGTGATTAAACGATGCCACCTCATCGAGTTTTTGGGCTCGATTAATTTGTCTTGCCGACTACTCGGGTCCTAGATGAATTCTCTTCTCTACAATAATAAAATCGTAAATCTCCCTTCAATGTATGAGACCGAGGTCAATGATGCAAAAAGGAGGGTCATAACATTTTCATCCTCGCGTACGAAGTTCCCGGGCAACCTCTAGTTTTGAATAAAATCGAATTTTGTATTGTATACAATATTGCAGAACCATGTTTAGTACTAGAACTTTAACAGTATAGGCAGAAATCAGCAAAAAGTAAATATTGCAAGAAGTAGGACAAAGATATAGAGTGCTGTAAGCCTAGCTAAGAGTTTCAATTTCTCTTTTGCTGTTAATTGTGTATTTTGTAACAGATAACGAGCAGTTGACATTAGGCTATTGTACTTCAGATAAAGGGGCTTGGTGGCGCTGGTGGTAAAAATGCCTGTATTTTTAGTACCGAAAATTTATCTCGTTGCCCACAATTTAACGGTAGGGTAGGCTACCGCGTGTTTTTTTAATGAATTTGATAAAAATAAAACACGAGAGTTGTTTGTTTCATGAAGGTAGTTTTAGAATTGGCCGCATCTGATTAGTATATAATGCTTACTAATAAAATTGTTTTTTAAACTTGTTAAAATGTTTTTAGTATGCGACTCCATTCATTCGAAATTTAATGTAGTCCGGTTCATTGGTCTTCGGTCACGTACAGATAAATGAACGATGCAACGCGAGGGAAAGGGACAGTAGCGTAGCGTAGTCGTGTGTCTATAGTTACAAATATTTCCGTAAAATATTGTTTTAAAGCATATTATAGACTAATTCAAAATCAAATTCATCAAATTATCAAACTTTAAGGTAATACTACCGGAAATACGAATTCCATCTTTTTTTAATGTAGTTAAAGTGTTGTTTTTGCAACTTTTGACGGAGCACTTGGGCATGTTGTCACTTCGACGGCAAGCGCGCGACTAAGAGCCGAGAGTGCTTAAGCGGCGTTTAAGCACTCTCCAGCGTGGACATCCTTGACGGGCCGATCGTATATCTAGTATTTTATTGATCGTTGGTTGCATAGCCAACTATGGCACTATTTGAACGAATGAAGTTGCCGTCTTAAGTTGCTGTTGAATGTTATTGTGGAATCCAATGTTCTTAAAAGGTGTCAACCTATGTACTATAAAATATAATAAATAAAATAATAATAAATATCGCTGGACATTTCACACGGCGCTATCTAGGCCTAAACTAAGCAGAGCTTGTACTATGGGAACCAGATAACTGATAGAATACTTATATACTTTTTTATAATATATAGAAAAACACCCAGACACGGAATAAATATCTGTAGATCATGCAAACATTTGTTCCGCGGCGGGAATTAAACCCGCTACCTCCTGCGTCTCAGCCGGTCCAGCTATACGCACACTGCGCCACGGAGGCAGTCAATAATTCTAACAACTAAGTACTATAATTGTGAATGTATTTATTATCACTATTATTTAAATGGTGGAATTTTATTGCATGATTAACATCAGATATTCTTAGCATGTGTTGATATATCCCATTGAAAATTTAGCATTTAATGACAGGAAAAACAATCATAATCGATAATTAATGGTAGTGGTATTAATCGTTTTTCTTATAAATTAGCAGAATTGGATTTTTAATTTTTATTTTAGCAAGTACGCAAAACAAAATTAAATACCTAACTAAGTAAATAATAATAAACAAAATACCAACGCAGGTATTGTAGAACTGTTCACAATAGAAGGGGAAAGATTTATCTACCCAATTAATTGTGGATCAGATATAAATGCTGAAAAAATAAATTTTATTTAGACTTATGGCGATTTTCTCTTTGAATTCAAAGAGATTATAAAGAAAATCACAGTTGTTATCGTTATAGTATATTTTTCATCACGATTTATGATAACATTATCACGGAATTTGCTATCAATAGTTTCAAGAGGCTAAAGTAAGGCTCAAACGACGACCCCGTGGTGCAGAGCGTATGAGATGCAAGAGGGTTCGGGTTCGATTCCCGCCGCGGAACAAAGTCAAAAACAAATTCGTTAATTCTTTATTTCTGTGTCATGCTTTACAATAAATGGCGCCCTACTTGCCAAACTAAGTTTGTGAAAACTTGTATCTTGGCAATTAGTGATCTTCCTTTTGATTAAAACTACTTACAGAGATGTGAACTAAAAAAATAAATTACATTACATTATGTACATAAATTACTTATTAAAATTAATTATTGTCTTTGCATAAGAATTAGGATCCACACTATTCCTATTTAAATAATAGTGGTGTCTGTGTGTGTGTGCAAATGTTTGTATGATCTACAGATTATTTCCAGGTGTTGGATGTTTCTCTATAAATAATTTATTTCTTTAAACATATAACGTAGTGTTTCTCTGGGGCCCATAATATACACTTCGCCCCGCGGTTTCGCACGCGTGGTTTGTCAATAAAAAGTAGCTTATGAACCTTCTTTTGTAGAACAAAAACGGTGTTTATATCTAAAGCACTATTGACTTTAGGACTTAGGTCACAATAAATAAAAATTAAAAGTAAAATTAACATTTTTAATTATAAGCTTTTATATAAGTGCTCTATGCGTATACACACACACTGTTGATCGTTGAGGAAAACCCTTTTCGTAATCCAACACTGAGTGCAGCGGCCATGTCATGGTGGAACGTAGAATGGGCTATCATAATTAAATGCGTATACAAAATTTCGTGTCTATGCTGTTGGATGTTGAAGAGTTCCTTCGTCTAGAGCCAATCCAGGTCATGCTTACCATAAAAATGCATTGTCATCAGAACTGAACCAATATGTCAAATTTCAACTCCGTAGGATAAGAGGAAGTGTGAACTCAGCTCGTAATATTTGACCTAACCAAACTATTCAACGTTGCAAGCTAAATAAAAGATTCTAGGGTGGGAGGAATACGATCTGCACCGACGTCCCGCATAGGGGTGTATTGTGCATTACCCCCCTTCTAACCTGACCTCAGCCACCCCAACTCCTTAAAGTAGCGGAGTAGGACTTTGGGTTGGCAGCAGCAGTTTTCCAGAGTCCCCGAGGTCGTTGCTGACGTCGAGAAAAATCTCGATGAGTTCATGCAGTCCCGTCTATCACAATATTATTATAAATGCAAAAATTGGGATGGATGTTTATTTATTTGTTTGTTTGTTACTCAATCACGTCGTAACGCTGAACTGATTTGGATGAAATTTGATATATACGTAGATTATAACCTGGATTACCACATAGGCTACCTTTTATCCCATAAATCAGTTCCCATAGGATAAAAATGGGGTGTCAAGTCAAGTTGCAACAGCGAGTTTAGCTTTATTTCTAGTTTACCTACCCATTTAGTAGTGTAACGCGTACGAAGTCGCGGGCAACAGCTAGTGAGTAATAAAATCTTGTAAAAAAAACTGTATTTTCCAGGCCTGGGCTGAAGCCGTGGCCGCTACTCAGGCGGGCACCGCCTCCCAGGAACAGCGCGCGCGAGGCTCCGGCTGGCCAGTGCTCCTCTTCTTCGGAGTGATCGCCGCAGCACCCTACATCTTGCTCAAGATGATGAACGGCGTCACCAGTTCTGTTGAATCGCGTAAGTAGACAGACATAGTCATACACTTATTTAAACTTTATGATCACAAGGAACTTTTCAGTTTTCGGTTCAGGGGTCGTCCTTTCATTGCGTGAGGTTTTTTCGGACACTTTTTACCCCCTTATATAGTTGTTATATATATAGTTATATAGTTGGGGGCTGGGGTAGATGTTTTAAACTACCCCAGCCACCATACCCAATATCACTTGTATTTTTTATTAAAAAATATCGGAGAACCTAGTATTTATCATACTTTCGCGATCACTGGATCATAGGAGAACCTGTTTTAATGAAAAATTATTATAAATACAGATTCTGAAAAACACAAGGTCGCGCATGGGACAGTCTCCTGAACGCTAAAAATATTGTTATTATGTTGCTTTTTAGACATAATTTTTTAGATATAAATTATTCAGGATTTCATGTAGTCGCACGGAAAATTACACGTGATTGTAACAACATAACCTCCCCCCATCGTGTTCAATCATAATATTATTCTAACCCCCTACCCCCTTATTCGAACCTCACGGGATTAAAGGACGACCCCTTATGTCAGGTTACAGAGAAGCAAAATCTAAATGTTAATAATAACAAAGTGAAAAATGTATCTGTACAGGCTTTCTCACATTATCCTAATTAATTAATTAATTAAAATTAAAGCGGCTCTAAAAAGGTATTGTCTGATAGAATACACATTTTTAGCAGCTGTACAGGGACTTTGTCAAAACGAAATCTATTAAGATAAAGTAATTGATGCTGTAATATGCTGTTTTCGTTATAAAATGTAAGGCTAAATAAAGCTTATGATGCGTGCTTCATTTGGTATCTTTTTTGTACCAAAATACTGATAAAATGCACGGACCAAAGAAACACGCAGTCGTTACACAAAAATCGTTTTGACCGGTTATATACAACATACATTCATTGTATTTAACAACCATCGAAATGAACATTTTAACATGGTTTTAGATTATGTTTGTTGATAAGTTAACATACTACTAAATATCTAGAACTAGCTTCCGCCAGCGGCTTCGCGCGCGTTGCATGTCAACAAAAAGTAGCATTTATGTCAATCTAGATTATAATCACCAAATTGGTTCTTATTTATTAATAATTGGTCATGAAATTTCATCAAATTCGGCTCAGCCGTTACTACGTGATTGAGTAACAAACAAAACAATTCGCACACCATTCAAAATAAAACAAACAAAAGAGGATGCACAATTAAATCAAAGGTACAATGGGAATATTAGTGTGGATTGTAAGTGGATATTGCTTAACCCACTTACTAGGTATATAATAATCGAATTCGTATGTTCTACATTAAAATAAATAAATAAAATAAATAAATAAATATTGCTGGACATTTCACACAGCGCTATCTAGCCCCAAACTAAGCAGAGCTTGTACTATGGGAACCAGATAACTGATAGAATACTTATATACTTTTTTTTTTGTAAATACATACTTATAATGTATAGAAAAACACCCAGACACGGAACAAATATCTGTAGATCATGCAAACATTTGTTCCGCGGCGGGAATCGAACCCGCTACCTCCTGCGTCTCAGCCGGCTATACGCCCACTGCGCCACGGAGGCAGTCAAAGGTCCACATACACTTGGCAGACTGTCCATGACGCCAACATAAGGTTTTTCAGAAAACAGCAAAACTTGTTCAGCACATGCTGAGCTAAAGTTAGTTTTTTCTGAAACTACATAATGGTTCTTGTTTTTATGAGTAAATTATATGAAGTTTTCGGGTTTCTTTGTCAAAATAATGATTAAGCTCTCTTTTTTACTATATAACATACTAATCCTAACATCACTCATTCTCTGAAAGTTGGTCATTTTTAACTCTATAACGGCTCCGTAATAGTACATTATGATATAAGTGCGGTAAGTTGAAAATTACAGCCGAGGTGATATTGTTAGCCCGAGCCGTAGGCGAGGGCTACAAGAAAGCAGAGGCTGTAATTATCAAAGCGCACGTATGTCATACGACGTTTTGCGAGAAAATAAATAAAACATTCTTAAACGAATAAATCTTTAATCACTTGTTAAAGCAGTTAGAAAAATTTGAACAATTAGCGATGCGCGCGCATCAGCGCTTTTTTTTAAGGCAAAGGCACAAACACAGCCAGTATTACTAATAAAGTAAATTAATATGTTTTAGTTTTGGTTACAGATTAAGGTTGTAATTTATCGTCAAAATTAACTAAATTAAAGAATTAAATGTTTTTTTTTATATTTTATCTCCCCAAGTTAATTTTATTGATAAAAAGTTGACCACTTTTCTGACATAAAAACTCTTTGCTAAGATTTAAAAAAGTACAGTCCGTTTTAGACGGAGCATCTTGATAAACCGTACGTTTTACCTTATTAAAAAGAAACTCGTGCGTTTTACATTACAATAACGCACATGTACGTAATGACATACATTACGATATTGAAATTGGTGAAATAAGATACCCTTTACGAGCAAATGTGTTATAAATGTAATTTACGACTGTAAGTAAATTTGAAATAGAAAAGCTATTAAGATGAAATACAATCTCGGTAACAATACTTTATTATTATTTAAAAATGGTATCGGCCACAGTTCGGTTGTGAAATTAAAAGGCTTTTCCTCGCACTGTGATGAAAAGTTATGTTATTCTCGGGTGTAAGCGATAAATTACACCCTCGAACTCTAGCGTCCTCGCTCGCATTACGGTCCTTGTGTAACAATACTATTATCGTTAGAGAACGCTGCTCGCCCTAAGATTCAGCACATCGTGTTGGGCGTAGACAATCTCGCCCAAGGTGCTCATTACCACCCACACAGCAGACTGCAGAGAGTTCGCAACGCAAAGTTGTATGGTAAACGATGCTTCCTTTCAGCGGTTTAGTTTGTACTTGAAATATGTAGTTTTTTTGTTGCAGCTACTTTTATACATATTTATGTATATGCATGTCACCAGAATCAGACAGTAATATTCGTTTGTTTTCTATTTTTTATCTCAAATAGGTTAGAAATTCCTATACAAACGCTCATTAGATTCACTAGATAACTGAACCGTACACACACACACACACGCTCCCGTATTAGCACCCTTCTAATCATACCAGCTGAGCTGAGATCAACTGTATTTAGTATTTTGCTTTTTCTTTTTATGTGTTAATTTTAGATGTTATTTTTTTATGATTTTCTTGTAGTTTAGATTCTTGTTTTGTTATTTGTTAAAGTCTTATATTAGATTTTAGACGGTAAGCGTTTTCATTGTAATCCGGTTTTCCGCGATATAGGCTAGTGCGGGGACCATTAGCAACTTAACTCTACATGCATATGGTATGGTAAAAATGTCCAAACATTTAATTTTGATTTAGTTACGTCTTATAATGTTCGTAAAATGAACAGTTAGTGAATTAATTGTTAGTGAATCGCCACTGAACATTTGTATAGGAATTGGCTAAAGTAGTTTTTTCTAGTTAGTCGTTATCGTTTCCTAGCAGAGTAGACCATATATATGAAGTCAATATATCCATTGTGTCACCTATATTTGTAGTCGATAGTCCGTACTTTCATTTTATATGTTTAAATATAAGTTTAGCAATTCTATACAGGCTGTCCCAGAACTAGTATGTTATCCCGAGTCGATTCTCGACACTTACGAGATCAACAAATGTTCTACGATTTTTGTGAATTCGATAATTTACATTGAAGAATCACTTGATTAAAATCTGCTGATTTCGGTTAAAATTCTGTTTATCAGCTGTTTTAGGTCAAATATCTTAAGTCAAATATTACTTTTGTGTAAGGTAAAGTCAAAATGAAACATTTATTGTGTACATATTGTTTTTAATTAATCTCAATTAATTAAAAAGTCTTAATCTTAATCTAAATAATAGGGAAGTAATAGGGTAAGTTCTAGGGATGGTGCAAAGTTAAACAGCTGATTAAAAAGTTGTAAATATTTATGGTCGGAATCACCCCATTCAGGCTTCACATACTAGTTCTGGGACACCCTGTATATTAGTTAATTTGGAACTCTATAATCGATAAGGTTTATGGAGGAGGACGTTGATGCCTGCGACACAATATTTTACACCTGCGGTTATCACCTTTTTCATTTAATTTCTGTGTAATGTTTAAATGTTTTAAATATAGATAATAACTGATTTAAACGGGTAGTTATTGCGTGTGTACCTTTTTTATTTGTTACCCCGACGCTTCAATGTTGCAACAGCCGTGGTCGCGGACAGACTGGAGTACTTGGAGCTATGTCGAGCTAACGGAATCACACTTGCTGTTCAGAATTAGAAATGTCCTCGTTAATATAAATAAAAATGGTACCCGTTTAAATCAGTAATTATGTACAATGACGGAATGAAAAGTTCGTCACCTTAGAGTCGGTTTTCGGGTGCACAAATAATGCAAGAATCAATTAATTATTTTTGACAAGATAAATAGTCAAACAACTTTGATCTGAATAATTTTGAACCTTATTAACGAACAGTTAAACATTATTTTCTCTAACTCTGTCTATTCTGTAACAAAGTTTCAAAAGCTATAATATGTACTCGCGATACTTTGAACGAATCAATTTGAAAATTGATGAACCTTTCCATTCCGTTACTGTACAGTGATCGCAACAGTATGAAGAATTCCAAATAAATATATTTTTGTTGTTTAGTGCACGACCCTACGACTTGGAAGAATCCTTTGCGCGCCGTCACTCAGCACGCGTTCCAAGGCTCGTCTCCTCAGGAGCTCAGCTTCAGCGCTAACCAGAAGCTGACTGTTGCGCCACAGGTTATAGTAGTCACAGTATTAACTATAGTCTTCTTCTAAAAGCTAGACACAGTTTATTTTAGTACTTTTTCTTGTTAGTTTGCATAATGTTAATAGTTTTTGACGACCTCCGTGGTAAAGTGGGCGAATAGCCGGCTGAGATGCAGGAACAAATGTTTGCACGATCTACAGATATTTGTTCCGGGTCTGATGGTTTCTCTATGTATTATGAGTATGTATATAAAAAAGCGTATATAAGTATTTTGTCAGTTATCTGGTTCCTATAGTACTAAGCAGAGCTAGTACTATGGGAACCAGATAACTGATAGAATACTTATATACTTTTTTTTTGTAAATACATATGTATAATATATAGAAAAACACCCAGTTACGGAACAAATATCTGTAGACAGGAATCGAACCCGCTACCTCCTGCGTCTCAGCCGGCTATACGCCCACTGCGCCACGGAGGCAGTCACTTAATACTGACGTACTAGCGCTTATAGTAACGTCGGTGACTTATTGCTGACAGTTTGCACAATATCAACGTAATGTTATTGGCCAGATACGGCATAAGTCGCGTCCGATAATAAGTTTCTAGCTTCAAATCTGTCCCACTGCATACAGGTGGAAGTAGCCTATGTCTCAATCCCGGTCATAATCTATTTATATATCAAATTTCATAAAAATCGGTCAAACCGTTAAATCGAGAAAACGTAACAAACATAAGGAAAGAGACTCGAATTTATAATACTATTAGCTCGCCCCGAACTGAGATCTCGCGAGTCTCCCATAAAAACAAAAATATATTATTCGTAATCTAAGACTATCAAAATAGTGCAACGAAATGGATAACCGACCTACTTGACCTACAGCTTCATTCAAATTACAGGTAACGGGAGTTCATGTTATATGGTTATACTTTTTTGAGGTACAAATTGCAGTTATTCTGGATTTCAGACTTTTGCCCATATTTGTGTCACTAAATCTACGCGCATATCAAATTTCAGCACTGGTGTACCTTGTGAATTTTGTCAAAGTTCTGTTTATATTATGGCTAACTTAAAAACTACAACGTTTAAACTAAAAATAAAAACGGGGTCAAAATGTACTCACAAAGATCTTTTATTAGACGTGCCATTTGATCGGATAGTTCCATATTAATTTTTTTTACCCCTCTAGAACCCCAATATCTCAACAACCCCACAACATTTTTAGCTTATTGAGTCACGCCAAAATTTTGCCATCACTACCTACCTTATACCAAATTTCACGATGATCAGATAAACACTTCGAAAGTTATCCTCGGACAAACAAACATACATACATACAACGCCGACTTGGCCAAGTTGATTTAGAGATCTGGCTTCGCTCGATCAATAAGTATAGGTGATACAATCAAAAGATGGTTGTAGAGATCAAAGTGTTCCCTAGCCGATTATGAAGTCTCTTTCGGATCTTTGAGACTCATTATTATTATAAATACGGGATTTTTCACGTACCGTTTTATCAGTTTTATTGTCGGTCGTAAAAATACGTGATAAATCACAATAATGATTGAAATAAATCACGAAAGTTTTCTAATGGTAACTCATTCCACATCTTGCAAGTATGTGTAGAACGAAGTACCCCATACTTGCAAGATGTGGAATGAGCTACCATCTGAGGTTTCCCGTTAGGCTACGACATGGCACGCTTCAAGAGAAATGTAAAGATGTTTCTACAGGGTTGTAAACGCATCGATAACACCCCGGGTGTTGCCGGTATCAATAGGTGACCACTTACCATCAGGTGGACCATAAGCTTGTTTCCCCACAAAGAACATTAAAAGAAAAGATCTTTTAAACTTTTATTTTCTTCGCAGGCTACCCAAGGCCAGTACTGGAACTCAGGCTGGTTGATAGCCTCAACCGACGGAGTCCACGCGGGCATAGTACCAACGAGCTACATCAAGATCATCGTACCTAATTCTGAGCACGCTAAGACTCAACCGGGGCAAACTCAACCGGGGCAAACTCAACCGGCGCAAAGTCAAGCCGCTCAGAGTCAACAAAATATGACGCAAGATCAAGTACTTAGTTCTTAGGTTTTTTAATTTTATCTTATGGATCTAACATGGTTATTTTGAGTGAATCATTTTATGTTTCATTTTGTGACATCATTTGTGTTTCACTATTATTCTACGCTACATTATGGCAAAACATTGTATATCTAAATGGTTCTAAAGGGCCCGGGGGGCCTTACCACAAAAAAGTTAAACACTCGATGAACTTCTGTTTCAAAAATTATTAACAATAATTGGTAAGGATTTTTTTAAACACATATTTAACTCGTGTTTATCTTTTTTGTGGGGCCATAAATATAAGTAGAAAATATTTAGTGGACCATCCCATAGTTAAAAGTTGGAATTTCTTTGAATGTCGGTTAAAACGTAAATAGCGTAATTTGTAGATTCAGTAGATTCTTAATTTTAAATAATGTCACATTGGTCCACAAGACTTAATTTTAGTTTAAATAGTGTTATATCTTTTCTACTTTTTATAACACTCTCCATACGAAACTGGAGAGAATGGTATCGGGTTCGATTCCCGCGGGAACGATGTTTGTAATAGCAAATGTTGAGTTCCAAGTGATGTTTTGGGATCAGATGAGCTGAGATCCAAAATAATACAGGGAATTGAGGGTAGTGTGATATTTAATTTTTTTTTTTAATATTTATTAACTTATGATATTTCTTAACCTGCCAAATTGAAATATGAAATCAATATTGTTGATTTTGGTTTGGTTATGATCAGTGATCGGAGTAGGTAGATTGATTTTATGTACTTGTATCATAAATCATGATGATAACATAACACGGGCGCATGCCTTTTTTCCCGGAAATTTCCGTTATTTACGGGTTTTAATTAAATATTAAACTGGTGATTTAGTTACTTTTTTCCCGGAAATTTCTTTTATTTACGGGTTTGAATTAAATAATAAACTGGTGATTTAGTTACGGCTACATTTTAAATTTAAAGGAAACTATATTAAAAAGTTTTAAATGGATTTTTATTTATCTGTCGAATAACAAAATGAATGCTTATTTTTTGCTTGATCACTAGGCGTTTCTATAAAATTCTTCCGATTGAGTTGAAGTTTTGGTTAGTTTCTGCGTTCAATTTCGTAAAGATTTCTACGTAATTTATCGAGGAAACACGTTGCCCACAAGAAAATACCCCAGAGGCATCTCCATATGAACATAAACATTTGAGATCACTGACCCTCGATCAATCTAATTATTTCCACTTTACTTCAGCTCCACGTTATAATTTTAAAATCCCGGAATACCGGAAGCATGCCCATATTATCATATACGTTTGAGATCATTAACCCCAAATCAATCTACCTACTCCGATCACTGGTTATGATTAATCAAAATCTCGCATGGCTAAATAAATTAAAAAGTGTTTAGCTGAGTTCGTACACCTCCACGCAAGTTACTTCGCTCGTCGTTTTTGACTAAGGGCGACTTGCGTAACGATGCCTAAACGTATTTAGTGACTAAACATGTTTAAATTTGACGTATTTGTAAGATTTGACTCTTTAAATCATATTTAGCCACTAAATACGTTTAGGAATCGTTTCGTAATTTGCCCTAAATTGCATCTAGATTACCGTCGATTTACTGCTTCAAAAGTTGCAATCAATGACATGTCGACATCCCGAATAGTTAACTATTCATTTGTATAACTAATAGGCATTAGGTACAGTCAGCGAAATAAGTTAATTAACAATTTGAGATTTTAAAATATTTGTTTAAGGGTATTAACAAAAAAATAAAGGTTTTTACATGAAATTAGTAAAGGGCTACAAATACTTGTAAACATTTTGTTGAAAAAATGCCTTGTTCTAGATTTATTTCGATTGTAAAAACTAAAACTGTTAATCTATTTATGTTGCTGACCGTACAATAAGACTTATGGAAAACTAAACACGAAAAGAAAATGAAAATGTACATAAAAAAACAAGTAAAAATTAATCTAAATAAAATAAAACCTAAATATATGTAATTACATAGTAATATTTAACTAATAATAATCTAGTCAATTAATCTATCAATAATGTCGTTCATACTTTCCCCCCTATTTAAGAGTAGGTACTCTAATCCACAAGATAGATAAATACCGAAGTTAAGTTTAATACAACATGCGAACTTAACTTCTGTACCTACTTATCTATTGTGTGTCTAAACTTCCGCTTGACTACTTTTTGGAATAGTCGATTTTTTTAAGTGATGATTATTTTACGCATTAAAGCAAATATAAGTATTATGTTACAAAAAAATACGAAAATAAAACCAGTGGAAAATAAAAAATCAACTAAAGAACTACAGCTAGTGTTTTGGGGGCACTTCTGGTAGTGATCTGCAGCAGTTGAGGTATCTATAGATCGTTTGCAAAGGTCTTTAGATTATTCAACTGTTTCTTTTGTATTTTATTGTAAATAATTGTATATTCTTTCTGTTATTAAAGATGTTCCCTAACTTTTTATGAAAAAAATCTTAGAATCATACAATACAACAGGTAAGGATTTTCAGACGTATATTTTTTTATAGCATCCTGTCGACGGTTATCCGGATGCATCTAATGGCGAAGATAACTGATAGTATTTTATTTCTATGTGGGCTAGTCTTATTTAATTACAATTATTATTTAATTTTAAGTAGTTTAAGTGGGCATTTAGTCGGGTTTTTTAGTTTATTAGTTATTATTTAATAGACTGTTACCTGCATTTTTATCTTCACTGCATCTAATTTCGTAATATCTTTGTATTTTTTCGATGTTACAATATAAATGGATAGATTTTTTTGGAATTATCGCAAGAGTCCTAATTTTAATGTTTATTATTTACCTACTCTTAATGTTGTAATTCATATGATTTTTATGTTCTTATTTTTTAATTTATGCATTATGAATATCAAAAATATATGGATGTACCTACTTGTAAATTATTAGTTTTATTTCTGTTTTGGCTTCAGCAGGCTGAGTGCGGACATTCACTAACCTAAACTATAAAGTATATCGAGTGTAGAAGATGACCAAATTAAACGGTCCCTTCATAACCCAATGTAGTAACCACCACATCGTACATTTAGATTTAGTTGCGTAAATAATACAGGATCGACAACATTTAAAAAACAAAAGTTTCGAGTAAACGTAACTAAATTTAAATATACGATGTTGTTACTACATGGGTTATGAAGGGACCGTTTAATTTAGTCATCTTCTACACTCGATATACTTATAGTTTTAGGTTAGCGTAATGTTCGCACTCAGCCTCGCGTTATTTACAATCAAGTAGTTAGGTTAGTAGAGTTCCTTGTGAAAGGGCTCGCCCGGAGAAGTACTACCACCATACCTATTTCTGCCGCCAAGGGTTGTTCTTTCGATATGAAGGGTATGCCTGTGAAATTACAGGCACATGAGGCTTTACACCTGTATGCCTCAAGTTGATGGACGAAGGGCAGTGCACGTTTCTAAGATGCGTGACCTGAGGCAATACTTTGCTATGTATATTCCAGGGATTGGGACAAAGGTTTTACCCAACTGCGTAGAAGAAGGGTAATGTTTTGATTGACAAACTACGTGTGTGAAGCCGCTGACAGGTCAGCTAGTTAACGTTAAAAATAAAAAAGTTTTGTTCTGGGGTAGATCTCCCTAAAACTTAATTTGAAGGAATTACCATCGATTTCAAAATGGCACGGCTCACGTGCCTAACGCCACACGCAAAAGAAAATGATGACACGGCTGCCGTGCCATCCGCAATGAATCGGTTAAGGCTATATTTCTAATAAACTGGTTGAGAAGTTTATGAAGGGATTGAGGCACATGAGGCTTTACACCTGTATGCCTCAAGTTGATGGCGCAAGGCAGTGCATCGTAGGGCACGTTTCTAAGGTGCGTGACCTATGAGGCATTACTTTGTTATAGGCGATGGTTACCAATTAACATCTGGTGGGTCATGAGCTTGCATCATTTCCTTTATTTTATTCACAAACTAGCAGACGCGTCCGCGTTTTCGCACGGGTGGTTCTTCAATAAAACATTGTATAGATAAATAATAATATGTAAAATAAATATAAGCTGATAAATGCAATTACATATACAGGGTTACAGGAAAAATCGTGCTAGATCCGTTAAGGGCGTGGAGTACCCATCATTTCTGACTTATTTCACTATGAAACACCCTACCCTAAACTTAACCCTTTTCGAGATATTCGACTTTTAATTTTTTTATTGAAAATTGCCGATTTTTAGGCTACTAAATTTATTTTTGTTTATTTTGTGTATCTTATTATTATTATTATTGCATTTTTACATGTGTAATAAGATGCTTTAGGACGTCAATCATTAAAATAGTGCATAAGTTAATTGAATAGACCGTAGTAGACAAGTGAAAGTTAAGAAATAAAAAAAAATATTAGAAAGTTTATTTTTCTCTAAGGGATATCTAAAAAAAATATTATGGCAATGGTTCGGCAGATGTTTTTTAAAATATCTACGTTTCATCATCTATCTAACGAGGTATAACAATCTAGGGTTTGTATTACATTTCGTGGAAAAAAAGATGGCATAACTAACTATCACAACGCCCATTACTGGGTCCCAAAAGAGCTAAGGAATCCCAATAAGAAAAGAGTGAAGGGGTCCCAGCGAAGATTCAGCGTGAATGTGTGGATGGGCATTATCTCCAATCATTTGATTGGACCTTACTTTCTCCCGGATAATCTAAATGGGGAAAGCTACGAAAATTTCCTGAGAGACATGTGGTTCCAACACGATGGCTGCCCTGCCCATTTCAGGAGAAGTGTCAGAGACTGGCTGGACACAAATTATCCAAACAAATGGATAGGACGAGGTGGACCGTTGCCATGGCCAGCAAGAAGTCCGGACCTAACCCCCATGGATTTTCACGTGTGGGGGTGCATGAAAAGTCTTGTGTACAGCGAGCCGAATCCAGTTTCGTCTGTGGAAGACTTACGAGAAAGGATGGTGGATGCAGCCAATAAAATGAGGACCACGTTAACCACTGGACTAGTAAAGACTGGTCTCCGTAGAAGGATGCGACAATGTATCAGAAATAGAGGCGGCCATGTTGAACATGAACTGTAGAATAAGAAAAAGTTGTGTGAAAATCTTTAATAAATGACATTTCATGCTTACCTATTATTTTATTTTACTTTTTAGGGCTAAGTATAAATTTTCTTCTCCACTGTCGCCTATAAAACTAAATTTTTTTCAATGCATTTGAATAAAACCCTAGATTATTATACCTCGTTAGATAGCTGATGAAACGTAGATATTTTAAAAAACATCTGCCGAACAATTGCCATAATATTTTTTTTAGATATCCCTTAGAGAAAAATAAACTTTCTAATATTTTTTTTTATTTCTTAACTTTTACTTGTCTACTACGGTCTATTCAATTAACTTATGCACTATTTTAATGATAGACGTCCTAAAGCATCTTATTACACATGTAAAAATGCAATAATAATAATAATAAGATACACAAAATAAACAAAAATAAATTTAGTAGCCTAAAAATCGGCAATTTTCAATAAAAAAATCAAAAGTCGAATATCTCGAAAGGGGTTAAGTTTAGGGTAGGGTGTTTCATAGTGAAATAAGTCAGAAATTATGGGTACTCCACGCCCTTAACGGATCTAGCACGATTTTTCCTGTAACCCTGTATAAATAGATTGTGTATACATAAGTTTCTGTTAGGTTAGAATTATTTGATAAACGCTGCCGGCGCGGCGTCGTCCTCATTTGTTAAGTCCATCCAAAGATTTATTTATTATGGGATAACAAACAAAATGTTATCTGATAGAAATCGCTATTAAGCGATAAGACCGCCATTTCTATTACATTAATTTTCTATCTGACTAAATTATTACGTGGATTTAAAAGGGGTCGAAAATTGGTAGAAATAAAAAATGTTATTAGGATTTTGTTTTATTGTAAAGTCATAGTCCTAAGTTTACAAGTAAGGTTCCGGGAATTCGAAGGTGACTTCGCGTCCTGTGAGCTTCTTGTATACTGACTGGAAGGTGTCGACCTGAGGACAAAAAAAATCAGTTACACTTAGTTGAAGACCTAATACTGAAAAGTTATAATAAAATATAGTATGTTAGTTGGAGTCTTCTAGTCCAGAGTAGATTCTTTCTAGGCAAGCGTGCTCCATCTTCAATCTCACCATCACCTGTGGTCAAGCACTTGACTGCCATAGATTAAAAAAAAAATTATCACGTTCGCAGCTTGCCTCCCGAAGAAAAAACGACCTGATAAGGGTTACTGGGAGCCGTTGGGTACAGGTCACATAAGATCGATGTCTCTGGAAATCTATGGGGGAGACCTTTGTTTAGCAGTGGACATTTTATGTCTGCAGTCAGCTGTTGCCAGCCCAGACGTAATGACTAAATTAAACCCGCACACTAGACAGCCAAAATCATATTAAATATTAGCTGCCATAGCTGTAGTCGATGATCGATTTCTATTGGTTGTATGCGTAAGGCCTTACAGACTTTTAAACAAGGACATCTTAAGTGCCTTCCAGATGTTCCAATCATGCAAAATTTCCTTTCATTTCTCAATTTGATATATCCTTCTCACCTTGTGCTCAATAGTTGTCTGCTGGTTCTTGTCTAAGTGCACCTTGATGAGCTGTGAGCCATCCAGCTTGACCCGGATACGCTTGCCAACGATCTCAGCGGGGAAGACCAGATCTTCGAGGATAGCGTCGTATACAGAGGTGAGTGTCCTGAAATAAAAAATATGATAAATGATGAGTGAAGGAAAAGAGTATCGGGGGCTGTAGAGACGAAAATGGGGCGCCATAGAAAACCAGCCCTGGAGCAGTAAATGCTAAGTTGTGGACAATTCATGGCTGCTTAATTTCAACGTTAACTCAACATGCCAGAGGTTGTCATCATTTTTAGCTCGTGCCAACCATCTGCTGGGCAGGCTTCTTTATTTATGCCATTCATCCCGGCCCTGTGCTAGTCTAAGCACAGTAAAAACAAACTATTTTCTTATCTTAAATATATGTATCAAACAAAGTCAGGTTAGTTACACCATTAATAACTCAAGAATATGACCAGGATTGAAACAAAGGCTACTTTTTACCCGACTGCAAAGAAGCAGGGTAATGTTTTTATGGACAGAAGACGCGTGCGAAGCCGCGGGCGGGTCAGCTAGTAATTAATAACAATCAAACCTGGAACGCGGCCTCTTCTGCTTGTTAGCAACACGGGTCTTGTGGCTGGGCTTGGGCAGGATCTTGCGATCGCCGACGAACACAACGTGCTTTCCACTGAACTTCTTCTCCAGCTCACGGACTAGGCGGATCTGGATCTTCTGGAACTGCTTCAGTTTGGGCATGGGCACGTAGATGATGATTGACTGGAACAATGGACCAAATATTATAAGGGATTTATAGATTGAAATTGTACAAAGTGGTTCTTGTCTAGATATACAGTGGTGGTCCAGTGACATTGAAGAAAAATAAATTAGTTCCTCACACTATCACAGACCGATTTTTTGGTCTTTTCGAGTTATGATTTTATTTATATTTTTTTGAGAATTTAGCGCCGTACCGGTTAAACTTGAAAAAAAAATTAGTAATCTTTTTGACAATCACCATATAGATATTATATATTAGATAATAATTATTTATCAATTTATAATAAATTAAAATCATAATTAAAATTATTAATATCATAAAAATAACTCAAAATAATCATCTTGTACAATGATACGTGTATGATACATAATTGAAATTAAATTGACAATCACCGTTACATAATAATTTTACTGAACAGTTATTTTGATTATTTTGAGGCATTTACTATCATAATAATTAGCATTACAAATGCTAAAACAGGCAATAATAATTGACTTACAAACCCGTATTAAGCTTAGTAAGAGTCCCTTTTGCAACTTATATTGCATTGCAGATTGTTTCGTTTCAAATTATATTTTGTACCTTTACCTTTTTTTTTTGTGTGTACTGTAATGTTGAAAAAAAATTTTATTCTATTCTACTTCTATCTAATTACTAACTTTGGGAATTTTCACCTCAGCACCATTGAAGGCCGATTTCAGCAAATAATAGCCTATTTAGTAGCACTGTTTTTGTGATATTATGAAAGTTTAAGAGTCCCTGCAAGTTTTTAAAAATATCCAGAAGCTATGGATCACTGCATTTAGATTTTTAATTTGATGTTGAAAATTCAACTTTGACTCGCTTAAAAAAAAATTCGTCACTTTAGATCAAAACTTTTGTAACTTGCACTAATGCTAGGAAGTTTATTATTTTGTGTATGAATTCATAAAGATCATGTTACAAAAAAAAATCCTGAAAAAACACCCAACATTTTTTTCCGTACACGTCATCATTTATCCAGTACACCCACAAATTATCAAAAAAACATACAAAAATCAAATCGGGGTACATACATGGGGTGGGAGGAATTAAACATTTTTTTGGACGTCACTGTTTGCATCAACCTGTATGGCCTTGTGTACCCAGGGTGCAAACAGAAAACGCTACTTTACCAAAAGGCGATGCTGTCAAAGTCATTAGTGACATTTATATTATCAAAACTATTAGCAACACGGAAAGCTTGATTCAAGAAGGCCATGAAATACCTTCTAAGAAAAATTCAACAACTAACAAAACTAATTTTACACTATATTGAGTTTGAGATTATGATTAACCTTATTTTTTGGATTCTTTAACTACATACAGACAGAACAGAACCCATCCAGTCATTCTATTGCCCGTGCCGCATTGTCATAAACTTTTTTCAAGTACCTACGTAACTTATGTTAAACGACTACATACAGTTCAAATCAAAAATAGAAAAGCGTCTAAACGGTCTCAAATTATTTATCAATCGTAAGCGTCGGTCGCCGGTTTCTTTCCGTGTAACGAAACGTTAAATGGCGGGCGGACGGACGCCATTTTTATATTCCTTCCTGTCAGTCAAAGTCATCATGACACTGTGCCTGCCTGTCGGCTCGGCTTATTTCCAACGACGCTATTTTTATTTTATTCGTTTGGTTTTTCACAAATAAGTATTATATGTTGTTATTTGGTCTGTTTGAGAAAGATATAAACTAACAACAAATGTAAAACGTTAACAATCGTTCTTATCTCGTGATTTTAATGTCGCACGTGTTTTTAACCTATTAAAATGGATATCAAAGTTGAGGTACATGACGAAGATTGGCAACTAAACTCTCCAATAGACTCGTTGTTTAGCTTATCTGGAGAAACAATTGTCGAAGTCAAACGGCTCAAGAACGATCCTGATGATTATACAGAATATTTGGAGCCTAATGTTTACAAAGATCAACATCAAATTCAATCTGAAGAATCTAATCATTCTGATGGAGAAACCCCAACTAAGAAAATAAATTGTAACCAAGAAGATAGAATTATTTGGAATATGGAAAGAATTTTAACACATCTGAACACGCACAAGCAATGCATTGCCTTTTCTGAGAGTAGAGGGCTTATCTTTTCACACAAAATGTGCAGTCGCCACAATATGCCAATGTTGTTATCAAATGGGGCAACTTTTAGATGTTACAAGGGTTGTCCCTCAATCAGTCGTGCCAAAGGTACATTGTTTGCCAATTTGAACACGCCAATGCCAATGGTTTTTAGATTAATGTACTGTTTTGCAATTAATATGCCACTGCATCTGACTAAACGGGAGTGCCAAATATCATCAAAAAACGAAGTGCTATCAACATCAACTATTACATATTGGCATAAAATATTTAGAAAAGCTATAGTGGCATTTTACCAAAATGATGGTCTGATCGGAGGAAAGGACTGTATAGTACAAGTAAATGAAATACAAATTGGAAAAAGTGATGAATACGAAGGAGTTTGGGTTATCGGCATCATAGCAGATGACAGTGAAGATTTACGGTTGGAAGTTTGCCCCAATGATGATAGAACAGTGGAGGTCCTTACACCGATAATCAAGAAGCATGTTAAAGAAGGTTCTATTATTCAGACAGATTCAAATATCATCTATCCTGCATTAAATGAACATGGTGAATACATCCTGGACAAGACTAAACCACAGAGAGTCATATCAAAATGTCTGACTTTAAAGGATAATTACAATGGCTATGATCTAATTTCTCACATTAGTTTAAAAGAATGGTTAGTAGAGTACATTTGGAGGCGATGCATCCACAAGCTAAAGTTGGATGAATTTGAAGAGTTGATGAGATGTATAGAATATAAGTACCAGGTTAAATAAATACTGCCAAATAAATGCTTCTGTTTTATTTGTGAGCCCAAGCTTTTTCTATTTAGTGAATAGGTTATAATGTAAGATCTTGAGAGCTAGTAGTCAATTTTAGTATTGAGAGATTTAAAGTTGTCTGAAGCATTCCATCCTGGCTTAAAAAAGAGTCTGTATTAACATCAGCCAATAATTTTTTAAATATCACCTTGTCTAAATTCTAGTTCAGTTTCTCTCTGTAAACACTGGCCAACCATTTTCAATACTCTGATCTCAATAGTTTTAAACCTGTAGACTTAACATTGACAAAATAAAATTGTGGCAACAACTAGCCACAGAAGCAATACAACCAATAGTGAAAATTTTAAATATTATAATTTATGTATTAGCCTAATTTTTTCTTGGGATATTAAGTTTAGATAACCAACATCAAGTCTGTCTATGGTTATGTTGACTCTGTTCCCTAGGGTTTATAGTACAGACTTCATCAATAGACCCATCATAACAAATCTTTGAATAAGTGGCTCAATTTGTCTAAATTTTGTTTTAAGACATCAAACCAGTAGGATTTCTACAAACATGCACCTTCTTTCTTTAATGTACACAAGACAATATAACTTAAGACAGAAGTAAAGGGCATACACAAAGGTAATCAAGATCTCAAGTTAAGGTCTCAAGATGTGTGGGAACCTTTAAAGATTGACAGAAATATGGATTAAAAAATGTAAGTTTTTGTTAGGTTTTTAATCTTAACTTAATGAATTATCTATTAAAAACTGTTTAAAATAGCTGACATCCAAATGCTAGATCAGAGACACTAGTTAGATACATAGTATACATACAGACGTGTGTACAAAAAGTGGAACACAAGCCACATGACAGTATATCCCAGAACACATTTGCATAAATTCAATAGACTGCCACCCAAAAAAAAAAAACAAAAAAGAAGAGTCTAGAGATTAGTGGAAACCCCAATTGATAAAAAGCAGTAGAAAAGAATTAATATCTTGGACCAACTAGAAAACAAGGGAAGGACTAATATCTCTGGATCCCAACCACCACCCATCCACCAATCGATTGCACAGAGATCCAAAAAACAAACACTTGTAGAGATTGATCAGATCTTTGCAAAGTATCAGTATCTTATAATCAGCATTTAATTACAAATAAAATAGGGGGTGGTGGTTCTAAAAATTACACTACCACAGTAGACCACTGGGTCATACAAACTTTACTATTAATATTACTTTTAAAAAATCAGCACCTTATAATAATATAGTTTTTGAAAATTGCTGGTGATTGAAATCAAGAATAAGAAGTTTTAGATGGTTTAAACAACCGTTCCCAGATAAAAATTAAATAAATAATGCTGGACATTTCACATAGCATTAACCAACCCCAAACTAAGAAGAGCTAGTACAATGGGAACCAGACAACAGTAGGAAGACTTATTTGGTTTTTTTTTTAATAAAAATAGCATACAAAAACACCCACCCACATATACCTGTACAACTCATTCAGTTTACATTATTGCTCTAGCAATAAGGTTCAGTTTTGCGTGGAGTCATCAGCTGAAGGTGTCGAGAAGGTTGCACATAGATCATACAAACTTTATATTTTTGTAGCAGGAATTGAACCCGCATCTCAGCCAGGTCCTACTGTGCGACTGAGGTCGTCAATTATCACTGAGTCTGGATGGATCTCTAATATTTTGTGTATGTATTAATAATAAAAAAGTATATTAGTATTCTATCAGTTATCTAATTCCCATAGTACAAGCTAGTTTGGGGCTAGACAGAGTTGTATGAAATGTCCAGCTTTATATAGAAAGAAATAAAGATAGATCGCTTACAACGGTATTTAGATGATTCAACTGTTTCTTCTGTATTTTATTGTAAAGAAATATAGAAAATACATTTATTTGCTCCCATATAATATATCATCATCACGCTGAAGTAACAGCCCACTGCTGCATCCTTCCTCAATTGCTTCTCCAACCAATTACATATGTGCCACTCGCATCAATTTTAGATGAACAATATTTACGACCGAGTGTAAGTAGACAGTTCTTTTCACATGAGTTTTTGATGAGATCTGTTATCTGGTCAAATAAAAGCTATAACGCTAGGTAGATCAAAGCTGGTAACACATATGAAATTAAATGAAATTTAGAGATTATTGTAATATTTAGGTAGAGTTGAACACTCACCTTTTTGTTGTGGAGTTCGATTTCCTTAGCCTTGGTAATGTAAAGCTCCCTGAGTTGGGCCTTCAGGTCCGAGTTGGTCTCCAACTCAACCAGGGCCTGCGAGATCGAAGTCTCGAACACATCGGGCTCAGCGGCGCTAGCCTTGATGATCTTCGTACTCATCTGTAAAGGCGAAGCACCAACTTACACATTTACACATCGTGAGAGGTTAGAAAACTTACACCGCCTGACATCATAACAAATAATAGTTTTCACTGAAAATCACTAGTAGGATTCCAGGATAACACGATTCCGAAACGGTTTGATCACGGAGCGAAGGAATCTGGCTTTTACATCACTTCAAAAAACCAAAACAACGTTGAACACTGGGGTATCGGATTTGTCATCACAATTTATCCGAAGGATCTTTACCGTAAATTAATTGTAATTGATAGCAGTAAACGACACAGATATCTATTTACGAGGAAATTACAGTATTTATCTTGTAATTTCGGTAAAAACTAGAAAAATCTTGTGAAAATACACAAGTTCAGCTACCTTGAAAACTGTACGGGAGCGAAAGAGACAGAAAATCCAGTGTTATCATCCTAAAACTGCCTAGTACCCCACTTCAGAATCTAAATTGTCAGTACCCGAGATGACCCCCAAAACTTTATTTTTGAGAATAAAAATTATGTATAAGTCTATCTTACCATTATTGTCCTATAAATCTTGAAATGTAAAAAAACAATCATTTAAGTATGTATTCACTTATAAAAATAAGATTTAAACTGATCAGTTGGATCGGTATAATTTTATCAAAAGTTCGGAGTTTAAAACCTGATTATTTTTAAGGTAATATACAATAATAGGATTCTACGGCTCTGCGTTAGCCACTAACGAGCGTACCTACATGAATTTATTTTTTCGTATGTAACATTCATGTAGGTACAACGTATGCGGCCTTAGATATATTATATGTATATTAGATACCTATTTATAGACATGGGCCTTGTCATCATATTTTATATGTGCACATTGTTGCCTGAAATAAAGGCTATATTATTATTAGTTACTTTACATACTGAGTTCTTTTTTCATACTTATTGTTACCTACTTACACAACATTGTTGCAACAAATTGACAAATTATTTGCGTCTTGGCCTCATGATCCCTATATTAAAATTTAATGTGGAAAACGGAATAGTATGGCAATAGATTCGTTTGATAATTCTTATCATTAATGATATGTCAATGTCAAAAAGTGACAATCTTACAATTTTGTTTTTGAACGAAGACACTACTGTCAAACTAATGTCAAATTGACTTACCGGTGGGATGTTCGAAAACCATATTAAAACGAAATAAAATCAGTCACATACTTAAACGAAAGGAATAATATACAGTCTGTACATAAAATGAACTGTTATTATGCGCTCAGTTCCACCTGTTCACAGATACTCATAGAAAAAAAAATATGCTTTTTTGTGATGGTGAACTATGTAAATTAGTAAACATATCTTTATCGGACTTACGGTTCATTCGTATTCAGTTTTCGAACGTATTTTGAAAAGAAATAAATTCACTGGTGCCTGGCGGCAATCGATTGATTTGATTACATTTATTGTGAGATTTAAAAATGTGTATGTCCTTATTTCTCTAAAACTAAACAAATTCTAGATAGGCTCAACTATTGATACCTTAAGAGCTTACGCTCATTGCCGCTAGTTATGTAAAAGCAGTCGCAGCTACGAATTTCAAACACTTTATGATAAACTCATTTATTTGTTTCAGCATGAAACAATCTGTTTACATTACTGTAAATTGTATACACAGACCTTGAATTCTATGACGTATGTGTAGGGAACACTAAAACAATGAAGGCGTGTCTCAATGGGTAAGTTTATCTGAATAATTTATTCTTTTATTTAATAAAGACTGCTTTTACATAAGTGCTTGTATAAAGCAAACTCCTTACAAACAGTGCTCTAGACATTCGATAACCATGCTGAAAATTAGCGTGCTGTTATAAGATTGTATCATTACCATTAAGCTTGTGCTTTGAGTGGAACTTTTTGTCAACACTGGGCCTTTGTACCTAGTTATCATTAGCTGAACCGCCGGCTTCCAAGGTTTGTATGAAAATAAAATAAAGCTCAGAGATGTAGCATTCTATCAGCGAAAGAATTATCAAAATCGGTTCTGTAGTTCAGGAGATTACCCAATATATAGAAATTACCTCTATAGAATATTAGTATAGATAGTATTAAATTTATCACTATCATGGCACATTTATTTTAATCTATGAAAGATGATTCAAATAGTACCTATTGGCTTGTCTGATAGGCTCCTAAATGATTTCAAAAGTGAGTTGTAGAACATTGTACACTGAGTACTATGTCACATTTGCAGTGGTAGATATGAGACCCTATGCATTATAGAGGTCGGCATACACAGTGCCGGATTAACCACATAGCAAGAGTAGGAATTGCTACGGACCTCGTGCAAAAGAGGGTCCAGCGTAACCAAACCAGCCCACCGCTGCCACTTTATACATAAGAACCCATAGTGGATCAGGGGACCCTCAATATAATTTGCTACGGGCCCCACGCTTGCTTAATCCGGCGCTGGGCATACAGTGCATAAAAAGTGAATCTAGTGAGACATTGATTATAAGCATAGTGTCTAATTCTCAAGGATTAATATCAAAACTAAAACTACCAATTTGGATGTTTTATTGTATGAAAAACAAAAGATAGATACTTAGGGCAGAGGAAAACATTATTATGTAATAAAAAAATTAACAATGAAATTAAATATGCCTCTCTTTCTTCCTGGAGCAGTGAAATATATAGGGTGCCCCAAGAATGACTATCAAGTTCATCTTTTGAATATAAATAAGGTTGGAGGACATTATGAGCACGATATTGTAGCATTAAAATAAAAACTACGCAAGGTAAAGCTTAAGGAAATAAAAAACAGGGAAGTTAGTGAATCACTAGAAAATTCTTAATATTAATTTTATTATTTAAAAACTTCATAATGTAATATTATAAGACTAGGACTTTAATTTTTTTTTCATGTGTAGATATACATAAAGGAAGCCAGCATGTGAAGTGACAACTTGCGCAACCCTATAGTTTTTGAAATATTAATTTTTGAAAATCCGTAATCGTTGCGAAATTCGCTCGAAAATTAGAAATAGAAATAGAAAAATATTTATTTTGTGTCCATTTTTACATTCTATGAATACAACAGATACTTATACCAAATACAAGACTACAAAATAGGTCGTCACTCAGCGGTGTGCCACTGTAACATATAGCTGGTATTATGTGACGCCTTTAGTGCGTGTGAAATTAGTAAAATTAGTGTCCGACCTTTCAGTTTGCGTACTATCGATTATTGCGACACTAAATTGACATGACAGTGACAGATAATACGGGTTTTTGAATAGGTTTTAAATTTTATTGGCGGGAATTTCGAATTTGGCAATGACATTGACATTGCTTTTACAAATTTTACAATACATTTTACATACATTTGTTCACTATTGGATAGATTTGGTCGTGTTATCTTTCTCTTGCGGTCGAGACGTTTTCGTACTCCTGTAAAAGAAATTTACGTGGCTACTATGGCGTCCTCTTTGAGTTCTGCTTCATCCCCCGCTGCGGAGTTGAGTCTTGTGCAAATGTTGGGCTAGTGAGCCGCTTGTCGAAAAAAGCCGAAAAATAGTAGACTGGGCACCGCAACTTGAGTAGGTTAGGTTCCAAAAGAGTGACAGAATCGACACGGGGCACCCCGACCCCACGTAGTCTTGTGCGTGACACCCCTAGAGTTTATATAGAGAACGCGGGAGCCAGAAACACTAGGGAGATCCTGAGTGTTTGACTTGCTTCACTCAGGGGCGACCTTAAGAGCTTCTGGCGGGAGCCCACCCAGAGTCCAGGGGGTTGGAGAAAAAAGTGGTCTATGAAAACGTTGTATCCTTCACCCCTCCTGCCCATTTTCAACATAAATTAGTAGTTAGGTATGTAAGTAATTTTTTTTTCATCTCAACTAGGATGATTCTTCAAAAGACAGTTTAAAACCAATTTCCAACTCATCAATCATGGATTATAAACAAAACGTGTAACGCTATCACGTATAACAAAATATCGCGCGCTGAACAACTACGATAAAGTACATAATCCGTTTGTAATAAGTGTTGCTGATAACGGCTCTCCGGTTACTTCGTAGTGACCTGCCGGCCGCGTTGACTGACGCACGGGATCTACGCCTGCTTGCAATTTAAAAAGTTAGTGCTCTTTTTTAGAAATACGCGGAAATCATTTTTTTCGGTCTCCTGCCACTTGGCGTGGCTTAAAAATTTAGTGTTCTCATTTTAAATTAAGCGGGATGAATATTCTTCTGATAACATTCTACGCACGAGATAAACGCTTGGAATCTAAAAAAACTTGGTGTTCTTTTTTGAAAATCATTTATTTTTGATATTTATTTCGGACTCCTGCCACATGGCACGGCTTAAAAAGTTAGTGTTCTCGTTTTGAATTAAACGGGAAGAATCTTAATTTTTCTGATAAAAATAAAATTCTTCGCACGAGATCGACGCGAATGTAAAAAGCGATATTTCCTTCCTTCACGTACCAGATTTTCGTTTGTTACTTAGAATTTTAAACTTTTTTTAATATGCGCTTTAAATAGGTAGTAGGGATTTGTCGATAATTTTCACGCTACATTTCGCGAGTTTATTGTTACAGAACTGACTGTTTTATATGCTTGCTTGATAAAAATGTGCTGATTACAGAGTTTTCATTATGTAGAATAACACTTTGACCTCTATCAATAGTGTTTGTAAAATGAGTCTGTTGAGTGTTGACGCACTTTTCCTTTGGTATGTAAGTACATAAATAAGTCTTACATGCACACTTGAAGTAATAAAACATGATAAAAGATTGTACATATGTATAAGTAGGTTGCCTATTGTTCAGCCAGCAGTATTGTATTATATATAGCATACAAATTGTGACCGTTGGCTGTTATAACGTTAATTGTCTCAATCGAAATGAATGAAGCTTGCCTATACAATTTGATAGCTCGCTATTAGTATGTACCTATATGTATTTAACCGTACCTACTATAGTATATAAAGTAGGTAACATTGTAGAGTCAGTTAGCGTAGTTTCACAAAATATTATATTAACAAAAACCGGCTGCAAAATGAACTAAAAAGAAATTAAATTAAAAATATTCCTACCTACCTTTAAACTCATTTCTCTCTCTAGCCTCAAAGGTTTGCTGGAAGAAAACTCTTCTTAGGGTTAAGCTCGCCTTTGTACATGTCCTCTATTTCTGTATTTATAAATGTATTTTCTTGTGTGCAATAAAGAATATTTATTTGACACTAACTTCCGCCAGCGGCTACAAAAAGTAGCCTGTGTTAATCAAGGTTATAATCTACGTACTTACCAAATTTCATCGAAATCGGTTCAGCCGTTACGACGTCATTGAGTAACCAACAAACCAATGTTTAGCAGTGGACTTCCTGCTAAGATGTACTTTCAGTGACTGCTGTCTACACTGCTAGGTTATATGCCTCCTCATATGCACACTATTCTTTTTAAAACAACACCAACCGAATTCAGTGATTTCCCGTTTTCATGACATCAGCTTACTTGATAATCTTTGCCTTAATCGTGCTAAACCACAGTTTTCCTTATAATCTCCTAGAAAAATAGATGTTATCATCGGAATTTATTTATTAATTTATGTCGATACCTTTTGTTGTAAGTATCGTCTAATGTCTCAGTATTTTCCAAGCCGATAAACGTATTTTATGAAGTTCCTGGGTCTAATCTTGGTGTTACGTACAATAATAATCCGTTTCGATTTCTAAACTAATCCTTTTATTGGTGGTTTATAATGATAAGTTCATATTTCTGTACACAGTCCGACTTATACGAGTACCTACTATACAGGTGGGCCAACATTTTATCTCATTGAGGGTTGTGTGAAAGAGATTGCTTTTAGCGATAAGACTGCCAATTGGAATATAGCGTATCTAAACTCCTGACGATCTAAGAGGCCCGATTTGACGTTGTCAAAATACAGAGAATAGAGATGGGAACTAGAGTAGAAATATAAAATCGGTTGCTAGAAAAATAGATTATTGTGACAGTTCAATTAATTGTACTAAGAGTTTGGTATCGTTTAGTTTAACTTAGGTTAAATTAATATCGAACTAGCTTGGCTATATATAGGCTGTTTGATAATATACGCACAAAAATGAAAGGGGTTATTTGATGAGCATAATAAATACATTTGTGAAATGTTTACCATAGAAATGTGGAATTTATTTTGGCATGTAAAAACAAATACTTTATTAAACTTATGTTGTGCTATTGCATAAAGCTTGCCATCTAATATAAACTTAATATTTCCATAACACTTCTTTTATTGTTAAGTATGTATTTTTATTCAATATTGGTGTAGTTTAGTCTATCATATAAAGTATTTAAGTAGGTTTATTTATGTAGTATGTACCTATATTATGCTATATTTATTAGTCCTGTGCAAATTTTCTTTTTTTAACTTTTCTGTGCACTACCTACACATCTTTATCTACAATACACAAAGGTTATCTGGAAGAAAATGCTCTTTAGCATTAAGTTCGCCTTTGTACTAGTTTTATAAGCGCAATAAAGTATTTTCAATCAATCTAACCACAGATACTGTATTGGTAACGTCTCGAGATATCTCTTGTTGTCCCTTTCTAACCCTAAATCCGCAGCCATTTCCGAAAAAGATATCAAATTGGCCTTTATTTTTGGATGTCGATTGCAAGAGTAGGCAGTAAGTTTTATATCGAATTAATCACCTAAACAGTCGATTTTCTTTAAAATTTAATAATATACCTAACTAATAGTTGTTTTTTCGAGAAGTCTTTTTTTATGTTTCAGAAACCGTCAGTTGAATATCGTCAGTATATTACCAAACAACCTGTATAGTTTTTAATGCAATAAAATATTGCCGATCATTATAGATCTGTTTAGAATTTTTATATTTCGCTGATAAAATAACGATGAAAATCTCTCATTGTGGGTGTATGTATCAATAATCAATTCTTATGTATAAAACATAAAAAAACTAAGTACGTATCTGTTTTTATAAATTTAAAGTTTAGTAAATGTTTAGATTTTTTGTTATAATTGATTTTATTTACACTCTCAAGTATAATTTGAATCTATATCTAGGTACTAGTTTTACAGTGAGAGCTTGCATTAAAGTGATTAGAATAAAGTTTTTTGCAAAATATTTGTCATCATGGGGCCTGTAAATAATAAACGCGGGTAAATTATTCATTCCAACAATTCCGAATAGCAATGAAAGTTAGTTTCAGAAAACAAGTTTCTTATCAGCTGTATAAATTTATGTAGTCTAATACACTACTTGGTCATATGCATGTTGGATCCTACTACTGAGCAGTGGCAATGGTTGCCTGGTAGAGATCGCTGTCAGCGATAAGGTCGCCCATTGCATAGCTTTTTTAGTTTTATTTTAGTTGATCGAGCGAAGCGAGATCTCCAAATGAACTTGGGCAAATCGGCGTTGTATGTATGTATGTTTGTTTGTCCGAGGATAACTTCCGAAGCGTTTAGCCGATCATCGTGAAATTTAATACATAGGTAGGTAGTGATGGCACAATTTTAATGTGACTAAATGAGCTATAAATGTTGGGGGGTTGTTGAGATATTGGGGTTCAAGAGGGGTAAAAAAATTAAAAAAATGAAAATGAGATTATTAGGTCAAGTGGGACGTCAAATGAAAGGTCTTCATTGGTAAATATCGATTCCGTTTTTATTTTTAGTAATTTATTTGTAGTTTTTGAGTTATTAGCCATAATAAAAACTGAACTTTGACAAAATTTACAGGCTACACCAGTGACCCTACTGTGCTGAAATTGGGTATGCGTGTAGCTTTAGTGACACAAATATAGGAAAATTTTTAAATCCAGAATAATTACAATTTCTACCTCAAAAAAGAGTAACCAATTAACATGAACTCCCGTTACCTGTAATTGAAACTGTAGGTCAAGTTAGTTGGTTGCGCATTTCGTGGCACTATTTTATTAGTCAAAGATTAAGGCCGGCTTGCACAACGATACCTAAACGTATTTAGCAACTAAATATTTTTAAATTTGACATACATGTATGATTTGTTCCTTAAATCATATTTAGCCACTAAATATGTTAAGGCATCGTTGCGAGAGTCGCCCTAAGAATGTTTTTGTTGTGTTTTGGGAGACTCGTGAGATCTTAATACAGCTAGTGTTTCGGGGCGAACCACTAGCTTTATTTTAGTGTTAATATTGTTTCTGTGTGGTAATTACAATAAAGAGTTATCTTATATATAAAGTTTGCAAAATAGCACAACGTACGGCAGTAACAAGTCGTCACTTCTTTTTTATTAGCTCTTCCTTGTACAACAGAGTTAACAAGGAAATTAACATTTACCCGCTACCCCACAACAAATGTAAGATTAAATGTCTAGATTGGCTTAAATCTTTAAATTACGAGGATACTGAGGACCTCCTAAAGATTCCCAAATAATGCCTACACACAAAAACACACACTCAATTACTCACATACATACACACACGCAACACACACACTCACAAACACATCCACCCACGCAGATCCTTCTGGTCTGTTGGAAAATAACTGTAATTTTTAGTTTAGTTTTTGATAATGTACCATTTACCTGGTTGGAACTCATTGATGTATAGGAGGAGGGCGTTGGTGTCTGTAACACAGTTTCAAACTGTACACATGACTGTATATCTGTTGTTCCTCAATAAATGCTTTTTATTTTATTTATTCATTTACCTGAGTGGCTTCGCTTCCATCCATCCCGGTCGATGAATGGAGAAAGAAAGCTTTTATCTTTTTGAAGCGCGCAATTACTCTGCGAAATCTTTTCATGAATGTTTGCGCGTAGCGTACTCACATCTCAGATAAAAAGTGCGTCGACACTCAAAAGACATTGACTCATCAGAGGTCACAACCACAATAAGGTTATTTGACCGCCTGGGTCAGTGCTTTTAGGACCTGCTGTGGTAAACGATAATGATATCTGAACAGGAATATATCAGCGGTTTCCCATTTCGATGAGAACTATAAGTTTACCCTTTTGCTATCAGTTCGCCCTAGAAGTGGTTTCCTGGCAACCTTTTAAATGTTTAATTATTTTATCAGTATGTAGTTTCGTAATTTCAGTCGTTATCTAAGAGTCGGTGGGAATACTTGTGTTCTATTTTTACAGTGACATAAGTAAGTTTAAAATTGCGTTTTTTCAATCAAAAATTATCGAAGCTGTTAATTATATTCCTGCTGGTAATTATTGAATCTAATGATTTGACTCAAACTCTGAAAAAGAAATAAAAAGAACGTCTCATCAATATCAAGAAATAAGAAGAAAGTTAATGGAACACCCTATATTTTATCCGCGTCTTTTTATACTTAAGTCTGGTATTTTAATGGAGTTTATTTAAGTTTTTTTACAAATGTAATGAATTAGGTAGTACAAAATATTGCCTACCAGCGGCTCCGCACGCGTGGTTTGACAATAAGCATATAGTAAATCCAGGTCATAATCTATCGACATACCAAATTTTATCGCGATTGTTTAAGCCATTATGACATGATTGAGTAACAAACAAATATCAAAACAGTAGCATTTATAATATTAATGTGATATTTTATATCACTCAAACTAAATATAAGCACCAATTTTTATTGAAAAACTAGCTGACCCGCCGAACTTCGTACCGCCTTGACATGCATATGACACGGGCTGCCAATATACGTCACAGGTAGAATTTTCAATCGGCCATCATTAGCTGTATCTATGTATGAGAAAATGAATTTTCTTCATAATTTCTTTTTGCGTGATTTTTTCCAATATTTTAATATTTATTCTGCTATTCGGGGCGGAGACAAATCCAACAAATCAAAATCGGTCCAGCCGTTCTTGATATAAATGGTGTAACTAACCCGACTTTGTTTTATATATATATACTAGCTGACCCCGCTAGCTTGTACCGCCTTAGAATCTCTATATTCAAAGTAGAAAATTATTAAAGTACTAATATCGCGATGGAAAAATAGGGGTTGATCGTAGAAAGGTGAAAATTTAGGGTTGTATGTATTTTTGAATGCTGTATCATAAAAAAATAAAAACAAAAATTTTTGGGTAAAACATAAAAATAAAAATTAAGGGGTGGAACACCCTTAACATTTAGGGGTATGAAAAATAGATGTTGGCCGATTCTCAGAGCTACCCGATATGCGTGTAATAATAATATAAATTTTGTGTAATTTCATAAAAATCGGTCAAGCTGTTTCGGATGAGTACGGTAACTAACATTGTGACATGGAAATTTTATTATATTATATATTATTATAATATATTATTATAATATTATTATAATATATTATTATAATATTATTATATATAATATTATTATAATATAATATTATTATATTAGATATATATATTATATATATGTATAATATAGATGTCGTAAAATAAAAATAATGTTTAGAGCATAAAAACAGGAAAAAGAAAGAACATTGACCTTTGTATATGTGTCAAACACACACGTGAGAGTGCATGGCTAAAAAGAAAAATATATTTAATTCATGCTTTAGTTTATTTCTGGAACTATGTAATGCACTTTCTATGAAATATACTGATGAATGAAAGTTATCTGCAATCGTAGGCGTTCGATACAACACCCGATATTTTATCTAACTCTATTATGATATTTATGACACTGGAAATAAGGTCCAGAGTTTATTTAGAAATGCAATGTCACTTGAAGGGGTGAACACACATGAGATAACCCCTTTGCGTCCCACGCAATAGGTTATGATAATATTGTCAACAAAAAATATAATCACGGTTTATTATTCACTACTCATTTTAGCGCTAGCTTTAGATATGTTATGAAGCCCACACACGTCAACGATTTCTTTGCGCAACCCCTGCACAAGCCTAGAAAATTAAACAAATTCTTGCGTATAGAAATTGTTGACTTGTGGGCCTATTAGAAAAAGGAAAAATTCTCATTGTCAGCTCGTTTGCTACTTTTGAGTAAGTGTAGGTAGGCCTCCGTTTTACTCTATTCAATCATTCTAAGGTCTCCGTAGACCCTTTTGTTATGTTATGTTATGTTATGTTGGCGTACCTTTTCCACATTCGAACTCTGTATGCGTGAGAGAGCTAACTACATGGATAGCCTTGTCTCACCGCCGGTGAGTAAGCGATTAGATATCAAATATTGTCTCGCTCAAGAAACGAAGAAAAGATATAGACTCCGTCGATATCTTTTGTTCGTCACGTATAGTTGATCGCTGGCCGTTCACACTCCCGGCGAGAACTCGCTCTCCACTATTTTGTCGCAGCGACTACAACACTCGCTCAGTGATACGCGTTCATCGATGCTCGTTTGGCGGTCAGAACACACGCCGTGAGATGATGAATATCGCCCGCTGCACTCGCTCACTCGCTTTATAGCCCAGCGAGACAACTATAGAAACTACACACTCGCTTCTCGCCAACTCGTTTCTAGTTTCTAGCTCTACTCGCTTCTCGCTCATCGCCGGCGGTGAAACAAGTGCCTTACTCCGACCAGAAGCTCACCAGTTGCCTGGGGTCTTCCCAGGCTTCACTTGTTTTCTTTTCTTACACATTGCCACTTATTATAATACTATCCAATGACGCGAGCATTCAAATTCAAATTTCTTTTTTCCAGCTCCACGATGCCAGCAGTTCTTGTAACAGGCGGCGCCGGCTTCATAGGCTCTCACACCGTCGCCAATATTCTAGAAAAAGAGAACAATGACCTAGAAGTTGTTGTCATAGACAATTTGTCTAATGCTTACAGAGCAGAGGGGGATAAGAAACCGACGTCTATCAAAATTATTGAGGAGTTGACGGATAAGAAGATTCATTATTATGAAGTTGATATTAGGGATGTGGCGGCGCTGACCAGGGTTTTCGAAAATGTAAGTTACCTTAGCTAATGAGGGTTTACGGTCCAAATTAAAAAACCGGACAAGTGCGACTATTACTCGTGCAAAGAAGGTTTCTTATTTTTTTTTTGTCTAATTTCAAAAAAATTTCATGACTCTAGCAAACGGGAAGTAGTAGGGGTAGGGTTTGATTTCTTTACAAATATCAAAATATGCAGCATAAATGGCCGTATTTTTAGATTACTGTGGCACAATGCTGAGTTGCGACCGTTTTAATTTGCTGTCACGAAATTGGCTTTGTAATCTTACTAATTAGGTACCTATTTACTCAGTTGTTTAAGCTATAATGTGCACTTGTGATGCTTTGTTAAACGTTTTGTTATTCAAGTAAATGTTACATCTCTATGCTTTATAGAAAAAAATCTTAAAATAAACTTATTGTAAAAAAATATATATAACAAGAATATTAACCGCCTTAAACAGAAAATCTAAAAAATCACAGGAATGCAAAATACGTAATTTCGTTCAAAAAAATCAAAGTATTGAACCGATTTTGATAAAATTTCGATAGAACCAATCTGAAAGTACTGGTCAACCTACTGTCAAATACATGATAAATTAATGATTTGTTTACCTACAGGCTGTTTCATTGATATTTTTAGGACTTGATATTAAGTTTGTTAAAATGTCTCTACATACGAATTTGAAAAAACCTTTTTACTACAGTACTAGCCATGAGCCTTACCCGTGTTTTCGTTTAATGTCTTAACATGACACGTAGTGGGTATAAATATATTTTTTAATTTCCAGCATGACATTTATTGTGTTATCCACTTCGCTGCGTTGAAGGCTGTGGGTGAATCAGTGGACAAACCTCTCGAATACTATCAAACGAATATTACTGGAACATGTAATCTCTTTGAGGTAAGTGCTCATACATATTAGGTTAATTTGTTTTTTAGCTTACGTATTATTTGTAAATTTCACAATAATGACTGCCTCCGTGGTGCAGTGGGCTAATGGCCGGCTGAGACGCAGGAGGTAGCGGGTTCGATCCCCGCTGCGGAACTAATGTTTGCATGATCTACAGATATTTGTTCCGGGTCTGGTTGTTTTTCTGTATATTATAAGTATGTATTTACAAAAAAAAAGTATATAAGTATTCTATCAGTTATCTGGTTCCCATAGTACAAGCTCAGTACAGCTTAGTTTGGGGCTAGATAGCACTGTGTGAAATGTCCAGCAATATTTATTATTATTAAAAAAAATGGCTTTATTTTTCTTTTGTTTTGTCCCACTTGGAGATGGAACAAGCTTATGGCTCACTTGATCTTAAGTGGTAACCATCGCTTATAACAAAGTGTTGCCACGTAGCTCACGTAGGTACGTACCTACCGTAGATACGTGCCCTACGATGCACTGCTCTGAGTCTATCAACTTGAGGCATACATGTGAAGCCCATGTGCATGTAATTTCACCAGCAACCATTCAAACCCAAACACATCAATGCTAAATGGCAGAAATAGTAAACGGTGGTAGTACTTCCCCGGGCGAGCCCTTTCAATAGGAACTCTAGTACTGTTGTTATGAACTCAGTATGTTTTGAATCGTTTCTTTACAAAAATTCGCTTATGTTACGTTCCGCGGCAATGTAAATTGAGTCTAAAAGCGTTTTTTTATAACCTTTTTATCAAAATTGATTACGTAGAGCACTTACAATTACAATTTGCAGAATGTTTAGATACTGATTATATTATCATTGTTTGCAAAAGGTAAATGGGTTTTATCAATTAATTTTAAAAGTTTGTTTACTCTCTACTTGTTACGTTGACTGCGTCTAAAATATTTTTCATCAAAGTTGGTAATTGTAAACGAATGAAATTGTAATTAAATACAATCTCCATAACAAATTCTTATTTATATTTAGAAACGAAAGAGGCTGAGAGAACGCTGGGGCTAGGATACAGCAATCTAGTTTAGCTCTTAGCACACCCCTACCCTACTATTGTAATGTAATTAGGAGCGTAGTAAATTAACTAGATAAAAGCACTATGTTTTTAGTTTTAAGCTTGCTATGTACCTACTTACTTACTTGTATTTTCTTGTGTGCAAATAAATAATTATTTGATTTGATTTGAAAGAGGCCACATCCATAGATGCTAAAATGAAACACAATCTCCATGACAAATTCTTATTTATATTTAGAAATTAAAGATACCACATTCATAGTATGCTAAAATGAAACACAATCTCCATGACAAATCCTTATTTATATTTAGAAATTGAAGATACCACATTCATAGTATGCTAAAATGAAACACTATCTCCATGACAAATCCTTATTTATATTTAGAAATTAAAGAGACCACATTCATAGTATGCTAAAATGAAACACAATCTCCATGACAAATCCTTATTTATATTTAGAAATTAAAGAGACCACATTCATAGTATGCTAAAATGAAACACAATCTCCATGACAAATCCTTATTTATATTTAGAAATTGAAGATACCACATTCATAGTATGCTAAAATGAAACACTATCTCCATGACAAATCCTTATTTATATTTAGAAATTAAAGAGACCACATTCATAGTATGCTAAAATGAAACACAATCTCCATGACAAATCCTTATTTATATTTAGAAATTAAAGAGACCACATTCATAGTATGCTAAAATGAAACACTATCTCCATGACAAATCCTTATTTATATTTAGAAATTAAAGAGACCACATTCATAGTATGCTAAAATGAAACACAATCTCCATGACAAATCCTTATTTATATTTAGTAATTAAAGAGACCACATTCATAGTATGCTAAAATGAAACACAATCTCCATGACAAATCCTTATTTATATTTAGAAATTAAAGAGACCACATTCATAGTATGCTAAAATGAAACAAAATCTCCATGACAAATCCTTATTTATATTTAGAAATTAAAGAGACTACATTCATAGTATGCTAAAATGAAACACAATCTCCATGACAAATCCTTATTTATATTTAGAAATTAAAGAGACCACATTCATAGTATGCTAAAATGAAACACTATCTCCATGACAAATCCTTATTTATATTTAGAAATTAAAGAGACCACATTCATAGTATGCTAAAATGAAACACAATCTCCATGACAAATCCTTATTTATATTTAGTAATTAAAGAGACCACATTCATAGTATGCTAAAATGAAACACAATCTCCATGACAAATCCTTATTTATATTTAGAAATTAAAGAGACCACATTCATAGTATGCTAAAATGAAACAAAATCTCCATGACAAATCCTTATTTATATTTAGAAATTAAAGAGACTACATTCATAGTATGCTAAAATGAAACACAATCTCCATGACAAATCCTTATTTATATTTAGAAATTAAAGAGACCACATTCATAGTATGCTAAAATGAAACACAATCTCCATGACAAATCCTTATTTATATTTAGAAATTAAAGAGACCACATTCATAGTATGCTAAAATGAAACACAATCTCCATGACAAATCCTTATTTATATTTAGAAATTAAAGAGACCACATTCATAGTATGCTAAAATGAAACAAAATCTCCATGACAAATCCTTATTTATATTTAGAAATTAAAGAGGCCACATTCATAGTTAGCTAAAATGAAACACAATCTCCATGACAAATCCTTATTTATATTTAGAAACGAAAGAGGCCAAGGTCAAGAATTAAATAATCATAATAAAACGTCAAATATTAGCCCCAATTAACTCACTTACATTGTAAAAGCCTTCACGTAGTAACCAACTTTAAATTCTTTATAATGTTTCATAAGACGTATACTTCTGCCGCCAAGTAGCATTACTGTGTTTAGGTTTGAAGGATATGGTTGCAGGTGAAATTACAGGCACATGAGGCTTTACGCCTGTATGCCTCAAGTTGATGGACGCAGGGCAGTGCATCGTAGGGCATATTTCTAAGGTGCGTGACCTACGAGGCAATTCTCTGTTGTAGGCGATGGTTATCACTTAATATCAGATGGACCATAAGCTTCTTCCATCTCCATTACATTAATATTAATATAAATGCGAAACTTTGGATGGTTGTTTATTTATTTGTTTATTACTCAATTACCTCGTAACGGCTGAACCAATTTCAATGAAATTTAGTATGTACGTAGATTTTTATTTTTTTATTTCATTTGTTTATTGGTCCACCTTATGGTAAGCGGTCACCGTAGCCTATTGACACCGGCAACACCCGGGGTATTGTCGATGCGTTCCCTACCCTGTAGAAACCTCTTAATATTTCTCTTCAAACGTACCATGTCGTAGCCTAACGGAAAAACCTCAGATGGTAGCTCATTCCACATCTTGCAAGGATGAGAAAAGATCGCGTGAAGCGTGTGGTGCGCGATACCCAATATGTGGATGAGCTTTATTCCGTTGTCAAGAAGTGCGGGGTCGTAAAATCTCGACGACGGGATCAGATCGAATAGATCCTCAGAACACCTGGAACTGTAACTGTGGAGAACCTGGATTAACACATAGACTACTTTTTATCCCATAAATCAGGTCCCATGTGATAAAAATGGGGTATCAAGTCAAGTTGCAACAGCAAGTCTAGCATAAAAAAAATTAATGGAAGATTGAAGAATTTCGATAATATTTCCAGGTGATGCGTAGATTCGGCGTGTACAGAATGGTGTACAGCTCATCGTGCACCGTGTACGGCGAGCCGGAGACGCTGCCTATCAACGAAGGGCACCCGACGGGCCGCGGCATGACCTGCCCCTACGGCAAGTCCAAATACTTCTGCGAGGAGATCATGAAGGACTTGTGCACTAGCGATAAGGTATACACCATTCCATATTTTTTTTTTGTGAACCTATATTGTTCCGCCGCTGGGCAATGGTCTCCCCCAAGTCATTCCATCTATCTCTATCCTGTACGACTCTCCAGCACTGCTCGAAGGCAACAAGATCGTCTCGCCAACGCTTCTCACTTGACAGCACAATATTCTCGGAGGGTCTAGTGGCTACATGGATCCGTCTCGACAGAATGTCAGCGCTCAGGTTCCATTACGGCATCAGGTACCATTATGATTCTGCTGGTGCTGATTTGCGACCCATTTACTGCACTTACTGCATTACTTTTACTTATGGTTTACCTTTAAAACTTTTTTTCATTGTTTCTTTTTGAAGTGAAAAATTCTTTAGGCGCGTTGGGCATTTTTTGAGATGGGAAAAAACCATTGAACTCGCAACACTGTTACCGTTACCGTTACCGTGACATTTGTATATAAGTATCTCGTAATTGTTCAAGTTTTCACTTCTGTCGGCAATCCCGGAGTGACACTTCTTTTTTTATTTATTTAATACTTTCACACAAAACAGAATAGTGCTAGGACTTAATGCTAATAGCATTATCTACCAGTCATCCCGGTCGTGCTAAAAGAAGGTAAGGCGTGACACAGGAGAAAAGGTATTTTAACACTAATAATAAAAACAATTTTTTTTTGTCATTTCATTGTCAAAATGTAAGTGTATAATGTGCTAATGTAGTGAATAAGTCTATGTCTTTGTTAGTACAGAAAATAATTATAGAGTAAAATAAGATAAGATAATAATAAAAATAAATAAGATAAGTAGATAGGTAGAGGCAGAAAATCTTTGGCTAGTCAAGATTTTGTAGAGAGCATCGTCACTGTTAGACAATTGTCTCACCGCCGGCGAGTAAGCGATTAGCTATGAACTATTTTCTCACTCAAGAAACGAACAAAAGATATAGATTCCATGTCAGTAAAAGAGACACGTATATTAATAGTTGATCGCTGGCCGTTCACACCGTGCCGGCGAACACTATTTTGTCGCAGCAACTACAACACTCGCTCAGCGATACTCGCATGGCGGTCAGAACACACGCCGTGAGATGATGAGTATCGCCCGCCGCACTCGCTCACTCGCTTCTCGCTGCTCGCCTACTCGTTTCTAGTTGTAGCTATACTCGCTTCTCGGTCATCGCCGGCGGTGAGACAAGTGCCTTAATCTCCCTGTAAATTTTTTGACGCTTGTTTGTCAGTAGCTAGTTATGAAACAGTTTTTTAGGGACAAAAATGGTAAAAACGGAGCGTACGACTTTGTCCGTCCGTCCGTCACAGTGAACCCATCGGCTTGAACGAAATAGTTATAAATAATACTGATCTTCCTATATAGCGATTCAAAAAATTTTAAAATATTTTGGTTTTGATGCCCGATAGAGCCAAAATGGTGGGGGGTCAAAATTATAATAGAATTACAAGGTCAAGTAGGGTATCATATCAAAGAGGTTGATTTACACATTCCAAAACTATTAGTATTTTTTTTTATTTTTATTTCGAAAAAAATACCGTTCCCCCTTATCTCCGAAGTTTGTGAAGTGACAAATCTAAAATTAATGTGATTGGTAGATGTAAATGTAAAGATGCAAGAATATTATAATGGAGACATCGAGAACTGTTTTAGATATCTGTCTTAAAAGTTTTCTTGGTTTACCGGTCACATAACTAGATGGCGCTGCTAAATTAACATAAATAAACCTATCTAGGTTCGGAGCCCACGGTGCGCGAGTCTTAATCGTGCGTGATCGGTCTTGTTTTAAAATTGACTAACTTCTGCTGTCAACTGCAGCATGAAATGATATTAAAACATGAACAGTCGATTCATATTATAATTTTTTTTTTAATTTTTAAATTTTAATGGAAGCGTGAGTAACGCTTAACCAAAAAATTTATTATACTATAAATATAACAATAAAAAAAGACTAAATGGTTCCACAGACAATTTCTCTGTGTCTGCTATGGTTTCTGATTTATCCATACTGTCCCAGTTAAAAAACACTATACAACCTGTTTTATTATTATTATTTTTTAACCTATACTTTCCCACTGCTGGGCAAAGGTCTCCCCCATGTTCCTTCACATCTCACGATCACTCGCCACGTCCCACCAGCCATCCTGGAATGCATCGAGGTCGTCACGCCAACGCTTCCTCGGCCTGCCCCGGCTTCGACGCCCATCTGCAGTTTTGATATGTATTTCATTAATTTAAAACACATATCCGGAATCGTATCAACTGATTTTAGAGGTGGATTTAATATCGGTAGCTTGAACATTTATTCAGTAATCGATACATTTCCAATAAACAAATTTTAAAGAAATCGGCGGCGCCTTTGGGACGATGGTGTGATGAATGAATATGATTTGTTTACCTATTTTATACAGGCTGTTTCAATGATATTTTAGGACTTGATATTAAGGTTGTTGGAAAATGTAGAATTTTCTATGGTAATGAATTTGAAAAAAACCTTACAACAATACTATTAGCCCTACCCGTGTTTTCATTTAATGTCGTACATAACAAAACGCGTAGTATAACGATGGATAATAAATAAACTATTTTATTCCAGAAATGGCAAGTGGTTTCTCTGCGGTACTTCAACCCGGTTGGCGCTCATCACAGCGGACGAATCGGCGAAAATCCTAACGGAATACCGAATAACTTGATGCCCTATATAGCACAGGTAAAACTATTTCTGACTATCTTCTGCACGCGGCATTGCTTGCATGCCACTTAGTTGAAACTAACCTGTTATATTCTGGGTAATTATTTTCGATAAAAGCAGCCTATGAATCCAAGTTATCTATAACAATTATTTTAAGTGAAAATTTGTTTAGGCGCGTTGATCATTATTTGAGATGGAAAAAAATCATTGAAACGCGACACTGTTACCGACACTGTCACTGACTGTTACTGACACCTCTGTATTTAAGTATCTGTAGTGTAGTCTGCTTTTATTCAAGCACTTTTTTATAATCACCATTTGATGGTAATAACCTAACTAATTATGGTTTATAAAATAAAACTTCATTAAGTATATGGAAAACTTCGTGCAGGTAGGTATTTTTGATATCCTTAAAGATATTTTTTAATATTTAGAGATAGCGTTTATAAATAATGAAGACTAATGCGATCTTAATTACGAGTGGTGCCATGAAGGATAACAAATTTCTTTAAGGCACCAGTGGTGCCTTAAAGGAAAAAGTTAGAAGAATCACTTGGGTAAAATCTGCTGATTTCGTTTTAGGTCAAATACCATAAGTCAAACTTCACGTTTGTATAGGTAGGGTAAGTTCTAGACAGCTGATTTGAAGTCACACTAAAAAGTTCAAGAAATTCATGTTGTAAAATAAAATGTTTCGTTTCGTCTGAATAACCCCGTCCAATACTAGTTCTGATACATTCTGTATAGTCATGAGCTATATTATTAACTAGCTTCTGCCAGCGTTTGCACACGTTGTTTGTTAATAAAAAGTAGCCTGTGTTTGAGTCCAGGTCCAATTTTGTCGAAATTGGTTTAGCCATTACGACGTGTTTGAGTAACAAACAAACAAACATCTAAATTTTCACATTTATAATATTAGCGTGATTAGGCTAAAGATATTCTGCTTGCTAGGTGGCAGCCGGGCGACTTTCCGAAGTACAGGTGTTCGGTAACGACTACCCGACTGTCGACGGCACGGGCGTTAGAGACTACATCCACGTCGTGGACCTGGCCGAGGGACACTCCAAGGCGCTGCTGCTCTTCCACAACAAGGGCTTCCAGGGCTTCCACGCCGTCAACCTGGGTTAGTAGACTTCTGCTGGTAGCATGTAGTCTTTCTCAAGTGCGGGTGGCACCACTACATCCAAGGCACTATTGCTTTTCCTTAAAGGCTTCCAAGGCTTCCAATGCCGTCAACCTGAGTTAGTAGACTCCTGCTTTCTCAAGTGCAAGTGAAATGTTTACATCCAAGGCACTGCTGCTCTTTCACAACAAGGGCTTCCAGGGCTTTCACGCCGTGAACCTGGGTTAGTAGACTCTCCTGCTGGAAGTTTGTAGACTTTCTCAAGTGCAGGTGGAACATCTTCATCCAAGGCACTGCTGCTTTTCCACAAGGGTTTCCAGGGCTTCCACACCGTCAACCTGGGTCAGTTGACTATCCTGTTGATAGCGATCGTTTGACCGAGACGACCTCAGTCAAAACTTGACTGATTTTCGCAGTCAAAATTGGTTTTGTCCGCGTTATGAGTTTTGACTGTAACATAATATAACAAAATTCTTTGAACTGATGTCTTTTCCTCAGGAACCGGTACTGGCTACTCAGTTCTTCAAATGATAAAATCATTCGAGACAGCGAGCGGCCGCACCATCCCATACCGCATAGTAGCGCGCCGGGCGGGCGACATAGCTGCCAACTATGCAGACGTCTCACTCTCGCACCGCCTACTCGGCTGGCGTGCGACAAGGACGATAGATGATATGTGCAAGGATACTTGGAGATGGCAGAACGATAATCCTAATGGCTTTCAGAAGAGCTAGGGTGATAGTTGCTTTAAACGGGACGGTGCTATGCAATACAGGGGCAATCTAGTTATTCTTTATTGTACACACATAGATTACAGATAGAAACAGCCCCGGATCTAGAATTTTTCCTGAGGCAGAAACGTGATGTAGCGTAGGGGACTCTTTTAGCGTTTAAGCGGGGGGGGGTTGTTAAACGTTTGTTGCCCCCCCCCCCCCCCCAGATCCGCGGCTGCAATTAGTAGATCAGAAGTAATGGTGTAATTTGCATTATGAGTAAAGAATTTATTTAAATTCTTTTTATACATCTAACAAGGGGGTTACTACAAAATATTAAAAATATACACTTGGCGGTCTTATCGCTCTAAATTTTCAACCAACATTTGTATAAATATAATATAAATAGGTTTCAAAAATTATAGCTGATTATTTTTTCAAGATTGGCTCTATTTTGCATAGCACTGTCGGCATGTCAGCAAGACTAACTAAACGAAAGAGAAGAAAGTGATGAATTTGGCGCCCCCTGAATTATTAAACCGGTTTTTGGAATATTGAGGTTTCATATTATAAATATTTTTGACAAAAGTTTTTTGTTAATATTCCTAATTATTTGCCATAATATTATTTATTTTATTTGTTAATTAATAACACTGACCAAATACCAAAGCATTTAACAGCGAAACTAAATATAACCAAAAATGTTCTAGAATGTATATTGTATTTAATTGTTTTTTTCAATTCTTGTTGTATTTAAAATACAATGGAACTATGTAAACAGTCTATACACAGTTTTACTATGAAAACTTCGTAATTTATTTCAATTTATTATAAATACGGGTTTTATTTCGTACCGTTTTATCGGTGTTACAACCGTGAAAACCAGTACGTGATAAATCCCGTATTTATAAAAATAAGTCTACATAATTACAGGGATTATTATTTAATATATAATCCAATTTTGAACATAATTACTGACTTAAACGGGTATTTACTACCTTTTTTATTTGTTATCCCGACGTTTCGACTGTGTTTCAACAGTCGTGGTCACGGGCAGACTAAAAAAGGTACATACGCTATAAATACCAGTTTAAATCAGTGGTTAGGTACAGTGATCGCGAAAGTTTGAAATATTCCAATATTGAAGTAGAAAATACTACATTGCGGGTTCTTTAAGGTCATCACTCACTATCCGCAGAAGAATGTTCTCTGTACCCGTGTTCCCGGTATAAAGCGAGAGAAGGAACTCCGTGGAGGTTTAGCCGGTAGGAGTCCGACATACCGGTCCCTGGGTTCAGAACATTATCCATGAGGATTCCTCCTGGTAAAAAAAAGATCTTCATTCACTATAACAGCACCGCTTTAACACAGCAAATAACTTACCATTCAAGTTAAGGTTTTTAATAGTGTGTATAAATAACAGTTAATTGTGTGTTCTTTGCTGAGCTCCGAGTTATTGGAGCGGTGCTATTTTAGTGAGAGATGACCTTGAGACATCGCGGACATAACCCTGGTTGCCTTAGACATATTATTATGTATCACGTTATTTCTTAAAATTAGACCATTTATAAATTCGCTTTGTAAGCATAGTTTTGTTAGCAATATTATAATCAACTTTATGTAGGTATACTATTTATTAGCTTATTGCAAGCTTGGTACACATTAAAATACGCATTTTAAATGTTTTTTATTAGATAATTATATTATTTCGTTTTGATTTAATCAAAATGTGTTGAAATTTATTAGATATACTCTTATCATTCCTTCGCTTTATTTTTGTACACGAATTTATTTTTTATTGCCATTTGGTGCTAATTTATCCAAAGAAATGTTTATTGTTTGTGAACTTTATTTTTTTTATTGTTGTGTCATATCTACTTAAAATAAAATATCCTAACTATTAACTGTTTTTTTATAATTAATATTTTCTTCACACCACATAGAAATATAGGCGACCTGCCTAAACGTATTTAGCTAAATATGATTTAAGGAGTTGTCAAATCATACAAATACGTCAAATTTAAACATGTTTAGTCGCTAAATACGTTTAGAGATCGTTATGCAAGCCGGCCCTAAGTATATTAAATACAAGTACAAATTATACTCGGTACATCTGTCGGTGACAAGTCTAAATTTACCCGACCTGTACCGCTACCGCCGCTCGGCGTTCAATCTTTGACAGCGGGTAGGCCACGGGTGGACGTCTCGTTATTATCAGTGAACACCGCTTGGTCAACCAGTGGACCTCGCACGGTCAACGGGTGGACACCGACACGTTAGAAAGAAAGGCTGGAAATGACGGGTAGGCGGGGAGCGAAGCATCGCCGTCGCATTGTGCTCGCGTGAATCACTCGCGGGCCACGCGCGGTCAACGCGCGGGGTCACCGAGTGGTTAACTCGTCATCCGCGCGTGAACGGCATACGTCCGAGGCGATCCGAAGGTGATGTAATGAGCGCACGTCCATACAATTTCATATAAAGAATACTAACCGCTCGAGGTGAGGCGGTGCGGGTCGGGTGCCGGGTTGGTGTAGTGAGCTGTGACCTTAAATCTGAATTAAGGCATTGACTGACGTGCAGAAGGCATAAGCCGACTAACCAAACTACTGAACCGATTTTAATGAAATTTCTTTGGGACCAATCTGAACAATTCAAATAAAAGAATTTTCCAAAGCGTTTGATAAATGTTTTGAGGTAAAAAACAAAAAAAAACGAATTGGGATCTTCCTCGTTTATTTAAGTTGGTTAAAAAGTAGTTCTAAGAATCTTTAATGCCAATAAGCTTTCCGACAACCTGGGCGAAGAAAAAGATAGTAAGGTTTTTTCTTACACAGTACCTACATGAAATATCTAGGAACACAAGTGTTCTGCGATATGAAAGCTTTTATATAGATAGAGGCTCAATCGTTGTATTCCACAATGTAATAATAGGTAATTGATAAGGTACATGCTCAGAATGAATATACCTGTGATGTAGCTAATTTTATTTTATTAATGGGGGGGGGGGGGGGGGTTGAGATGAGCGCGGGACGCCGGTTTTGTTTTATGGGCACAGCAGCGCACGGCTTGCAATCACAGCTGAAGGCAGCTTCTGGTTTTTTCTCTATTCTGTGGGTACATGATCATTATGGATCATGTTGGGCACAATAGGATTCTTTTTAGGTTATATATATCTCCACTGACTGCGTCCATACAACTAGCTCTATTTGTGCAATGCGACAGGAAATGCATAATGTTACAAGACTTATTATACAGGGTTACAGGAAAAATCGTGCTAGATCCGTTAAGGGCGTGGAGTACCCATCATTTCTGACTTATTTCACTATGAAACACCCTACCCTAAACTTAACCCTTTTCGAGATATTCGACTTTTAATTTTTTTATTGAAAATTGCCGATTTTTAGGCTACTAAATTTATTTTTGTTTATTTTGTGTATCTTATTATTATTATTATTGCATTTTTACATGTGTAATAAGATGCTTTAGGACGTCTATCATTAAAATAGTGCATAAGTTAATTGAATAGACCGTAGTAGACAAGTGAAAGTTAAGAAATAAAAAAAAATATTAGAAAGTTTATTTTTCTCTAAGGGATATCTAAAAAAAATATTATGGCAATTGTTCGGCAGATGTTTTTTAAAATATCTACGTTTCATCAGCTATCTAACGAGGTATAATAATCTAGGGTTTTATTCAAATGCATTGAAAAAAATTTAGTCTTATAGGCGACAGTGGAGAAGAAAATTTATACTTAGCCCTAAAAAGTAAAATAAAATAATAGATAAGCATGAAATGTCATTTATTAAAGCTTTTCACACAACTTTTTCTTATTCTACAGTTCATGTTCAACATGGCCGCCTCTATTTCTGATACATTGTCGCATCCTTCTACGGAGACCAGTCTTTACTACTCCAGTGGTTAACGTGGTCCTCATTTTATTGGCTGCATCCACAATCCTTTCTCGTAAGTCTTCCACAGACGAAACTGGATTCGGCTCGCTGTACACAAGACTTTTCATGCACCCCCACACGTGAAAATCCATGGGGGTTAGGTCCGGACTTCTTGCTGGCCATGGCAACGGTCCACCTCGTCCTATCCATTTGTTTGGATAATTTGTGTCCAGCCAGTCTCTGACACTTCTCCTGCAATGGGCAGGGCAGCCATCGTGTTGGAACCACATGTCCCTGATCAGGTTGAGTGGCAGATCATCCAGCAAATCACTTAAGTCTGCTCTCAGGAAATTTTCGTAGCTTTCCCCATTTAGATTATCCGGGAGAAAGTAAGGTCCAATCAAATGATTGGAGATAATGCCCATCCACACATTCACGCTGAATCTTCGTTGGGACCCCTTCACTCTTTTCTTATTGGGATTCCTTAGCTCTTTTGGGGCCCAGTAATGGGCGTTGTGATAGTTAGTTATGCCATCTTTATCAAATTTGGACTCATCCGTCCACAAGATATTTCTTAGAAAATCTGGGTCTTCTACGTCAGCATTTAGCATAAATCTGCAAAAGTCCAATCTTCTCGCGGGGTCTCCTTCTTCAATAACGTGTACCGGCGTGTAATGGTACGGGTATAGGCCAGCAGTATGCACTGTAAACCACACTCTCCATTGCGAAAGTCCCAGATCACGGGCAACAATATTAGTGGAAGTAGTCGGATCCGCTCGAAAGCGTTGCACTATCTCATTGTCCTGTTCTTCGTCATCAATTCGTGGTCTTCCCATGTCTGTATTTCGTCTCAAAACAGAGCCAGTTTCTCGAAGTCTTCGATAGACTCTGTCAAAAACGGCCACATCCGGCACTCGACGACCGGGGTAGCGAGTTATGTATTCGTTGCGAGCTTGAATACAATCGAAATGTAATACAAACCCTAGATTGTTATACCTCGTTAGATAGCTGATGAAACGTAGATATTTTAAAAAACATCTGCCGAACCATTGCCATAATATTTTTTTTAGATATCCCTTAGAGAAAAATAAACTTTCTAATATTTTTTTTTATTTCTTAACTTTCACTTGTCTACTACGGTCTATTCAATTAACTTATGCACTATTTTAATGATTGACGTCCTAAAGCATCTTATTACACATGTAAAAATGCAATAATAATAATAATAAGATACACAAAATAAACAAAAATAAATTTAGTAGCCTAAAAATCGGCAATTTTCAATAAAAAAATTAAAAGTCGAATATCTCGAAAAGGGTTAAGTTTAGGGTAGGGTGTTTCATAGTGAAATAAGTCAGAAATTATGGGTACTCCACGCCCTTAACGGATCTAGCACGATTTTTCCTGTAACCCTGTATACCTAATTTTAAAGACGAAGAGATGTCATAATCGATGAAGGATTACCCCACTCAGTTTCCCATTTTGAGGATTACAGAGATAATCGCGAAAAACCATTTCGTAATTTGCATGAGCTCGCTCGTAAACGGTATACTGTATCCCTAAATAATATAATAGGAACATCAGTACTATTGGTAATAGAAGTACTGCAGGCCGATACCTGCGATGGTGAAGCTAACATCTCGTGGTCCTCAGATGCGATGAGTGGCTCTGGCGCTGGTCCCGCGGTGCTGCTGCCGGCCACTGGGAACGCGGATTGTGACGCAGCTCGCCGGCTACTGGTCGCGGCATCCCTCTTCCGCCCCCATTTTTTTTTTACTTTAAATAACTTACGACGCAGACACGAGATTTTGAGACAACCAAAATGAAGGTTCCTACATGTCTCCAGCTTATTCTCATTCCGAGGTGAAACCCCTAATTTGACTGTTCTATAAAGTCGAGGGGAAAATCAATCATCGATTTTTGACATCTCGTCTTGTGTAAAGTTAGATATTATGGGGTAGTTACTATAAAAAGCCTATACTGAAATAAAATACCAAACAAATTTTAATTAATCTGTATTCTAAAATTACAAATATTTCATAATTTTCATCATTACATCTAGGTTTCAAAGTAATGCGGCATACAACTGTCTAAAAATATGCGATTTACATTTTTACAATATTTCGCTAAATTGATGTAACAATTACGTTAAGTTTAACTCTATAGTGAAAAATACTTCGGTTAAAAAATATTAGAAAGTGTGAGAAGTAAAACCTGTGCTTTAAATAAAGATATACTTTAATTAGCTTAACCTAGAAGAAAAAAGATTTTCAAATACTAAGTATGGCATAAATTGCACTTATTTCCTTAATTGTGAAAATAATTTCTATGAAAAGCATGTAAGATGCACTTTCAAATGTTCCAAAACTTTTATATAAAGAAATAACTAGGTAATTTATCATTATGATAGCATGAACGTAAAAATAACGATAGCGTGAACGTAGAAATAACAATAGCGTGAACGTAGAAATAATGATAGCGTTTTTATATATTTAAATAAGATTAAAAATATTGTCATTCATACAAACATTCATTCAATATTGCTTGTAACTACATATTTCTCAAAGCGTATATTTATCATATCATTTTACTATAGTTACTCTTTTATTGCTAAATTCAATGTTACATACATACATACAAATATTGTATCTCTTATTTAATCGAACACAAACAAATCTGATTTTACCATACATAAAACATAATACATAATTAACCTATTCAAATACAAAGCAACAAATGGAACAATCAAGTAAATAAAAATACATAGGACCTATGCCTGAATGCACCAACATACATCTTAAATTAACTCTGTATTTGATAGATTTAAACACATTTTTAAAACGATACTCGTACGTTTCTACTCTAGCAAAATTCGAGCCAATCTCCCGCGATCAAAGAAATAACTTTAATAATCGCATCATTCTTTATGCATTTTAGTTGGTGCATACACAAAATCACTTAAATTTTACAAAATCGATTAACCATATACACTAAAATGAAAAGTAAACCCTTGGTGGGTGATGTGAATGAGGCCTAACATTTGACGCGGCCTCTAAACATTAATATGTTAGCATAGATGAAATTCTAAGATAACGCTTTTGTTAAATAGGACCATACAGAAAATTTGACGTACCTTTTTGTTTGTCACATAAATGTTGCAGTAAACGACTTTTCTGTTGCGAGAACTTAAAAAAAAAACTGGATTTGCTCGGTTAGTATTTCGTCTACGGGGTCAGATTGACCTAACTGTATATAAGGTGTTGCGATGGAAGTATATTCTTGGAGACCTTATGATAAGATAACGTTTATTTACTCTGTTAAGTTTATCTGTCATAAATAAATAATAATTACTCTGTTACGTTTAACTATCATAAATAATAAATTAATACTCAATATTATAAATAAGGGATTTATCACTTACCGTTTTATCGGTGAAATCCCGTATTTACAATATATCACAAAATTTCCAAGTAAAAAATAAAAATGTTTTTTTTTTATTTTTGAGTTTTTGCGTCTGCTTTCCGCCCTGCCGTACGCGCTCTGTTCACTGGTTGGTTGGTCAGTGAACGAGCGAGGTCGTTGAACGGCTCTAGTAACTTTTTAGTAATCTGTGGCATCGCTAGTTCTCTAACATGTCGTTGAGCAGCATTTTATCGATATTCTAGAGATTTTTACCATCTATAGATACATTTATTTTTTGTGTAGAAACTGTAACTTCAATATAATTAGTTTAAATTGCAACACATTATACATATACCATAGAAATATGATTGTATGTGAACTACAATTGAATTGGTTCATCACGTGAAAACGTAAGTGCAACTGGCAACAATGTTGATAATTGAAGATATGAAACTCATTTCAATTGAAAATTGGCATGTGAGGGATGCCATTTTAAGGTGCCAAAATTTCTGCAAGTCCCATTAAACACGATAAAGTTAGTGTTAGAACATGTTAAGCTAATTTTTAACTTTGGTGTGTTGGGTAACTTATGGGACGAAGAGTTTTGAAAGTTGGTTTGCGATTTAGAATTGTTGTATGCTAACACATCAATGAGATAGGTATCGCAAAATTAATGCCCTCGCCTCACTCATGCCGAATAATACGTAGAAAAAATCCATCAGAAAAAATCGTGCCTAACCATTAACATGGGGGCAATTCTGATGGCACAAACTAAACAAAAGGTTCTAGAGGAGACCACGCACTGGAAAGCCGCTAGATGGAAAGTCGACCTGATAAAGGTTCCTGGGAGCCGTTGGGTGCAGATCGCACACGATCGGTCGCTCTGGGAATCTATGGGGAGGCCTATGTTCAGCAGTGGACGTCATATGGCAGATATGATGATGACTAGTAGACACAAACTAACAGGCCTCGTGGGGCCAATTCACGTAACATTAAATAGTAAAAATCGAGTAGCGATCTAGTCCCGTTATGTTAATGGTATGAGATGACTGACATGCGATTAAAGGCTTTATATTTACGGCGCAAAATGCCTTTACTAACAGAATGAATATAAAATTATTTACTAGATTATAATAGAGGAGAAACAGTTGAATCATCTAAAGACCGTTGCAATCGAATAGATAGCTCAACTGGTCCAGATCACTACCAGGCGGAAGTGTCCCCAAGACACGGGCTGCATTGCGCTGAATTGCAATGCTTATGCAGATAAGCGCCAGCTCTCGGATCACACGGCGCATAGACCAGACGCCCAGAAAGAATGTGTAAGCGCGATAGGCCCCGGTACCCCATGGACCCAGGGTCTCGACCCCAAATGGTTCAAATATTGTAATATGAATCAAGCAGAAAGCCAAAATATATCACTCTCTCAATTCATAGTCCAATCTCATTTGGGTCAACTGAGAATGTTTTAAAAATGTTATTACGTGAATTGGCCCCTGATGTTAAGTAATCATTGTCGCCTATAAACGTACATTTGTACTGCAGACCCGTTACCTTACATTTAATGCCTAATTTACTCCTCTCATAAAGCATAAAAAACCTAAATTTAGTTTGTAGCAACAAAATTGGCACCCAACAGTCTCACGGCAAATTCGCACAAGTCATTCGGCGTGAGTTTAGCATAAGCTTTATAAGGTTTAAAAACACATTTATGAATCAGATCCTTAAATTATTTGTAATATCAAAACCTAAAATCAATTGATTATACTTAAAACACAAATTTAACTCAAGTATTCAATGAGATCCTACCAAAGTCAAATGTAATTCTTGGACCAACTTTTTTACCGAGAAGGTTACACTAGACACAAAGAAGCTTTTAAAACTACAAAAAATTAAGGCAGCGTGAATTCTTACAATTTCTACACACGCAGAATACAAAATTTATATTGCGATTAACACATACTATTATTATTCATATACAGGTGGCGTCGAAATGTGTATGTTAACACAAAATAGAGTCATTGACCTCACGAGAATTGTTATTCGAAATCCGATGTTTTTCTCTATGTATTCACTTAGTGTGGTATTTCACCATCTCTGAGTAACGCTATCCAACGGATAAGAAATATATACGTCTTTTGTTTTCCCATGAAAACCGATGAGAGAATTATATTTATCCGTCAATTAAAGTTACTCAGAGATGGTAAAATAGGCACTTAGGCCCGTATTCTAGAACTGACAGCATCCAATAAAAACTGTCAAAAATGTATGCTAGTCTTGATTCAGTTTTGACTTTATTTCTGATCCTTCATAAAAATCAGATGAGTTAGATAATAAAAAAACAGTTTATAGGTCTATAATTTATCAACAAAAAAACAAACTATAAAAAGTTATTGACACGGGCCAAATCTCCCCCTTTTCAGGTTATCACACATATTTCGAAGCACCTTGAACGCGTTCTAGAAAACTCTAGATTCGAGAATGTGCATTTATTTTAGACACTGCCTTACTAGAAGTGGCCACAGCCTAATTTGAGATGGGTGCAGGTTTAAATTCAACTTAGTTAGAAGCTATGGTTTTTCTGTGTTTATCAATTGATACACTGAGGCTAAAATTAGATAAAAGAAGTGAATATAATTACAGGTATAATTGCTGCAATTTATTTAGTAACCCATATATGTATTTACAAAAAATATTTCATTGACTATTTACCCGACTGCGTAGGAGGGTAATGTTTTTATTGACAAACGCGTGCGAAGCCACAGGCTGTTCAGCTAGTTTAATATATATGAAGCAAAAACATGTGCTCCTAACTTATACATAATACTAAAATGTATTCTACCGTGTTTTAGAAAATAAATTGATATCATTTATATATGTGACGGTAAAATTCTTATAACCTCAATGTATCAAGTGTGAAACAGAGGACTTAGCTGGAATATTTAAGTTACGGCCGGTTTCCACGAAAGCGGAGAAGAGTTACATTCAGCCAATTATATCACGTCAAATTCGTATTTAAAAAAAATCTAAATATCTTTATTTGGTACATAAACCAGTGTACAGAAACAAAATGGAAACGGTGATACCCGCAGGAGTAAAAATACAGTGATTAAGTCAGTTACGTGGCGTTACTATTGGCTGATTTCACTCATCTCCGTCCCGCTTTGGTAGAAACCGGCCCTTAGACGGTAGCGAGACTAAAATTTATAATTTAACCAGTTAACAGAGTATATGTGCTGTCATCTAGTATCAAACATTCTGATGTCATTAACAAAAATGTTACGATCTTCTCGCTAATGTCTAACGTTAATATTGTAAAGCTGGCCATACATGAGGACACCGCTTCCATCACTCCGCGTCTCGTGGAGTCTGGCAGAACGCGATTTAAAAAATAAGCACACACACGAAGACTCCACTAACGCGACTACAAAGACTCCAAATGGGCGCGTCTAAAATTCCCTTTGAGTTATTTTTTTAAGATTCCAGTATTTTTTAGATATACAAAATTATAATAATAAAATCATTCTCAAATTGGATTTATTGGATTGTTGTACGAGGCATGCCTTTTAAGTTCTGTCGTTTCCATATTTTCCGGCAATTTTGAATTTGGAACTGTTCTATATTCGAATGTGTTTACATTTTGAATCTCAAAACAGTTGAAAGTATTAGGATTAATGCTATCGTTTAGTCACAGTTTCGATTTGAATCTGTCAGGTCACGTACGAAAATGAATCTTTCTAAGGAAAATGTTCGTGCAATAATTTTCTACTACTTTAGAAGAGGCCTGACACGGCTTCAGTGTTTAGAAGAGCTAACATCTGTGTTCAGTGATGCAGCCCCATGTCTGCGGACTGTCGAACGCTGGTATTTAGAATTCCAGCGTGGACATACTAGTGTTAGGTTAGAGACTCTATTAGGCATCTCAGGGACAACCATTCAGAAGATCTTGCATGAAGCACTTGGTGTGAGAAAGCTAGTTTGCCTTTGGATACCGCATCTGCTTTCCGACGATCACAAGGCGGCCCGCGTCAGATGGTGTAAGAAAACTCTGCAAAGGTTCAACCGAGGGGAGTCAAATCACGTCTACGACATCATAAGTGGTGACGAATCTTGGATCTATGCCTACGATCCTGATACCAAACAACAATCTACAATCTGGGTCTTTCAAGACGAGCCAAAGCCGACTAAAGTTGTTCGTTCTCGAAGCACTTCAAAGAAGATGGTGGCCACGTTCGTTGGAAAAACCGGCCATGTTGCGACTATTGCACTTGAAGATCGTAGAACGGTTAACGCAGAGTGGTATACTACAGTTTGTTTACCACAAGTCATCGCCGAACTTCGAAAATCTAACTCAAAGCGACGCATCATCCTGCACCACGACAACGCAAGCTCACACAGCGCTCGTCAAACGATTGAGTATTTGAAGCAGGAAAAAGTAGAAATTCTTGACCATCCTCCATACAGTCCTGACCTAAGCCCTAACGATTTCTTTACATTTCCTAAAATTAAGAAAAGTCTTCGTGGTCAAAGGTTCCAGTCCGGTGAAGAAGCAGTCGACGCTTTCAAGACAGCCATTTTGAACACCCCACTTTAGAGTGGAATAAATGTTATAATAACTGGTTTGAGCGAATGGAAAAGTGTTTTAAGCTACGTTGTGAATACTTTGAAAAACAATAAAAAGTACTATAAGGTTCTAGATGTGTTTTTTTCTTCAAACGACAAAACTTAAAAGGCATGCCTCGTATCGCCCACAGGCGAGCGCGCGCGGCGTGGAGTCGCCGTACTCTGTGGCGTCGAGTATTGGATTTCTGAATGATCGGATATCCAAATATTCCTAGGACTCCACGCAATCCGCTTGAGATTTCGCACACACGAACGGTTTATCGAGACTTTTGGAGTGTTGGCGTGGAATCTTGTGGAGTGTCGTCCTCGTGTAAGGCCAGCTTTAGGCCCCAGTAGTTGTGATACTGTTGTCACTAAAAACGTGATATTTATCATAATTTGAGTTTGTGTGATATATCAGCACAGTTGTATGTGCGATGATCACAGATAAACCCACGTTTTTAGTGAAAATAGTATTCATGAGTTTCAAAAGTGATATATTTGTAATGTTATATTGGTGTTATAGCACTATAGTGTATAAGGCACTTGGTTTAGCCTTCGCGCTTGATGCTCGGCATCTGTGGCGGCGGCTCGGCGAGTCCTTTCACCTGAAAAATAAGGGGGTTTCTCTCACAATTAATACGAATATTCAAATCAAATAATGTTTACTTTTATTAAATGTTAGTACATAGGTGCATTATGCATTTTGACGACCTCCGTGGCGCAGTAGGCGAATAGCCGGCTGAGACGCAGGAGGTAGTGGGTTCGATTCCCGCCGCGGAACAAATGTTTGCATCATCTACAGGTATTTGTTTCGTGTCTAGGTGTTTTTCTATATAAAAACAAAAATAAAAAATAAATATATTTTATTTCAGATAACATAAATCCATATATTGTTTGTTTGTTACTTAAAGACTATAGATATATATATTAGTAGGTACACACACACAATAGGAAAAAATAAAATAAACTAAAATCAGCAAAACAAAAGGACTTCGCGCTGAGAGTGTATTTACAAAAAAAAGTGTATAAGTATTCTAACAGTTATCTGGTTCCCATAGTACAAGCTTTGCTTAGTTTGGGCCTAGATAGCGCTGTATAAAATGTCCAGCAATATTGATCTATTTACTAAGACCCAGCCTTATTAACTGTACCTACCCTTAGCTGTGCGTGGTCCGACACGTGCTTAACCAATTTTTTTAGGTGATGATAACCGACTTAAGTTTTAATTTCTTCAATATTCGATTTTTATGAAGAGTTTTACGACATTTGTGTCAAGAGATTATTAATGTTATTTATGTGTATAGTCCTACATTTTAATGTCCAATTCACAACATCAGTAGATGTAGATGCTTGCTTCAATGCCATGAGAACATTCATCTAAGTTACAACTGCATTCATTTAGCAAGGTCACACTCAATCTAAATTATATGATATCTGGGTTTAGATTACAAATTATCGGGTCGTTCACACCACATGGTCATTAAGATAACTGCATTTGCATTGATACTAGAGATGGGCCAACTAGCCGATTGGCCAATTGGCCGACTAGTCTGTTGAAAAAAGGCCAAAGTATGTACATTTGATTTGGTCGACCGTGAACGTCCGAGCATACTATGTCCGATAACGGATTTAGTGTAAGCTTTTACAATCGTTTTGGTTGAGATGGCTTTACAAATCGTCGGTCTAATTAGCAGAATTCGTATGTCCAGATGGGAAAATTTTGCAGGAGCAACGTAAAGCTGAATTTTTCACAAAGTTTGAGAGATTTTTAGTAAGTCACTCTTACTTTAGGTATAAAAAATACCCTCATTTTATGCATTAAAACTAAAGTAAGAGTAAGTAGCATTTTTATTGAGTCACTCTTTTTTTTACATTTCACATAGCGCTATCTAGCCCCAAACTAAGCAGAGCTTGTACTATGGGAACCAGATAACCGATAGAATACTTATATACTTTTTTTTGTAAATACATACTAATAATATATAGAAAAACACCCAGACACGGAACAAATATCTGTAGATCATGCAAACATTTGTTCCGCGACGGGAATCGAACCCGCTACCTCCTGCGTCTCAGCCGGCTATACGTCCACTGCGCTACGGAGGCAGTCTTTAGGTATAAAAGTACCCTCATGGACTTACTAATTCTGAAATAAGTTGATGAAATGTCAGTTTACCTTCAGCCTAGCGGCAGTCTTGAGGAAGGCAGGCAGCTGCTCCTGCGAGACGTTCACTTCTCCCGCGTACATGAACTCTAGGATCGCTTGCAGGTGCAGGTAGGATACATCCTTGAGTATTATTATCGGGTGTTTTGAGGGGTTTTCCTGGAAAACAATATTTTTTTTCATTATCCTTCTTATATTAACAAGTTTCCAGTTTATAACAACAATAAAACTGTAGTGTGTCTGTGATTTAAAAATAAAAACTACTGGTTTAACGATGCCTAATCATAAATATCCGTTTTTAGAACTTTTGTCTGTTTGTCCATAGGAATATTTGTCTCAAATAGGATCTCAAACAGCTCAATGGATATCAATGAAAGTTTTAGGGATTAAAACAGGAACTATAAATTACATTTTCGTGTATGTTCCATTTCGATAACTTGAAGGGTTCAGAAGATATGAAAATAAATATTTATAAACCACGCGTGCTAAAGCTAGCATACTAAGTATTTTGTTATGTACGACATCAAATGAAAACACGGGTAGGGCTAATGCTAGCTATTATATTGATGTAAAATTTTTTTTTTCAAATTCATCACGTACCATAGAAAATATTAAATTTTCAAACCACCTTAATATCAAGTACTAAAATATCAATCAATCAGCCTGTATAAAATAGGTAAACAAATCATATTCATTCATCATGTAAGTAGGTATCTGTTAAACTGACTAAACGGCGTCGTTAAAAAGGCGTCGCAGATTTACGTAAAATATTGTTTGTTGGAAATGTATCGATGCTGCAATCTGTTTTTTGAGCTTCCATGGCGCTGAAAACGCGCGGATATTGGTAGAAATTAATACAACCAGACAGAAGATCAGGTGATTTTAAATTTACTGTAATTTTAATTTTTAAACTTGTATTATTATATAGTAAATGTCTACAGTAAAAGTAGTTTCATGTTAGGTTGAATAAGTCTAAAAACCTGTTTTTTGAGGATTATTAATTATATAAACAAGTAACTTTTTATCAAAAATAAACTTAAGAAAAAAACAAACCAAACTACTCTATCAATTTTGATGAAATTTCCATGGCAACAATCTAAAAGTATATCCTTTCAAATAAAAAACGAATTTTCCAAATTGGTTGATATATAACAGAGTTCTGAGCTACAAAACATAAACATTACATAAAAATTAAACAAATTTAAGACTTATATGGTTTTCTCATGGATGCCCATTGTCAGAACTGGACCAAATTGCAATGGGACCACATCAACACGGAAAGCACCAGCTTTCAAATAAAAAAAGAATCATCGAAACCGGTTCCCCCAGTCGAAAGTTCTGAGGTAACAATCATTAAAAAAAAATACTGTCGAATTAAGAACCTCCATTTTTTAAGTCGGTTAAAATACTATGAATGTGAACATGGTAATTGTAGTATGTAGAGAGACAGCAACCAATCAAACATAACATCCCGACAGTTCTAACATTGTTTACAAAACAGCTGCTGCATTTGGGAATTTTTTTAAAACTATACTACTAGCTATTGCCCGCGATTTCGTGCGAGTTATATGTAAGTAACCTAAATGTGTAGGTAACCTAGAAATAAAGCTAAACTCACTGTTGCTACTTGACTTGACACCTTATTTTTATCCAATGGGACCTGATTTATGGGATAAAAGTTAGCCTATGTGGTAATCCAGGTTATAATCTATGTATATACTAAATTTCATCGTAATTGGTTCAGCCGTTACGACGTAATTGAGTAACAAACAAACAAATAAATAAATAAACAACATCCAAACTTTCACATTATAATATTAGTGTAATAAAAATAAAAATAAATAAACAACATCCAAACTTTCACATTATAATATTAGTGTGATATGACCTGCTTGCAACTTCATCAGCAACATTTTTATATTTACAAATATTGAGATTTTGTATATATTGAAATCAATTTTTAGGGATTGTGTATGATAAATAAAGTAGAATACCTATAGTTGTAGCTCTCTAATGGTTAGAGTGAAAACACTGTTTTTTTTTTAATTTTTATTCTGGCTGGTTGAATAAGAAGAGATCACAATTCTGCCAATATCCATATTATAATTCTAATTCTAGGGTGGGGGGAATAAGATCTGCACTGACGTCCCGCATTAGGGTGTATTGTGCATTACCCCCCTTCTAACCTGACCCCAGCCATCCTAGCTCCTTGAAGTAACGGAGCAGGATTTTGGGTTGATGGAAGCAGGATTTTGGGTTGGGTTGGGTCCATGTTATAATAACATAAACTTTCGAATAGATTGTGCAGTAAGAATGTGATAAAAATGTATTTGTTTTGTTCCAATTTTAAGTTCTAATAATACAACAGTCATACTTATTACAAAATATAAGACAACAAAATAGGTCATTACTCAACGCTGTGCCACTGTAACATATAACTACTGTAGCACAGATAAGTATTCCATTAACTGTAAAGAAATCTGTAACCTAAGGGTTTAGGCCAAGTTACATTCGCTTAGAATAGATTAATTTTCTACATAGGTTTGTTGTCAATATATCACGTGATATTTCCATAGCATGTGTCAATCCCATACATTTTTGAACATATCGACTAGCATAATCGCTAATCGAATGTAACTTAGCTAAGCCCTCTGTTTTTTAACATACTCATACATTACAAACATCTTTATATATCAGGGTAACGAAAAAATAACATATTAAGGACCTAAATGAATATAAAATGATTGAAACCCAGACCTTACCTCTAACAAACTTTTGAAGTATGGACTACATGCAGAAAGCACCATTTTATGTGCTTTACATGTCTGCCCCTCACATGCCAGTGTTACCTGAAAATTATACACCATTTTTATAGTGTTTATTGATTTCACAATATTTATAGTCAAAATGCAAAATTAACAAAAATGTTATGGTTTATTATAAAGTCTAGTATAAACCTTCAGATAGGTACCTAAATAACATACCATCCAAATAACTCCCTGTGATGTAAAAAGTATCGAAAATGTATTAAATATTCAGCCAAAAACCTCAGAGGTTATAAATACAGTGCACAGGACTGTTTGTTTACCTAAACAACAATATCTTTACATACTCACATCTGTAAAACTTTTTTCATCCCTCAGGTGCCTGAAGGACGTGACCATATTAGTTTGGAAATCGTTCCATTTCAGAAAAAACTGTTGGTCACCCATATTGGATGCTAATCCACTGAAAAAATTTAGAAAATATGAAATTGGTAACTTTTGATCACGTCAAAGTACACTTCTGCAGTAACAATTGAACAAATTTACACGTGATGTTAGTAAATAGTTGTATTTTAGAAGAAATGCAAAGTCTAATAATGCAGTTTACATAGGTTTATCTACGTCACTAAATAGAATAGAAAAAAATGATGCTTACCTTCCAAACACACTTGGTTAGAATTTTTGATACAATGAGAGTTCACGGCTACGAATAGAGTAAACCAAGGGCACAGCGTATTATTTCGAAGCCTTCGCATAAAAGTTAAGCAATTGAATCTCAAAATAAATAAAGACGCTGTCTCGAATAAATTAGGGACTTCTTTCTATTTCTTAAATTTATTTCCTTCATTCATTCAATTTTGCATAGAAGTTCGTTCGTTCTCGTCTCAATGTTGCTCAGTGGCACAGATAATAAAAATAAGGTTTAGTGTTACCAGTATGATGAATTTTTATTGTAAACTGTCATCTAGCGTTGAGTAGCGGCTATTGTTCAAGTTTAACTTACAAAATTAATAGACAGGTGTCACCTTAACATTGACATTCAACACATTGATAATCTTATCTTGCGTGAATGAACAGACTATTCATTTATTTACACCAACACATAATTATGTAAACGAAAAAAAAAAAAAGAAAAACTAATCTAGAATAAGCACGTACTAAGTATTAGTGGTGGTTGATTAGAGGTCCATATCTCAGTATTTGCTGGATACAACAACCAACGCTGGTCTTCTATGAATGCATGATAAGGCACTTAATCGCAATTTGTCTAAAATGCTTAAAAAAATAGTAAGTGAAACACGCCTTTATATATATTAAGAAGTTTTCAACGATAAACTAGTTTTACCATAACTTGGTCTATTTAAACCTATTTATTATATGCAACTAAGACTAAGAATTCTCTTAGTATGCTCGGAAGGAACCACGAAAATTTCGGAAGTATCGACAGAGCTTTGTCGTTTCTTCCAATAATAGACAAGGAAATAGCTGTACTAGACCTATATAAGATAGGTGATTATACGACTAAACACGTAAGGTAGGTACATACGAAACTGGATTAAACGCTAGCGACAATACTGTAATTAATGTGACTGTTAATATAACCAGCTTTTAATAAACTAATATCTATAATTCCAGAGAACAAGGTAAAAGAAAATGGATTTATTACACATTATACTTTATTCCACAAAAAAAAACGTTTTTAAAACGACACACTCATATTGCATAAAGTAAGAGAGGCAAAAAGGTGAATATTTAAACATCATAATTCACAACACAGAAAATATGTTCTTATTAATACTAAATAAGAAGTCATGCATAATTTTCTTATTAGTAAAGTTATGTTTAATTATTAGCAATATTTACTAATGTAATACAGATATATTTAAAAACGACACTACATTTTGAAGGCCAAGCGGTGTTGCCACAATTTCTTATCAAGTACATTATATTTAAATTATTTTATTTTATTAAATTTATAAGTATTTAGTAAGTACGAGATTATGCTTAACTTAAAAACATCCTATTCGTTTTAATTTAAATGAATATTATAAGCAACTTATTCATACAGGCCGTATCATTAGCAAAATAGAGTTAAAATAATATGTAATTATAATATCATATTATTTATTTTCCTTAATTATAATTGACATGAAGCAGGATTTCTTTAAATTATACAAAGAATTCTTAAATTACTTTTTACTTTTTTAAAATACAAGCAAACTTTTAACTATAAATCACGACATAATACATTATTGCTTTAAAAGAAATATTTAATAGTAAGGGTAGGTACTTATTTATTATAAAATAGAGAAAAGTACAGCAAATAACTTACGACGTACTTACTACGTTATTAGTAATAAATTTTACTGTTTTGGTATATTTAGCCATTAAAATATACAAAGCACAATCAGACTTAGGTATATTCTAGCAAATGTATGAATCATCGTCCCATCGAAGGAAACTGATTTTCTTATCTAAATGGAATAATAATTTTATAACTAAGGAGTTTATAACCCTTTAAATATTGCTGAAAGAAAAAACAAAGTAAAAAATAAACATTTCTCGATAAAATATTGTTTGCACTTTGCAACGAAATAAAATTCTTTATTAAATCCCAAGTTGGTAAACGGCAGCCCACCAAAAGCTTTGGGTTGACAATAAATAAATTATACCTACGTAATCATAATAAGTAATTAATTACTTTAAATCTTACAGATACGAGAGATCCTAACCTTCCCTTATTTATAATCTAAGAGTCTTTGTTGAAAAGAAATGCTATTATTTGAGCAAAATAAAATATAAGTACCTTGCCTAAACTATGACAAAAGATTATTATAAAAAGAAATTCTAAAATTAGGTGCACATAACACGAAAGTGCAGAAAACATTAAGTTAAGAAAAGTAGAAGAAAACACTAACGCAGCTCAAGACAAGTAGGTAACTACTAACATTTTTAAATATGCTTTAAAAATGAGCTAGTCCCGTATTTTAGCTAAAGACCAGTACTTAAAGATTATTTTTATAAATTCCGATGTCTTATAATGTTAGCCTAGATATTCATTGGTAGCTTAGATGAATTATATTAAAATTAACTTGTATATTTAAAACTTAATCTACACTCAAAGAATTATTGTAAAAGTCACTAATTTATTGACGTTTTGGTATTTTAGCTTAGGATAAGAAATCGTTTAAAAATTGACTAGATAATTTTGGATTTGCAAAAAGTTTTTGGCTGAATTCCACTACTAGACAGTGCGTTGTTTGAGTGAAAGGTGAAAAAAGTTTCTCGACTAGACGAAAAATGCAAATTGTATGGCTAAATACATAGCTCTGGAAGTGTTGAAGGTAAAATGGTGCGTAACATCTATACTGGCTTCTGCTGTACCCTATCCTAAATACCTACCATAAAATTAGCAATTCCACATTATACAAATCAAAACACTATAATACAAAATGTACTTTAAACCTGGCACTAAGGTATATTTCGTTGTATAGTACCCACATTAAACATTTACCTACATTACTAAGGCATTCAGGACGGTTCGTACTTTCCATTAAGGCAGCTAAAGGCACCTATTAAAATATTATAGTATTTACAGTTTTAAGTTGCGGCATTCCCGCTAAAGTTGCCAATACAAAAAATCGATCAACTATGCAAAAAATTACCAATCACAAGCGAACATCATCCCCTTAAAAGCAGTAAAATAAAGCTTCATTTAGTACAGCTACTCATTGGTAGATGGCGTTGTAATCTTCGTTGTTTGGATCAAGTTTAGTCCCCGCGGGGCCAGGATTAGCCTGGCCGGGGTCACGAGGACTAAGGCGTACTCTCATTTATTGACGCCCAGTATCTTGGCCGCCTCGTCAGCGGAAGACAGGAGTTTGTTGATGGTCTTGTCCGGGATTCCGAGGAGTTTTCCGATGAGATCGCTGCCATTTTCTCCGTCGTTTTCTTCGGAGGAGTACTTGCGAGATGTCATGTCTAATTTGAGTTTCTTCTCGTAGGGGGCAGCTGGCGGCGAGTTGTTATTATTCACGTTGTTCGGTATCTCGTTACCGGAATCGTCATCTTGGAAGCCGTAGCTGTAACAATATGACAATAAACGTTGAAACCTGTTCATTGTGATGATCAAACCATGAGTGCATGGAATTTCCAGAAAATATTTAGCTTGTGTTCGATCCAAAGAGTTCAGAGTTAAGGAAAAAAACAACTATTAGTTCTACGATTCCTATTATCTGGAGGCACAAATCAGCTCTTCTAGATAGGTATCTAGGTAGGTACTGAGCACAAATGAAATTAATTTTATTCATAATTGCTATATCTAACGGGCAAGCTTACCTATCTATCTGCAAAGCTACCTTTAAATAGATTGGAGCATAGTAGCATCCAAAGGTTGGCTGTTAGATATCGCTATTTAGTGATAAGCTCGCTAATTGTATTACTCACATAGATTTACGTTTAACTAATCTAATTATTTTGTTTTATGGTGTGCTATAAAATATACTTTATCTATCTATCTAGGTCTGGACTACTTGACAATTATTATGCCGCTGCTGCCCACAGCTTCACACGCGTGGTTTATCAACATAAATATGTATTACCAATGTAAAAGTAGCCTGTGTTTTATTTACGGTCATAATCTATCTGTATACAAAATTTTATCGAAATCGGTCCAGCTGTTTAGTTGTGAAAACGTAAAAAACAGATAGAAACAATTATTTCGAATTTATAAGATTAGTATGGATACACAACACAACAATCCTTAAGAACATGATTCTCTTAGAATAATATGACATCTATAATACTCACCCATTCGTCTTCTCATCAGGAGTGGTGGGCGAAGCCTCCTCATCATCAGTGATCTCTTCCCTGTGCTTCTTGCGGTGACGAAGCATGCTGTGCTTGAGAGTGAAGCGACGGCGGCACAGGTCGCAGGCGAAGGGCCGCTCGCCAGAGTGCGTCCTCATGTGGCGACGCAGGTCCTCGGCAGACCAGAAACGACGGACGCAGAATGCGCAGACCACCTGAACGAAAGGGCTGATAAGTTTCCAGTCACGTAGATAGCCCTGAATCTACACTAGGATTCCGTGTCGTGGATATCTTCTCGTAGGTACCTATGTCTAAAGTTGCACTAAGAGATTGAAACTTTTGAAAGAATGTTGTCGCGTAACATGATTTGGAATGTATGTAAGTAAACTTTATTCAGTAGGTACCTTATATTATAATAGGTAAATTAACCTTTGCCTTGTGATATTAGTCTAAGCACTATAATAAGTGCATAATAATATTATTGTAGCCCCAGCGGGGCTCATGTTTTGGACCTAAATTTTGTACTAACTAAACACCTATTTTAAAAACAAACATGAAACCAAAAATAAATATGAATCTAAATGAACTACATAAAAAAACCGTGTGTGTACACGTACGCACGTAAGAAGTTATACTTCTCTGGCGTAATAGAACAAAAATAGCTAAAGATTTCATCCCCTAAGCCACAATTCTTTGTTTGTAAAAGGAATAATAAATTAATAAAACTAACTTCATCATGTCGCTTTTTGGCTGTCGGTATGCGCGCGCATCTTCAAAACTTTACTTAAAAAACCAACCGTAAAGTACCTAGCCACTAGTTTAATTAGTATTATATCAGATACGCTCAAAAAGTTAATAGTAATATCTATGGAGCATGCAATACAGATGCATTCGAATATTTAATGCGTAATATCCAAGAAGCAAGAAGTTGTCAGAAAGGATTATCTAAACAAACTGCTCTAAGCCGTGCCATTATCATTGTTTTAGTTCGGGAAATCCCAGATCTCATCGATGTTTGAGGATCAGGTGATTCAAGATTGAAGTAAGTAGGTAATTGAGTTAGTCACTTCGAGTAGGTATTGGAAAAACGCGGAAATTTCACGTCGCTGACTTCAATTGCGCATGTTATTCGATATTTGCGTAATAGTGGCTAATCGATAGGCATTTTATAGATTCACCATAATTGATGATTTCTAAAACTAATTCAGGCATTTTATAGTAAATTACCTTTCTGTTGGCATGATCAGGAAACTTTCCCCTGTCATCATCATCTGTATTCTCGCTCTTGTCACTTGCAGCGTCCAAAGCTCCCTTGCTAACCAGGTGTTCATACTCCGTTGCGTGTACATTCGCCAGGTGATTCAAAGTTCCACTCCGATCATGGTACGCCGCTTCGCAGAGGTGGCACTTGAAGACCAAGCCATCCAGGGTATCATCGTGATTATCTGGGTATGGGGAACTAGGTAGGGACTCTCCTGAACCGTGGCGGGAGGAAATGTGTTTTTTCAAAGTATCCATTGTCGAGAAAGTGCTGGTAGGACAGTTGCCACATTTGAATGGCCTTTCTGGCACGGTTCTGACGTCATTAGCTGGCTGCGGTGGGGATACGGTATCAGGAATCGGCTCAGCTAGAATTGCTCTGGCCGATCCACCATGTTTTCTCAGTAAATGTCTGTCACAGTTAGACTTAGTGGTGAAGAGCAAAGGGCAGTGCGGGCATTTGAAGGGCTTCTGTCCGGTGTGGGTCAGTACGTGACGGCGAAGGGATGAGGACCACGGGAACTTGCGGTGGCAGTAAGGGCAGGAGACACGGTTGGGGGCTAGGCTGTAGGCCGAGCGCTTCTTCGGTGGCTGTGCTCCAGTGTCGGACTCAGATCTGAAAGAGAACAAGGACTTTAGCTAGTATACTTAATCTTCTCTTAATCGATTCAATGATATTCATAAAATATCATTCAGTAAAAAGCTTACTTTATACTTACTTATTTTCATCGCTTCCAGAATTGTTGCCCTCACTGGTGGAGGCAACTAGTCCCTCCTCATCTTCTTCCTCATCACTCCTTGTGGGCACGACCGGGACAGGCAAAGGTTCCTGCATTATTGGAATAGGATCTGTTCCAGTCTCAATCTTATCCGAAGGAGGCTTATTGATAAGATTACCAGCAATTTTGACATCAAAGTCTTTGTTTAGTTCCTGCTGGCATGTGGCCATAAGGATTTCTGCTGCAGCACGTTTGGCTGCTGAGTGTTCTTCATGTTTTAGTTCTGGTTCTTCGTCGATGACCAATGCATCTTCTTCATCTTCCTCGTTATCAGCTACTTCGTCAGAATCACGGCGGATCGGTGAACGATCTGATTGTTGCAGTGGTCTTTCGAGGTGACGAGCGAGTAGAGCAAACTTTACTCGGTCGGCTAGAGCGTCAGACGACGGGTATGGCGGAGGGGCTCTTGGAGCCGGTCGCCTCACACTCCAGTGTTGAGGATGCTGCTGCTTCACGTGACGTTCCATATTCGAGCGGAGAGTGAACCGAGCCGAGCATTGCGAACAGGAAAAAGGTCTTTCAGTACGGTAGCGTCTTTGCTTTTGCTTTGGCATGAGAACTCCGTTCTTGATGACCATTTTGACGGAATCCGTTTGGGGCACCATGCTGTTGTTGTTGTTGACTGGCCGTGGAGATTCTGAGTGGGGTGATGGTATGGGGGAGATCACGAGCGGTACTGGCTTTTCTTCAATTTCGGGTTCAGGTTCCAGCTTAGGCTGAATCTCATGCTCATTAGGGACGAGCCTCCCACCAGACATGCTGAGACCTCGAATGATCTCCTTTTGAATGCGTTGCTTTATTTCTGTCATCTCGGGAGAGTCGGTAGGATGGGGAAAAAAAGAAGGCTGGAGAAAGTAAGGAAAAGAAGGCGGTAGTGGGAGGCCGTGCAGTCCAGGTACTGCTCCGGCATAGAGTTGGGAAAGTTGAGTGGCATAATAGGCAGGGTCAATCTTTGGTAAGGAGTTCTCGAAAAGTCTCTGTTGGGCGAGCAATAGTCTCGTTTTTTCAAAGGCAGAAGCTGCAACCGATGCGGCATCGGGTTCAAAAGTAGGACGCGATGGAGCTGGAGCCTTTGGTTCATCATCATCACTGTCGCGCTTCTTCTTGCTGAGATCGAGGACATCACAGTTATTGTTATCGCTTGTGCTCAAATCTACTGGAGAATCCTCTTCATAGACTTCGGGTTTGATATCATTGTGTTTGAACGAAAGTTCAGGTACTCTGAATTCTGGGATTTGTGTGAGCTGTCCGATACTTTTAACATTGATTCTTGGCACGGGTTGCTCTGGTTCCCTTTGTGGAAGTGGGGCAAGATCCGGTATTGGTTTAGTTGTCAGGGAAGCCACCGGGTGTCTCTCGGTTATGAAGTTAGGCGTGAAATGGTGCGTCACAGGAGTGTCGCGTCCAGTGCTTTCGTTACGTCTGTCTATTTCAGGAGGAGAGTGGAAAGCGAGCGACCTCTTAACCTCATCCCGAGCTAATTTGGAGTTCACTTCGTCATTGTTAGGATCTTCTGATGGATGGTAAATAATGGAACGTTTCACATCTTCTCGAGTGACTTTGGCGTGTCTGTTCCTTAAGTGCCGCTCACAGTTAGCTTTAGTTGTGAAGGCGTAGTTGCAAACAGCACATTCGTAGGGACGGTCGCCATTGTGAGTTCTCATATGCCTGACCAAAGCAGCCTTATCCAACGAAGCGTGAGGACACATGTTACATTGGTAAGGACCGGGCCCTGTTCCACTCAAATGTACTCTGTTATGCCCCTTTAGTGCTCGCAGATTAGGAAATTTGGCTGGACATAATCTACAAGGAAATTCACCACGCAGTTTCATTCGTCTGAATTCAGCGGCAAAGTTGTCCTGCGTCTCTTCCTGGTCACGGTCTTTCCCAATAGTGTCCGGTGGCGTCAGTACGGAACTTTCTAAATTGACTCTGCCAGTGAGTCTCTCTAAAAGGCTTCCCGTAGACGTGACGTTGAGTATCGATTGAATATCTGCCAAGTGCCCATCGTCGAACTTTGGCGTGAACCTTTCCATAGGAGGAGTCAACGTGCCCGGAATCCCAAATGACCTGTTTCTAAGATCGAGTTTTGCGAAGAAATCTTCTCTACGATCGCGGTCGGGAGTGGGTATTCTGTTTGATGGAGAGCACGTCTTTCTGTGGATGTCTAGGACTTGTGCGTTGATGAAGTCTCTCATGCACAGATCGCATCTAAAGTTGTGGAGTCCGCGGGTGATTTCTGGAAATTTTTTGTTTGAGAAATCGACGAGATCGTCGTAGCCGGAGCGGGAATCGTCTCCGTGGACGGTGAAGCGATGCATATCGAACGCGTTGACCGAGTCGAATCTTTGTTGGCATTTTGGGCATTTTAACCGCGCCATTCTTTTGTCCATGGGAATGGGCGAAGGGGAGGTTGACGCAGCCCGTTTCTTGGCCCTCCGGCAGTCTTCTTCCTCGCTTCTGTCAGAGCGATTGTCGCTATCGATGCTGGTGGTTCGAGTGCCCCTCAACTCCTGGCGTTCGATGATCATCCTTTCCATTCCCTCGGCCTCGAATTTAGCTTTGCAAACCTCTTCTGTTTTGATTTCTGTAACAAAAGAGTACGCGTTACAATTGATTGTGTTTGGCACGACGTAGGGCGCTTTCATTTTATAATATCTAATACCAAGAAAACCCCACAATCGATGAGTCAGGCGATTCATTTGCTTCGATTCATTTGCGTTGTATTAAAATAATACAATGTGATATCTTTCAATGAAACGTGTCGCTTTTAGATTCTAATCAGCTAATAGATTTTAGGGGTGAAATTACGAGTGTCGCCGCTACTCGACACGAGATGGCGCCACCTCTCCGTTTCTCCACATAATTAACAGCTAACAATTTTCGGCTGATTGATATGATGGGCGGTATCTAGTGTTGCCAGGCCCGTGTGTCAAATTTCGGAAGGGAAGGTTAAAATAATCGTGACTTTGGTTTACAAATCGGGACAGCTAACCTAGCCTCGACTTAAAAAAACAATTTTTGTTTTTGTGAATCATCATTTTTTTTACCGGATGGTCCTTTTTTAATAGTTATATATACAATAGTAGGTAGGTATATAATTTTTGTTAATAAATGTATCCCATATAAAAAGTACGTATTTATATTTCCCCTCACAGACCTATCCAACAATGTAGGTCAAAACATTGAATAAATAAATAAGTACATTACAGATTATAGAGGTTCGGGAAAAATCGGGACATTCGGCGCCCCGACCAAGGGTAAATCGGGACGTCCCGCGCCAGTCGGGACACCTGGCAACACTAGCGGTAACCAATGCTATCAGCGAATCATGACTTACAATTTTGCATCTTGAATTTCATCAGCCCTATCGTTTTATACGGTTTTTGTCTTACATGTTTTAATGATAAAGCTGAAATTACATTATCGACAACTTCATTATAGCAGCATACTAATCCTCTCTGTGTATGAATCACTACATCAATCTTTTGTAAGCAAAGTACAACGTCCTAATGTTGTCCAGAGTTATTGTAGACTATATTACGCTCAACATAGAGCTTAACTTAGCTTATAACTGAGGCTTCGCTAAAAATCAATAAGTCTGTCGCCTGAATCCGCAGAATGCTGCATAGATAGATCGATATAAACCTACCCATACCTATTAACTACTTTGTTACCTAAGTTATTAGTTTGCTGGAGTAGTCAACCTAGTTGTCGGAGTTTATATACAGGCCAAAGGCCAAAGCGCAAGAAATACGTAACTATAATATTTCATCGAGCGCTTGTGATCATTGTCATGTAGGCTTTTCAGTGCTTTTCAGACCTTTTCTTCATACGATAAAAAGCAGTGGCCAAATATTTTATTTTAGCGCATTTTTTAGGGTTCCATATCTCAAAAGGAAAAAAAGAACCCTTATAGGATCACTTCATTGTCTGTCCGTCTGTCTGTCAAGACCTTTTTTCTCAAGAACGCGTGAAGGTTTCAAGTTGAAATTAATATCAAATACATAAGTTTTGACTTATTACTTTGGCAATCAATTAAATTATTTGTATCTATATATTAAATTAGGCCATTTTTGCCGCATATTTTGCTCGCAAATAAATCAAAACCTATATCTAGAATTATGAAATTTGGAAAGAAGCAAGTCTCACAGCACAAGTAAAGAAAAATCGTTAATTTGTAGTTATATCTCATAAATAAAATATTCTCACGGAACCCTCGGTGCGCGAGCCAGACTCGCACTTGTTCTGTATTTTCCCGTTGATATTCACCTAAATTGCAAAGAAATAAAACGAAAAAGCACCGCAGCATCACCTTATTTCATTATGTATTTATAAATTAGGCTACATTTTCTTTTCGTTAAATGCCTACCAAACTGACATAAAATGATTCAGATTGTGACATTAATTGGAAAATACTGACAGGTCATTAGGTGTTGGAAGCTAGGAGTTTGTGGTGTGGGTGTCTATTATGAGCAATTTTAACACTGGAACAGAGTTTTATGAAGCATTCTTTTTAACTGTTTGTCTGTCGGCAACATCGTAGTCGTGGAGGATGGCCGGTGTTTGCGAGATTGTTTCTGTTTTCATCTAAAGGGGATTTAAAATGTATATAAGTATATATATCTAATTGTGTTATGTAGTTATTGCGGCGACGCAGTGGAGCAATAACCTACCTAATTTGAGCCATCAAAAAGTCTTTATAAGGAATTTATTTATAAAGTTTTAGCAGTTTTAGGAATTCAGCTTATCAATAGTCTATGACAGTATCTTATTACATTTTTCGCAACTATTTAGATAAAAACATCCGTTTTGATCGTATTACTAGTTTTGGAGTGGCCATGAATTTGGATAAAAACGGGATAGTCTCGTCGACACTGACAACGTATTTTAATTTAAAACGAATGTTAGTACATACGAATATATATATTATTAGAAAAAATTATATACAAGTTTTTTTTTATACATTATAAGCTTGCGTTTGACCACGATCTCGCCTGATGGTAAGTGATGATGCAGTCTACGATGGTACACGCTTGCCTAGAAGAAACCTATTCTCTCGCGACTTAAAGACACCCAGGTTGTAGCTATCATGAAACACAGACAGACACCGCCACTCTTTGGCGGTGCGCATAATAAAGGTCGAAGAGAACCGCTTTGTGCGAATGGGAGGTATTTCAACCATATAGCGGTGGCGCACCGCAGAGCGTCTGGTTGTCCGATGATAGAATGGAGATGGTGGGATTGGGTTGAGAAATTGTATTTACATATTTAATTATAAAATACCTACAAGACAAACAGTTGATCCATCTAAAGGAAATTATCTAATTTAAAATTTATTCGTTTATTCTATTACCTTTTTTTTTGTAATTCACTTCAGAGTTGTTACAAATAAATCTTATTCTATTCTGTCTAAAGAATACGATATTATTACAGCTCAAATGCTCCAGATCACAACTTTTTAGAAGTACCTATTCCTAGGACACGGGTTGCATTGCCCCGCTGAATTGTAAATAAATCTATTTAAAATAAATAAAACCATGTTACTTAAAGTACATGCAATTAATTATCTTCACTGATCTTACGCATGGAGCGTAACTTAAAAACAGGTTTTGGAAGAATAATGTTCTGCAAAAAATGGAAAACTTCAGCAGGATTTCATTTTACGCAATGCCACTGCATTAAGTAACACATGTAGGCTATAACAACTGGCTTTGGATGGTTTTGTAACTCGAATCGTAAAGAAATAGGTATAGGTAGTTAAGACGATATACAAATTTAACTTCGGTGACGATTGGGCGGAGCATCCGAAAATGCAAAAAAGTGACAGTGCTATTTACTTGCTTAGGTGAAGAACGAGACAAACATATATCATAGCCGCGCCGCATTAGCACATAGGTTACTTTTTATCCCATAAATCGGGTCCCACGGGATAAAAATGGGGTGTCAGGTCAAGTTGCAACAGCGAGTTTAAATTTATTTCTAGGTTACCTACACATGTAGTAGTGTAACGCGTACGAAGTCGCGGGCAACAGCTAGTTTATGATATTTTTGTTTGGCATGCGATGAAGCCAGCCTCGTCGAAGGGAGATGAAATACGTATCTAATATTCACTAATGGTAATAAAAAAAATATTTATATATATATTTTTTCATATTTTATAGGCTAGCGTTTGACCACTATCTCGCCTGATGGTAAGCGATGATGCAGTCTACGATGGTACACGCTTGCCTAGAAGAAACCTATTCACTCGTGACTTGAAGATCCCTAGGTTGTAGTTACCAGGAAACACAGACTCAGGCAAGGCGTTCCACTCCTTGGCGGTGCGCATAATAAAGGTGGAAGAGTACCGCTTTGTGCGTATGGGAGGTATGTCTACCATGTAGCGGTGGCGCATCGCGGAGCGTCTGGTTGTCCGATCATAGAATGGGGATGGTGGGATCAGGTTGAAAAGCTCCGCAGCACTCTCCGAAATGTATCCGATAAAAAACCGAGGGGCTTGCAACCTTTCGAAGATGCTCGAGGCTGTGGAGCCTTGCATTTGCTAACTCGTCATTGCAAATGAGCTTCTTGGCTCTTCTCTTAATTGAATCTAGAGCCTCTAGCTGGTACTTCGCTGATCCGTCCCAGAGGTGAGAACAGTACTCCAGACATGATCGGACTTGTGCTTGGTATAAGTTGAGCAACTGTCCCGGTGTGAAGTATTATATAGGTAATTAAAAGGGAAAATCAACAGGGAAAATCCGAATAAGGATAGCTCTCATATTAATAACTTTGAGGATTATGTAACGCAATAATTACGAGGTAAATTTTGACACAATTTGAATTTCGTAATAATGATTAGGTACGGTATTTAATTCTCGGAAGTAAATCTGAAATGCATGTTTTAGAGAGACGCGTGCGTTGAATTTTATAAGCATTTCGTTTATGATGACGCTGTAAAACGATTGTATTGTTATTCCAAAAATTACAAATGTTCGAAGGCTTTTGCGTAATATGTCAGCAGTATTGCGAAGATACATTACGATTGTAGGGATCAAATTCCTTAGACTAGTGGTTCGCCCCGAACTGAGATCTCGCGAGTCTATCATAAAAACAAAAAAATATTATTCGTAAACTTTGACTATCAAAATAACTCGTGCCACGAAATAAATAACCAAAAAACTTGACCTACAGTTTCATTCAAATTACAGGTAACGGGAGTTCCTGTTAATTGGTTTATTTTTTTAGCGTACAAATTGCAGTTATTCTGGATTTCAGACTTTTGCCCATATTTGTGATGCTTAAGCTACACGCATACCAAATTACAGAACTGTGGGATCACTGGTATACCCTGTGAATTTTGTCAAAGTTTAGTTTTTATTATGGCTAATAACACAAAAACTACAAAAACTTTACTAAAAATAAAAACAGTGTCAAAATGTACTAATGAAGACCTTTCATTTGAGGTCTCATTTGACCTAATAGTCTCATTTTCATTTTTTTTTACTCATTTGATTCCCAATATCTCAACAACCCCCCCAACATTTTTAGCTTATTTAGTTACACCAAAATTGTGCTATCACTACCTACCTATGTATCAAATTTCACGATGATCGGATCAACGCTTCGAAAGTTATCTTCGGAAAAACAAACATACATACATACATCGCCGATTTACCCAAGTTGATTTCGAGATCTCGCTTCGCTCGATCAATAATCTACTACTGGTTAATCTTTGAAGAAAGAGGTCCGGCACAAATGCGAAAAATCACAGATGCTGTGCTGACTGCTGTGACGTAAGCATTCATGCATGCATACATAGGCGAGACTGAGTCCACGATCTTTTCATTTAATAAAGATTTAATTTAGTACTTATAATATTCTGTTATTATATTAATTTGTGTTAAATTAATAAATGCTATTTATTTCACAACTTTTGTGGGTTACGATGGTAACATTACAACAGAAATCCAAATAGGCCGACGTAATTATTAATAAAAATTGTTTTCTATCTATACTAGTGCTTATGATTTAAAACAAAACGAACGTTATAACGGTACTATGATGAAATAATGTCCTTTAAATTCATCGCCCATCGGGTTCACTCAAGTTCATATACGGAGAAAAGGTGTGACATAGATGCGGCCAGGATCGTGACTTCCTCCTTCCCGCTTATTCGGAATTTAAATCGACCTATCGCCATCCCGTGCAGTGTTGCCATAAACCTAAATACCTTTTGGATTAACAGTAAGTACCTGGTTTAAAAATTTGCTCATTAAAGTTACTCTTTATGAAAAATGTAAAGAGGTTTCTACAGGGTAGGGAACGCATCGACAATACTCCGGTTGTTGCCGCTGTCGATAGGCGACGGTGACCCCTTACCATCAATATGCCTAGCACAGTAACTGTAGAGAAGAGTTTAGTCTTGAGTCTTTTTTCGGAAGAAAGAAGACACTTTTCGACCTTCTCGAGCACGGCGATTGCGAGAATGAATGGGAAGAAACGTTATCGACACTTCCTCGGCAGAAGTCTACAACGCCGAGCACGATAGCCATAATTTTCTCTATCTTTGACATTTAAGGATAGACAAATTTCTTATGAAATTGTCTAGGTCTTGCGATGCCTAGGCAACACTGTCTTCTCAAGTTGTCTCTTTCGCACTCTTCTCAATCACGCGCTTGCGAACAATTTTTAGTTAGATGTTCAATTAATTATATGTATATACAACGTACGTTGCTATAGACAGAGTATCCTACTCTTATCTAGGAAGAAACTTTATTGAGCCTGCTCGGGCCAAAGACAATTTCGGAAGAATCGACATAGAACAGAATAGAATAACGCTTTATTGTACATCACACTTACATTTAAAAACAATATAAAAAACATATAACAATTCACGCCGAAATACAAGTTGCGGTCAGAGCTTTGTCGTCTCTTCGAAGAGTAGACAAGGAAATCGCTGTGCTAGCCTTGCTGGTGGGCCGTTAGCCTGTTTCCCTATAAATATAATTAAAAAAAAAGTGTAAATAGTTTTAAAATGTGTAAGTAATTTAGCTACCTACAATTCACTGAAGATATCAATTTTAGTCGGCTTTTTAAACCCATTTATCTATATTTACGTAACTAGTGGTTCGCCCCAAACTAAGATCTCGCGAGTCTCCCATAAAAACTAAAATATATCATTCGTAATCTTTGACTATCAACATAGTGCCACGAGATAAATAACCAACTTACTTGACCTACAGTTTCATTTAAATTACAGGTAACGGGAGTTCATGTCATATGGTTACTTTTTTGGGGTACAAATTGTAGTTATTCTGGATTTCAGACTTTTGCCTGTATTTGCGTCACTAAAGCTACACGAATAACAAATTACAGCATTGTGGGGTCACTGGTGTACCCTGTGAATTTTGTCACAGTTTTGTTTTTATATGGCTAATAACTCAAAAACTACAAGGATTAAACTAAAATAAAAACAGTGTTGAAATGTACTAATGAATACCTTTCATTTGACGTCCCATTTGACCCAATAGTCTCATTTTCATTTTATTTTACCCCTCTTGAACCCCAATATCTCAACAACCTCCGCACATTTTTAGCTCATTTAGTCACACCAAAATTGTGCCATCACTACCTACCTATGTATCAAATTTCACGATGATCGGATCATCGCTTCGAAAGTTATCCTCGAACAAACAAACATACATACACACATACAACGACGATTTGCCCAAGTTGATTTGGAGATCTCGCTTCGCTCGATCAAATATCTAGTTGCCTACTCAGTAGAACTAGAGACAATCTGTTAATTATTATTTATACGTACTAATAAGCTTTTGAAATGAAGCAAGCAAGGCCACCAAAACGCATCCGTCAAACAATACCAGCTCTTATTATTGTGGGTCACGTATAACGGAATGCATATCATAAGACATTGATATTGCTAGGACGTCGTGAGTCGCGACCGGTGCTTTCTTCACTCCAATGAGCCGAACGGTACTGAATTACACCATGTATCCTAAGCCTTCATTTGTAGTGTCGCCATCGTCAATTACCTGACCATACCTCTCACCACTTTCGAGTAACGTTCGATTTTAGCTCCTATACAGTGGAGATAAAGCTGCGTTTCAACAATACCAATCAAAACGGTTGTTCTCTAGAAATTGATAATGTATGTAGTCCGAACTGTCATTTTGACTGGACTCGTTTCGAATCTTTGGAGAAACTTAATCACAGACTGAAGGAGAATTTCGAAAATTCATCATATCTTTATCTATAAGAATAAAATTTATTTAGCCAAGAAATTAACTTATCCACGTTAAAGAAAAATGCGGGTGATCGTCTTTTGTCGTCCTACCTACCTATGGTAACTTCTCACAATGATATGGCTAAATTGCTATTAATTGCGACACAGTTTTAACTATTGCACTTTTCAGTGTTTCATCTACGTATAAAGCTATCCTGTGTGTATTTATGTTCAAAATAAATGATTGATTGATTGATTGAATTCTTATCTTTTGCAAATGAATCGAAATTGCAAATCAAACTTAGTTGTCACTCTTTTGATTTTAGACACAGACCTTTTAAGATTTACTTTTACTACCTCCAGGTTAATATGGTGTCAAAATATCACTGTAATTTATTATTCCCCGTTATAACTTCGGAGGAATACTAAACAAATAAATGTTTGATCATAAATTCATGAGGCAGGCGCGCGGCCATCTTGCCTGGACTCTTGGACTTCATTAATGCATGTCAGGAGAAGGCCTTCCGCGGCGATTTAACGGTTCTCTTATATTTATTTTATGATAGGAATATTACTCGTTTTTATATAATAGATTTTCTTAAAGATCCAGCACCAAGACTGAGTATGTAGCACGAAAAAAGATTAAGTCCTTGATTAAATTACAAAGTATAGCAAGTTCATTGCAATTAACAGAGGTAGACTGATTTATTATTACCTAAATTAAATATTAGCAAAATACTATAATATGTACTTACTTATAAAAAGACAGTTTGTGTAAAATGAAACTAGAGCAAGCTCAGTTGTGCTGCCTGAATTTGAATCACTTTTGAATTAATTCAATTCTGCTTTATCAGAACATTATGATTTTACATTACCTATCATTGTCAATAAGGCTTATAATCTGGTATTTTAGGTATGGAATTTAGTTCTCCAATTTATGAATGAACTCTGTTGAGACATGATCACGTTTCATGCTTACGTCAGGCGTCTTATTTCAATGTTGACTTGCGTTGTTCGTTTCCTCTGAAATAGTTTATTGATGGCTCCATCACTTCAGAATAACATCATTCGACACATGAGAGTTGATCAATGGTACCTGATCAATGGTACCTGATGAGTGAGTGAATGAATGAATGAAAATTCTTTATTATACCTTACAAGTGATGATATCCTTGGAAAATTTAGCGAGTAATACAGCTGGTTTAACATCAGCAGTAGTCAAAACAGATGGGTCTAGCTAGTTATGTGTCTTTGACGACCTCCGTGGCGCAGTGGGCGTATAGCCGGCTGAGACGCAGGAGTTAGCGGGTTCGATTCCCGCCACGGAACAAATGTTGATTGATCATTTTTATTGAAATTGAAAAAAAAAAGAAGTATATCAGTTATCTGGTTCCCATAGTACAAGCTCTGCTTAGTTTGGGGCTAGATAGCGCTGCGTGAAATAAATGTTTCTGGACAACATTTATATTATTTATTTATTTATTTAGGTTTTAGATTAGATTGATTTAGATTAGGTACCTATTTACAAAAAAAAAGAAGTAATGTAGCAGAAATTTGTTCTCACAATCTCAAAGTAGGTAGTGGTTCATAGATACGTACCTACTGTCACGCCTTCATCCCGGAGGCGTAGGCAAAGATCACGAATCTCCACTTGCTATGACCCCGACATACTTCTTTTGCCTCATTCACTCTCATCACATTTTTTATACATGTAGTGGTTCGTTGGTATCTATCTATTAAAAAGAATGTAACTCGCTCCACAGCGATCCTTACGTATCAGAAAGCGATCGCTCCGATCTTACGTGTGAAGTCGCACCAAAAACAGTTACAAATGGCGGCTTTCACCGGACGGAAGGCGTACCAATTAGGCTTACGAGATGATTGAATATCAAGTGAAGGGCTAGAGATGTCGGTAACAGGATCGACGAACTGCTGCCGTGATGTGGGTACTAAAGACATGCCGTCGCATCACTGTCTGGGTACTAAAGTGTTAATTAGACTTGTTTGTGTTAGTCTTGGGTGGCGGCTGACGAAGTGACGAGTCTAACTAACAGATAGTCAAATAGTAAATGTTGATGAATGGTGAATAGAAAGGTAGCAGTTTCAAGCAAAACTAGTATTACTATATAGTGGTTCGCCCCGAACTGAGAACTCGCGAGTCTCCCAAAACACAAAAATAAATATTCTTAGGGCGACTCGCAACGATGCCTAAACGTATTTAGTGGCTAAATATGATTTAAGGAGTTGAATCATACAAATACGTAAAATTTAAACATGTTTAGTCGCTAAATACGTTTAGTGAACGTTGTGCAAGCCGGCCTTAACTGAACTGAGATCTCGCAAGACTCTGATTAAAACAAAAAAATATTATTTGTAATATTTCACTATCAACATAGTGCCACGAAATAAATAACCAACTTTCTTGACCTACGGTTTCATTCAAATTACAGGTAACGGGAGTTCATGTATCTTGGAACCCTTTTTTGGGGTACAAATTGCAGTTATTCTGGATTTCAGACTTTTGCCTATATTTGTGTCACTTAAAGTTACACGCATACCAAATTACAGCACTGTGGGGTCACTGGTGTACCCTGTGAATCTTGTCAAAGTTCAGTTTTTATGATGGCTTATAAAAACGGAGTCTAAATGTACCTTTCATTTGATCTCCCATTTGACCTAATAGTCTCATTTTCATTTCATTTTTTACCCCTCTTGAACCCCAATATCTCAACAACCCCCAACATTTTTAGCTCATTTAGTCACATCGAAATTGTGCCATCACTACCTACTTATGTATCAAATTTCACGATGATCGGATCAACGCTTCGAAAGTCATCCTCGGACAAACAAACATATATACATACAACGCCGATTTGCACAAGTTGATTTAGAGATCTTGCTTCGCTCGATCAATGAGGGTAAAACCATGACCAAGGTTTGCAGTAAGAAGTGCACAAGATAAAACATTTGAAAAGGCTTTTAGAATTAGTCATCTCTATTATCAGTGCTCTAATTGTCCAAATTTGCCAGGTTGCCTAACAGCAAACAGCAATTACGGCCGGAAGAGACTCCAAATGGGTTATCTGATAAGAAGTGCCGTTAGGGTACACCTTTGACAGATATGCCAAATGGTCTAGAACAGACTGCACTTATTGGAGATGATTAGATAAAACAGGTAGATAGAAGAAAAGGAGAATTTGGTTGGTTCAGCTATGGAGACAATTTACAAACGAATAATTCATTTTATCTGCAAGTGTTTTAGGAAATTGCATAGGGGACGGAAACCGTGTGTCACGCACGTTCTAATAATCTAATCGTACTCGCCTTTTCCTTACAGATGAAATTTATGACTATCACAAAGCCCGGATATAGATTAGCCAATGATCTAATTTACTTATTTCTGAGTATCAAATAACACTCATTTTGTGGTGATTTGCAAAGATTTTGTTAATTAGATTAAAATAGTCACGTAACAACTATGTCAAATTAGTATCATTTGAAATATTTTTTAATCGCCAATTTACCTTTCTGTAATTCGAATTCTATTGTAATTACAGATATAATGCCTTATTGGTCGAGCGAAGCGAGATCTCAAAATTAACTTGGGAAAATCAGCGTTGTATGGATGTATGTATGTTTGTTTGTCCGAGGATAACTTTCGAAGCGTATATCCAGTCATCGTGAAATTGGGTGAGTAGGTAGTGGTGGCACAATTTTAGTGTGACTAAATGAGCTAAAAATGTGAGGGGGGTTGTTGAGATATTGGGGATCAAGGGGGGTAAAAAGAACTTTGACAAGATTCACAGGGTACACCAGTGACCCCACAGTGCTGAAATGTGGTATGCGTGTAGCTTTAGTGACACATATATAGGCAAAAGTCTGAAATCCAGAATATCTGCAATTTCTACCCAAAAAAGAATAACCAATTAACATGAACTCCCGTTACCTGCAATTTGAATGAAACTGTCGGTTAAGTCACTTGGTTTCTCATTTCGTGGCACTATTTTATCAGCCAAAGATTAAGGCCGGCTTGCACAACGATCCTTAAAAGTATTTAGCGCCTAAACATGTTTAATTTTTACGTATTTGTATAATTAGACAACTCCTTAAATCATATTTAGCCACTAAATACGTTTAGGCATCGATGCGAGAGTGCCCTAAGAATTTTATTTTGTGTTTTAGGAGACTCGCGAGATCTCAGTTCGGGGCGAACCACTAGTTAGAAATTAAATAAATACCTACCCGGAACAAAAATAATTACAAGACTTATCATTCGAGAAACAAAACAAACACCAATAGTCTAAGTACGAGCCGTTTCTAAAGATGTTTGTTCGTCGCCGCGCCATAAACCGGCCTTAAAGATGTAGTCTGAACAATCTAGTGTATGTACAGATGTTTTCTATACAAAAGGATGTGGGCTCCTGCTCTCAAGAGATCATCTGAGCAAACTGAATTCCGAAAGCGATTGTCTTAATGAGTCCTCTAATGACGCTTTGTACACTGTTTGGATTACGAAATAGTTGCCTGGACACTGGTTAGGCATCGTTCACGAAGACACCTTATTGACTGTCTTGTTTTATAGCTGGTTGGTATTCATAACGTTCACAGAAAAGGTTCACTTACTATAAAGATAAATTCTGCATAGATAAATAAATTAAAAATATATATATTGCTGGACATTTCACACAGCGCTCTCTAGCCCCAAACTAAGCATAGCTTGTACTATAGGAACCAGATAACTGATAGAATACTTATATACCTACTTTTTTTTGTAAATACATACTTATAATATTTAGAAAAACACCCAGACACGGAACAAATATCTGTAGATCGTGCAAACATTTGTTCCGTGGCGGGAATCGAACCCACTACCTCCTGCGATAAATAAATAAATATGGTTGGACATTTCACTCAGCGCTATCTAGCCCCAAACTAAGCAGAGCTTGTACTATGGGAACCAGATAACTGATAGAATACTTATATACTTTTTTTTTGTAAATACATACTTATAATATATAGAAAAACATCTAGACCCGGAACAAATATCTGTAAATCATGCAAACATTTGTTCCGCGGTGGGATTCGAACCCGTCACCTCACTGCGCCACGGAGGTCACCAAAATGTAGATATAGAGGACACTAGATTATTGACTGCTTGTTTACTATTTTCTCCATCTGTAGTTAGGTACACATTGTACACCAGGTAATCTGAATAATGCAGTGACGTATACAAGTTTTATGTTGCATATATCAAGAAAATGTGCAAAAACCTTCAGGTGTTTCTTGACTATTTGTGAGGTATTTCTAATGGTGGCAGCATACACCGGATACCAGGTCGTAAAGATTATCAACTGGTCTGAAATGACGCCATGGAATGAGGGTAGACTCGGGTGTCAGATCTGCGCGTGCTATAATTATTTCTCATGTAGCTAATAAGATGTATGATGTAATAAGATGTGATGTTGTTAATAAGATGTAGTTAAAAACCTGTCTCGTTTTAAAAAGGCGACGTATGAATTATTTAAATCATTATAATGCAAATTATTAATATATTTATCAGTTTAGTTCCGACTGTATTTGCGCGTGCGTGTCGTCATTCGAACAAAATTATTTGGCGCGGAGCACATTTACCAGTGTCCAGGACATGATTGAATATAAACCATGTTTCATACCCTTTCAAAGGGTGATTCAAATAAATAAACCATATCTTCGTGTGGTCAAAATCTTGACCGAAATGTACAGTCATCTCGCGCTTCGGTATCTAATCTACCTAGTTAGTAATAGGTATCTATTTAACAGATACGTAGAAGTTTTATTTTCGAAATATTGGGGTCAAGTTTTTTACTGTAGTAGTTTTTTCTGTGTAGTGCGTTACGTACATTTTAGTGCAATAATATAAGATGTTTACACATGTGCCAATATGGCGAAAATCTTGGAAAATAGCAAAAGCAATATTTGAGTCTTGGTGTGTGACGCCACGTGCGACGGCAAATTCAGCCGAAGATCTCAAGCGGCGCAAATATGGAAGTCTCGACAGAGCCATTTCGGGTCGAGATCCTGGGTCCATGGGGTACCGGGGCCCATCGCGTTTTTTAAATTATTTCTAGGCGTCTGGTCGATGCGACGTGTGATACGAGAGCTGGCGCTTATCTGGGTCAACGCATAAGCATTGCAATTCAGCGGGGCAATGCAGCCAGTATCTTGGGGACAATTCCGTCTGGTAGTGATCTGGAGCAGTTGAGCTATCTATAGATCGTTTGCGACGGTCTGTAGATGATTCAACTGTTTTTTCTGTATTTTATTGTAAATAATTGTACATTCTTTCTGTTATTGAAAGCGAGACATTGTAGACCTATGCCTAGGCAGGCAGTTTTCCTACTACCGGGATTCTACTTCTACCATTTCTGTCCTTCGCTGAAGGGTCTGTCAGACCGACTGCTGGACGTGGTCTGAAACCGTACCTACACTGCCCACGACGAGGCCTGAGTCTACCCTTGCGAACTACGCTGCCACACGTGGTCTCCGGAGCCGAGGATACTATTACCAGGGGAGTCCTGTGTGCGGCCGGAACACTATTCCACCACGCGTCTATCTGCTCGCTTCTGTCTGAGTATCTGCCTAAGAGATAGCTAGGTTTAAGGCACTTCATGCCACCTTTTCTACCATAACTTCTAATAATCTATTAAGAAATTGTCTTCCTGTTAGTATCATGTTAGTTGCCACTTGTAGATTCCATAAAGTTAATAAATCGTTCAAAAGGCAAGGGTGTACGGTTTTATAACAAACTCCCAAGTGATGTACAAAAATAGACAATAAACAAATTTAACAACGTAATCATACAAAATCTTTATAAAAAAGCCTACTACACATATCGGCTTATTTAGATGATAGAGAAGCTTGGGATTGAAATTGCTCCAACTCGTTCAAAAATGTTACAATTCAGACGTAATTTATTTTCTTTATTGTATGTATTCTGGAAGGATCAATAAAAAGAAGTGATCCTTGTGATTTTAATGAATAAAAAGATTTTGATTTGATTTCATTCATAAGTAAATGTATTAAACTTTATATGGTTTTCCTATTTCGTTTTCTATAAACTTATCTACTAGGTAGGTAACCTATATCTACTAATCCTTAGTGGACCACACTCGTTTAAGTCTCGCGAATCTGCAGGTTTGTGCAGGTATCGCATAGCCCTAGCTGGAGACAAACCTAGAATCCTTATCTGCCGCAACTGCAACGCGACTGACGAATATGTGAGTGAACGAGGTGATGTACTCACGTTGGGAAGACGGTGGCTCGGCTGCCGGGGCTGCCCGCACACCAGCAGCACCCTGCATGGCCCGCAACGGGAACCCGCGCCGGCGCCTGCACAATACCAGCTATATTAGGATAAAAAAACAAAAATCTATTCGTACATGTTGATATTCGAATGAATTCAAGTCAAGTCTCAAGGATTGATAGCTCCCTGATCTTAGAGAGATGGGTATCTCGGTGGGAGATTGTAATTGCCGTTGCTACCACGTTCGTTTTCGTTATACAAAGTATTTAGTTTAAGTTGGCAACAAAATGTCCACAAAGACCAGAAGTCGTAGTAACCCTAAAATATAATTATTTAATCCTCATTGTAAATCAGGACTAAAATGTACCTACGTATAATTAATAATTATGAAATGTACCTATAATGAAACTACGTAGGTACTATCCGTAATAAAGTCCAGTCCAGCAGTATAATCAACAAATTAAATAAGAAGAAGTTTGCATTTTTTAATATATTACCTAGCTACCTAATTAACTTAATCCGACCACGAACAATTGTTATGAGTTTGATAACGATGCTATGATGCGTGCCTATAATCACAAAATATTGATTAGGGGCGTACGTACTTACGAAAATAAATAATATTGGTATATAATTTTTAGAAAATTAATTAAACTGACCGGTGTTTTAAGCTAATTTTGACGCTTATCATTTTGGATTTACCAGCACGCGCCAAAAGAGTCGAACGTTCATGAACAGGAAATTGATACCTATTTGTATCGTAAGTTTAGGGTTATAACTTGTTTTTTGATCGAAGGGTTACCGATATTTTATTAGAAACGGCTCATAACGTTGATTATGACTTAGGTAAAGTCAATAATATTTTAGTCTGATATCCACTAACGCCTTTATAATTTTACAAATTTATTTTAGGCTTCCAATGTTTTGTCTATAGATTTTAACAATTTCTCTGAAAGAAATAGGCTAAAATTACCTATGATTTTTAATAATCTTTCCTAGAAAGTCTTTTTTTAATTCTATACAAATACTAGCTGATCCCGCGAACTTCGTACCGCCAGAATCAATAAATTTTGTGTTGCTAAGCTGAGATAAATTCATTTTAATTTCAATGTCCTTTTCTGTGCACGTACCCACTATAATCAACTATCTCTAGGTATATTCAAAGTAGAATAAAATATATAAATATAAATATTGCTGGACATGTCACACAACGCTATGAAGCCCCAAACTAAACAGAGCTTGTACTATGGGAACCAGATAACTGATAGAATACTTATATACTTTTTTTTTGTAAATACATACTTATAATATATAGAAAAACATCCAGACTCGGAATAAATATCTGTAAATCATGCAAACATTTGTTCCGTGGCGGGAATCGAACCCGCTACCTCCTGCGTCTCAGCCGGCTATTCGCCCACTGCGCCACGGAGGTCGACAAACTCGTCGTCGTCGAGGTCGTCGTAAATTCAAAGTAGAATATTATTAAAGTACTAATATCACTATTAAAAAATAGGGATTGGTGTTAGAAAGGTGAACATTTATGGTTGTATGTATTTTTTATTGCCGAATCGTAAAAAAATAAAAACAAAAAATGTAGTAAAAAATTTAAAAAAAAATTTGGGGTGGAACACCCTTACCACATAGGGGTATGAAAAATAGTTTACGTCCTATTCTCAGACATACCGAATACACACAAAATTTCATAAGAATCGGTCAAGCCGTTTCGGAGGAGTTTTGTTACAAACACTGTGATACGAGAATTTTATATATTAGAGATACCTACCTACATTTAAAAGTCTTTATACATCGATTGTAATTGCTTTATGTAATTATGTTTCATTTAATCCACCTCGACGAAAGCTTCAAGCGGTGCTTTCATCATTACTTTAGCGATTCTAACAGACTCTAATCTGGCTTTACAGATACCTTCTCACGAAGTCACATTTAAAGTATCGAACTAGTTTTTATTTCTTCATTAATTACGGAAATAAACACCTCTATTTCTTATCTACCAGTCACGGTTGCTCAAACTCTCAAAAACACTATCCGAGTGACAATTAAACAGAACAAAAGAAGTTGACTCACAAACGTCTTGTTATCAGCGCCGTTTCCTGTGGCGGCAATCGATGATCGAAATGAGGCTGAAGTCTTGTACTGAGGTAATTTTATCCTCGTAAGACATACCGATAATATTCTATTTATTATGGAGCCCACACACTTTAACAATTTTTTTTAATTCTTCCCACAGAAGCTTGATCAAGCCTTGCACAAGACTAGAAATTTCAACAAATCCTTCCCACAAAAGCTTGCTCAAACCTTGCACAAGATTTTTTTTTTGCACACAAATTTTGAACGAATTTTCCCCACTAAGGCTTGTGAAAGCCTTGTAGGAGCCAGGCTTGCGCAAAGAAATCGTTGTCGCGTGTGCTCCATTACATTCTATTGTTTAGTTAAACCTATGTTTATAAAGGTGCTAGGTGCACCTTTAGAAAAAATGGTTTGAAGTTTTTAGTGATACATTTTATATGTTACCTACATTATTCTTAAATATTATAGTCACGAGTTAAATGTTTGTGCCTAACACTAATCAATTAATAATGTTTCTGTCCGCGATATTTCACATCAAACACCAAAAGGATGGTCACCCTAGATTTGAAATGATGCGTTCGCGCGCCCTTATTCGTCATTAGCAGACAATGCGTGCTAATAACCTGCCGACTGGTATGCAAGTGACTGTTACAGAATACTTATTAGTCTCTAAGTACCACATAATAGATCTGTATAGGTACCTACAATACCTACTTTATGCTTATTTGCACTAACACACTTCAGTTAATTCGTTAATTTGTAAACACTTTTCACTAAAGCTTTCGTAGTAGGTATGTCTGGTGCATTATATTTTGTCAAAAGATGAATTAATAAACTAGTGGTTCGCCCCAAACTGAGATCTCGCGAGTCTCCAATAAAAACAAAAAAAAATATTGTTTATCTTTGACTATCAAAATAGTGCCACGAAATGGATATCCACTTTATTTGACCTACAGTTTCATTCAAATTACAGGTAACGGGAGTTCATGTTAAGTGGTTTATAATTTTTTGGGGTAGAAATTGCGGTTATTTTGGATTTCAGACTTCTGCCTATAATTGTGTCATTAAAGTTACACGCATATCAAATTTCAGCACAGTGGGGTCACTGGTGTACCCTGTGAATTTAGTCAAAGTTCAGTTTTTATTATGGCTAATAACTTAAAAACTACAAGGGTTAAACTAAAAAGAAAAAAGAGTCGAAATGTACTCACAAAAACCTTTTATTAGACGTGCTACTTGGTCAGATAGTCCCATTATGGGGGTTTTACCCCCCCCCCCCCCCACACATTTTTAGCTCATTGAGTCACACCAAAATTGTGCCTACAAACAAACAACGCCGATTTGCCCAAGTTGATTTGGAGATCTCGCTTTGCTCGATCAATAGATGCGAGTCAGATCGACGTACAGCTCTGATGGGAGACCACTAGTGGTTTTTGAGCGCTTCTTCCTTCGGAGCGTATCCTGCCTGGCCTATAAAGTCTGACAGGGATGGCCATTGGCCGCAGCCCCGAATCTAGAATTTTTTTCTAGAATTTGACATAACGTGCGTTGATGATCTTCAATAAGGTACGACTCGTACCTAAGTGTTGTGCAAATGGGCACAATACTATTTGTAGTATGTACTGCGCATTTGAAAGGTATTGGATACGCCTAGTGCAATGACTCAAAGCATTTGCTGAGACTATTGTCTTAAAATTACCTATCTACTTGTATTTAATTCACCTACATAAAACATCTTTTGTGTTATAAAAAACAGTTCAACTATGATTTTATCAGTGGTTTTTAATCGCAAATGAAATAGAATCAGCAAAGTACCTTTTCAGCATTCCGATTCAGGAATGCTCGATTCAACTTAGCCATAATAAATACATTAAAATCGATATATCAATAAACTATCGCACCATCGATTTACGGCAAATTAAGGTGCAATATCATTAGTACAACCGAATCTATTGGTCTCTAATCACAAGCTGTTAGGGCTCTTCAAAGGCCGCCGCTTATCACAACTTCACAAGATAAGTAATAAATATTGTATTACTTTCCGAGTAAGGTGTAATCCTGCTAATCAAAGGAGCCGCTCCTTTTGTTTAGATTTGCAAAGTGTGCGAAAGTTGAATACGTAACTTGAAATGGAGATTTCATTATAACCTTATTAGATTTGATCCTGTTGGAATGGATATAACATAATTATAACACCGAAATCTCCTAATATAGATATTATATATTTTTCACACTACCTGCTCGACAATATCAAATTATATGTCATGTAAACCTCACCGAAGGCAGGTGATTAAATTCCTACGGCTGAACCGGAGTAAAGTTGTACTGAATTTCATTGTGATTTGAATTTGGGACCTCATCTGTATTAAAATTTGAACCAGAGAGACCCACACAATAAGAACTTATTCGTAAATCGAACTAACCTCTGCACAGAATGCACCAACCTGGAATTGGTTTTTATTGTCTCGCAGAAAGTGTGACAAGTAGAGTATTCTCCTCGTGGATAAAGCTATCTGCATCTTCAGTGTGCTTATATCCCTCTCTGTACTCAGGATTCAATATAGCGCCCGTGACGCATGACACTGCTTTATCCCCTCGTTTAATAATCTATTATAAAAGGAGGTTTCAGCAACTAGTTAAGCTATTGCAAACAAAAATTAATCAAAATACATTTTTATATGGGTTTATATTGTATATAACAGGGACACGATCACCCCTAAATGTTTATATGTATTTGGCAATAAAGAAGATTGATTCCCTTTATAAAATCTAGTCAAATTCAAGTTTATCTAGGTACATCTTCAATTCTTTTGTGTTTAATTAAACAAGTATACCTTTATATGCTGTATGTAATTACTATTTCGATTCCTGTTGATGTAATGTTTGACGTAACTGAAAGGGAATGTTGCCTCTATAGGTTGTTATGCAACCAAAAAATTAAAAGTTGATATTATGAGAATTGGGATATGTAACGCACCGGTCAGCCACTGTCACTTGCGAATTTTTTTTTATATTAAACGCTTGCGTTTGACCACGATCTCGCCTGATGGTAAGCGATGATGCAGTCTATGATGGATCACGCTGGCCTAGAAGAAACGTACCTATTCACTCGCGACTTGAATACACAGGTTGTAATTATCAGGAATGACAGACTCAGGCAAGGCGTTCCTGAGTCCTGAGTATTTGGCGATGCGCATAATAAATTGCGACTAAATTATGTTGTATTGTAGTACGCCTCATCTCTTCTTTCTATGGCTAAAAAAATATGTAAATAACATAAATCTAGCCACCAGTCTTGCCTACGTCCATTAAAACTAAAGTGGCTATTGATCGCTTTATCACGATCGCAAGGTTCCACTGTTATCAGCTGCGGGACGTGATCGGATGACATCAGTTACCTTACCTACCACATAAATAGCTAATCTCAAGCTATTAATATCTATAACTACTTTTGTTTTTGCAATAATGACTAACTAAATTAACTGCTAATTCGTTATTGTCTTTACCGCATTTTTGAAATTTTATGTGTAGATTTGTTTTGTTTGCTCTCATCACGATTTATGGCAGGTTCCTATATCCGATGATGTTGTGTTAAGCGCATCGCCTTCGCTGGTTCGACCATTTAGAGAAAATGGGAGAGGATCGACACGTTCACAACGCCTATCTCGGTTGCCCCATGCCATGAGACCATTGCAAAACTGTATTATCTACATCCTTATCTAGGAAAAAAAAAATTACTTATATATTATTTGAAACAAAAGTACTATTCCTTAATTTTTATTTGCCGATACTTAAGTGACGTATAACAGGTAATGTCTCATTGAATGAGATGTTATGGTCACCCTACACTCGATATTGCGGTTGGGTTAAGCTATAGAGAAATATAATGTCATCCATATAAATTTGAGACATTAAGTTGAATGAATGGAACAATACAAAAATATGCATTTCACTAGGTTATGTTTATTTTGTATTGTGTTCTATAATTTTCATACAATACGCGCTGTAAATTCCTTCTGTGGTATGTAACGGGAATAATAAAAAAAAGCATTTATTGAGGAACAATAAATATACAGTCATGTGTACAGTTTGAAACGATGATGCCTGTATTAGTATGAAAACTGTGTTACAGACACCAACGCCCTCCTCCTAGCGTTAACTTGCTGATTTCCGTATCTTATAATAAATAATAAATAAATATTGCTGAACATTTCACACAGCGCTATCTAGCCCGAAACTAAGTAGAGCTTGTACTATGGGAACCAGATAACTGATAGAATACTTATACATATTCTTTTTTTTGTAAATATGTACATACTCATAATTAATTTTGATGAATTTTATTTTAAAAAGTAGGTATCAGTAACTTTGAAAAGTTGGAGATTGCTGGCAAAATAATTGAAGCTTTTATTTTGTTTATTTTTTTTTTGTAGTGAAAACTTCTTTAGGCGCGTTGGGCATTTTTTAAGATTAGAAAAAACCATTGAACTCACGACACTGTTACCATTACCAACACCTCTGTATATAAGTATCTCGTAATTGTTCAAGTTTTCACTTCTGTCGGCAATCCCGGAGTGCCATTTTTTTAATAACTTTTAATTTCCAATTTAATTATATGTTTCTATTTTATTTTAATCACATTTAATTTTTTCAAATTTACCGTATTATTATTAGTTTGTACGTTCTTAATTTGAAGGCTTATTTTTATTTGTGATTATTATTATTTTTTTTCTGTATGGACACTATCTGGAATAAATTATGAATCTATTCTATTCTTTTTATAAAAAATCATTTTGATTTTCGTAAATCGCATTTACGGAGCCGTTATCTAGTTTACAATGGCAGACTTTCACAGCATGAGTGACGAAAAAGAGTTTTTAATAAAACTGCACACCTTTTATTTGTTCACTTCTTTATTCATTTTTATTTTACTTCGTCGCTGCTGCCACCTTTTGCACTACCTTTTGCTCCCAGTTTCAGCTGAAAATCAGCGTTGGATGCACCACATCCAACATTATGCTGAGCTGAACGCCATTTTGGTACACAGACACATGAATCGAACTGTATTAATGGATTCAATTGTACCTTAGTATTGTTTCATGTGTCATTTTGTGTGTACCAAATACATGATTATTCTATTCTATTCTAAAAATTGTTTATTTCCCGTTTTTGCGGCATCTCCTAAATTTCGCCAAGACTATTTTCCTTCAATTTTTTGAAACTTATAATTAAATAACTATCAAAGTCTACGCTCTTGAGAATTCTGTAATGCAAGGTTAGGTAAATCATCATCATTATCTAAGACGGTACCTAATCGGTCGCTATAAGATGTTATTGTTGAGTAACTCAAGAGCAAATCTTGTATCATCCACTCAAGATATAAAGCTATTATGATACGTCTTGAACAAGATGAGGTTGATATGAAAATAGATATGATTAGGTCGATATATATTAATTCGTTTTAATCCCATATTATTTTTCTTTGGAGATCCTTCTTCGGAGGATGGACAGCGACGTCGGGGTCGGCCGCGAAATCGTTGGTGCGACGACATTACCCTTTGGCCTTTGCCCAGCGGTGGGAAAATGTAGGCAAGCAAAAAAAATATGTTTGTTGATTGCCTCCGTGGCGCAGTGGGCGTATAGCCGGCTGAGACGCAGGAGGTAGCGGGTTCGATTCCCGCCGCGGAACAAATGTTTGCATGATCTACAGATATTTGTTCTGTGCCTGGGTGTTTTTCTATATATAATAAGTAGGTATGTATTTACAAAAAAAAAGTATATCAGTTATCTGGTTCCCATAGTACAAGCTCTGCTTAGTTTGGGGCTAGATAGCGCTGTGTGAAATGTCCAGCAATATTTATTTATTTATATATACATATTTTTCTTGTTTAAACAGAATTATATATTTTGCTTTGCTGTCTTAGGTGGGTGTGGAAGCTGCTCCACAATTTTTATATTTCTTCCAGTTTTATCGTTTTACCCTATTTCATCAATTTTTTTTATTTATGAAATAAGGTACTATAGGAATCCATAATGCCGTCGGCCGGTGTCTGATACCAAGTTAAAATTTTTCCAATGAAAGGAGATTAGGGAACGTCTAAGAATCATTCACTAAGACACAATTATCATTCATCTTTGATACAAAATCCCACTAATATTATAAACGCAAAAGTTTGTATGTATGTATGTGTGGATGTTTGTTACTCTTTCACGTCGTAACGGCTGAACCGATTTCGATGAAATTTGGTATGTACGTAGATTATAACCTGCATTAACACATAGGCTACTTTTTTTGACAAACCACGCGTACGTAGTCGCTAGCGGAAGCTAGTTTTTAAATAATTTTCAGTGTATTAACATATATTAGAAATTTAAATAGCTTACCTGATATAGGTGGTGTACCGGTTTAGGGGTCGCCCCTACCTACCTAAGTCTCGGAAAACGTTTAAGAGCAAAGTATTAATTAGAGTACACGAGTTTATCGATTTAGTCCCAACTTTTATCGATTAAAGTCGTTTTATTAGAAAGAAAAAGTACAGCTATATTGTTTTTTAATTTTTACTGAAAAAACTCGTAACTAATACAACTGATGATAATCATGAACGACTTTTTATGATGAATGAATGAATGAAAATTATTTATTGCACAAAATAAAAATTATCTTTACCTACGTACTTACATAGGCGAACTTAATGCTAGACAACATTCTCTTCCAGTTAACCTTTTGTAATGCGAACAAATAGTTAATGCTTAGTTCAGTCTCGTTTATCTCCATCTCTTTAGCTGTTTTATATAGCTTGATTTAGTCTTGTCTATCTCGCATCTCTTTAGCCGTTTTGATATTGCTTGGTTTAGCCTTGTCTATCTCCGTTGTTAAACCCAAAAGAGACTAATGTGATTGTCTGTAGGTAATGTATTCGTAACTCCTAGACGAATGTACCGATTTCAATGCGGTTTCTTTTGTTTGAATACTGGTATTTAGGACCTTTAAGCTATGTTTGATGGATATTGGTGCAGCCAGTCAGAGTTAGGTGTAAAAAATATGAAGGTAGACTCATAATAGTCTTAAAAATGATGTTTTCATTTTATATTATTAACCTTTAAATGTTATTGTTGTATGATATTATTAAATAATTAAATTTATTTTTTGATGAACATTGATTTAAAAATTACTTGGCTATTCATATTTTTTTATAAGAAAAGGACTTTTTTTAATTTGATTAGGAATCTTATACCTATAACATAGGTATAAGATTATATACCTTTATTTGATAGCAAAGTAATTAGTGGTTTTTATTAGCTTAAATCCTTTTAGGGTTTTATCCTATAAGATACCTACCTAGGAACTTCCTTTGTTACATAGGTATTTATTTATTATTAAAAAAATAGGAATGGAGCCGACGGTGATGGATTTTTATAAACGTAAAAAAATATTTTGGCTTTTAAATATATTAATCATAAGTTACATACTAATAATTTATAATTTTATTTTTAAATTATTTAATCTTTGAAAATATTTACTGTAAAATTTGAACACGATTCATTATTAAAACACCTTGAAACAAATGAAAAATATATTTTAGGAAAGTCCTGTGTTGTTAAATAAGTATTTTTAATGTTTTTTTTTTAAACAACAATTATTTCTATAAATCTATGATTTATAGAAAAAGCGCGGCTTTAACCGTAAAAATCCTTTAAATTAACAATTTTACAGAAAAACAACATGAATAAATTATAAAAACTCAGTTAATAATTAGATTTTAGTAATATTTGGATAAGATTATGTACATATTTTAAATAAAAATAACCTGGGAGTAACTTCATAAAAACACAATGAAAAAAACGCGAAAAATTTAACAACCCCTTATAGCGACTAGTAAACAAAGGTCGTAGGAATATCTTTAAAAAATCTTATAACTACATTTTTTAAGGATTTTTTTTCCGAAAAATTCACCTTTGGAAGGCGGTGCAAGCGGGCGGCGACACATCGAGGCCCACTCGATTTTCGAACTAGGCAACAGTCGAAACAAACGACGTCGCCCTCGCGATCGCAAAACGATAAAAATTAGCATCTAATCTAATCAAAACTTACCCAATTGTGGATTTTTCACACTATCAACCGCAGCCCGAATTAATATAACTTGTCCACACACGTATCAGTCACAGAAAAAGCACAATCACAGTTTCTAAATAAATTCACTAATTGTAAGGTACTATATTTTAAATTCGCGTGTAGTGGTCTCGCATCTCCAGCGAGCGACAACCTCGCGCTTCGAGATGTCGTCTCGGTGTGGTGATGAGAGTACGCACTGTCGCTCTGCTCTCGGGGGAGCAAGATACGGCCTACCATTGGTCGAGAGCGACGGACGGGCGCGCGGGGAGAGGGAGAGAGCGCTTCTCGCGCGGGACGAGAACGAGCGGGACAGATATTGTTGATCGTTTCGTCGTGCTACAGATTGTCCGATGCGAGTTCAGGTGGATTGAGAGCTATGATAATGTGGAGATGCCGCGTTGGTTGGTTCCGTATGGTATTAATTAGATTTTATAATATTTTTTTATCATTATGTTATTTTTTGATGAATCTACGATGATTTTACTTTAAAAATAATAAAACACCAATGATAAATAGAGGCATCCGTTTACGTCATTAGACACGTAACAATAAGTGACGATTTGCTAATTGTATGATAATGTACAGCGTGAGTTAATTTTTCGATAGTGTTCTGAGAACTTATTATCATTGCTGCATTGCTCAAGATTTTTTTGAGATTACCTGCGTTCTTTGTTATTGATTTCTAGGAATGAATTGCTCGGTGTTTCTGTTCTTTCATAAGGGATATCAGGAAGAGTTATAGATAAATTAAAGTGATAAGGCATCTTATAATAGATAATGCAGGTGCTATAGGTGACATAGGGAACACGTGATTGACCGATGTTTTATAGAATAGGTATTGACGTGGACAGGAACAGTAAGTAGTACCTTCCTACTTATTAGAACAATAAAATTATGACTTGTGAATATTCTAATTAATTGCATTTAATTACAAATGTTAATATTAAATGTGCATTTTTTATTTTAATGTGTTATCCGGTACTTAATCAATGTGCATTTATTATTATTTAGATAATAACAAATAATGTTTGTTTTTTTTTTCAATAGCTTTGTGTTTTTACTCATGCAGGCTAGGGACATCATTTGTCATGCTTTTACGAGTAAATAAGAAATATGATGTCAGCATACAAAAAAACTTTATTATTTTTGGGTTACCTACTCAAGCACTTGACCATTACTTTCTCGGATGGTAAGCGATGATATATTTTGATCCTTTTTTCATCTATTGAGACGGTACTACATACTAATTCTACACGCCATATTGTTCAAAAACCGTTTATAATCTAATGCTATGACTTCGCCTCGGGTATCACATCACGTTGAAAAATAATTAAATTTTATCTATAGTGTAAGTATAAATATTTCCGATAACGAAGGCTCTTATATTATATTCTAGTGTTTTGCTTTTATCTATCCTGTTTATTAATCTTAAATAAGTATATAAATGATATTATTTTTGTATTGGTGTCTTGTTAGTTTAAAATAACGATCGACCCACTTGACTTGGTTCGACCTATTTTATCGGTAATTATGAATCATCTAATTTAAATAAATAAAATGAAGTTTTTTTGGATTCTTCTTGATCGACAATTTAATAATTTTTTATGTTTTCTAATAATTCTTATAAGATTATCCCCTCTCTTATATAAACATAAATAAAAGTGACTTGGGTTTTTTTTGTTTCACGTACCTATCCATAATCTTACTTTCGTATTGAAAATCTTTGACTCACCAAATGTGTCATTTATTGATGCGAATTTCGAAATTAGAACACTTCGTTGGGTTTTAAGGTTTAGGTTAAGAAGTCTAGTTTACCTACCTACTTCTCTTTATTTTCTTGTTCTTTGTAGAATTTATCAATTTCTAAGTCTACTTTTTTTCTCAATTAAACATCTGTTTTTTGGTAATTTTTATACAATTTATTGGTTTCGTTTTATCTAGTTTCTTAATCGATTTCTGGTTTTTTATATTTTTATACGCCAAGTATGTTCACCCATAGCGATTTTTTTTTAGTAATTATATCTGAATCCTTTCTTGTGTTCCGTGCAAATCTTGTAGGTATCTTGTGAAACGATCGATTACATTCGTTAATAGGGCGTAGATGGTACGAGTAGGTATAATTTTTAAAGCGAGATAAGATGTCTGATATAAATTGTTCTCAAAGTCAAATTATATTTTGCCAGGTCGAAATTCAATGCAATTCGATTCATTTATTCAATTTTCAGACGACAAAGATCCATATTTGTTAGTAAAAAAACATGTCACATGGGTTAGTACAAAATATAGTCACAATAAAACAAAAACAACAATAAAAGTTTAAGTCCCTCATTCAAGTCCTGAGCCAATAGTCTCTCACAAAGACTATTCGATCAGAACCCGATTGAAGGACTTCATAATCGGTGAGTCGTACTTGTCTGCTATGACCTGCAGGATGGTGTTGGTGTTGCCTCACACTCTACTGAGCAGTGAGGCAGTCTTTTTGAGGATGATGGCGTGGAACCCATCGACCCGCGCCTCTGCAAACATATTCGAATCACTGCAGAAGCGTATTCAAATTCTGCAAATTCAAGCGTAAATAATTTTTTAGCGTAATTTTATCGTTTGCCCCTCTTTCTCTATATACCTAAATATTCAATTAAATCTCACATTCTGTTGTGCGTGAAGTATGCTTCAAATGGGGTAAAGCAGGGGTCGGCAACCGGCGGCCCGCGGGCCGCATGCGGCCCGTAGACTATCTCGGTGCGGCCCGCAACCCTGAGGTCCGTAAGAAAAAAATACCGAAGCAAAAGGCCATATAAATTCACTAGAATTTATACGGCCATGCTGCTGGGCCATGAGAGTATTCTTGAAAGCTCGCTCCCACGCGGGGTGATAAAAATGTACCTCTATTTCATTTCTTAAGAACTGTTTATCAAGACTGTGATGTTATGTATTGTTTCTACCGAAAATAAATATTTGCTGTACTTATTCAATTCTTGGCAATTTCTTTTGCGTTTATCCGCCGCACGTGCGGCGGCGGGCGGCTCCTTTGAGACAATAGGCGGGGCGGCAGTCTTTGATTAGACGCAGGTGTGCGGCGGCGAAAAAATTCAAAGCGACCGGTTTTAGTTAAAATCACAGCCGCGCGCAGCTCTCGCCACATTCGGTTGTGGAAATTCGCCGGAAACTCACGTCTCATCTGGTTGCTAGCTACGCGTTTCGTTTCACCTTTCTTCCCTTCGCTGATAGCTTCTCACGCACGACGTATGAGGTAAGTTGTATGCACTCGCGAGCATTTTGTTTTATTTTATTTACTGCTTGTTAATGTGAACCTTCAGATTGATGGGTAAATGTTATAAGGACGGGGATAGTAGTTACATGACATGAAGTTAGTTACGAGTGTGTCATGTTTTAATTATTATTTGAATGTGGAGTTGAATTTGTAGGTGCTAACTGGAACATATAATTTTACAACGAATTTAATTTTTTTCATTATTGTTACAGAATAATTATATAAACATGGCTTCAAGAAAAAGGAAGATAGAAGAAGAAAAAAGAGTTTTTAACGAATTATGGACAGAATTATACTTTTTTATCGAGTTTAAAGGAAAACCGTTATGCTTGATTTGTCAAAAGAGTATTTCTGTAGTAAAGGAATATAACCTGAAGCGACATTACGACACCGAGCACAAAGCTAAATTTGACTGTCTTGAAGGAGAAATACGAAAAAGGAAAATTTCCACTTTGAAATCGTCATTACAAAATCAACAAAACATATTTAAGGTTGTGGCAGACAACAGCGAATCGAATGTTCGGGCCAGTTACAGGGTAGCAGAGATTCTTGCAAAAAGTGGACGTCCGTTTACCGATAGTGAATTAGTAAAAGAGTGTGTCTTAGCTATCGCAGAAGAAATATGCCCAGAGCAGAAAAAAATGTTTGAAAGTCTTAGTCTCTCTGCAAGAACTTGCACCCGACGTACTGAAGACTTGGGTGCTAATTTGTGTGAACAACTCAGGGATAAGGCGCAGTCTTTCGACTGCTTCTCTTTAGCGATGGATGAAAGTACGGACGTGTCGGATACAGCACAGTTACTCATATTTGTACGCGGCATTGACGAAAACTTTACTGTTTACGAAGAGCTTGTGAAAATGTGCAGTTTGAAAGGTACAACTACGGGAGAAGATTTATTTCACCATGTGGAACAAGCTCTGGATTCATTGCAATTAAGCTGGAAAAAGTTAACAAGTGTCACTACCGATGGAGGCAAGAACATGAGCGGTCAAAACAAAGGTGTTGTTGGGAGAATCATCAGCAAAGTGAAAGATTCTGGATCTACTGTGCCATTGATTTTTCACTGTATTGTCCATCAAGAGGCATTGTGCTCCAAAGTTATATCCTGGAAAGAAATAATGGATACTGTAACATCCACTGTTAATTTTATAAGAAGAAATGGGCTCACACACCGTCAATTCCAAAAGTTTTTGGAAGATCTGGAAGCTGAACATGGTGACGTGGTTTACTACTGTGAAGTGAGGTGGCTCAGTCGAGGTGCCGTTTTGGAACGGTTTTTTGATTTGAGGAAAGAAATTGGCAACTTCATGGAGATGAAAGGAAAGCCAGTAGAAGAGCTTACTAACAAACAGTGGATTATCGATCTTGGTTTTTTGACTGATTTGACTAAGGACCTGAATCAGCTCAACAAACGCTTGCAGGGAAAAAATAAATTGATTTGCGATATGTATACAGATGTAAAGTCATTTGAAATGAAACTGAAACTGTTTATCAAGCATATTGATGAAAAAAAGCTTGACCATTTTCCTAATTGCAAGAAAGCCGTGGAAGAAGCTGGAGATAATTTTGTGTGGCAAAATATTACAATGAGAAACGTGTTAACACAACTACAAACTGAGTTTGTAAATCGATTCACCGACTTTAAAAAGAGCTCCCTTAACATGGAAATATTCCAAAACCCTTTTGCAATTGATATTAGTGAGATACCAAGCAATTTGCAAATGAACATAGTAGATTTGCAAAGTAATAGCACACTTAAAACGGCATTTAAGGAAAGCACTGACTTGATACAGTTCTACGGAGGTTTGAGTTCTGAAAACTTCAAAGAATTGAAAAAGTTTGCTCAGCAGATAATAACTATGTTTGGTAGTACATATTTGTGTGAGCAGACTTTTTCAATTCTCAACTACCGCAAAAATAAGAATTGTTCGCGGTTAACGGATGAACATTTAGACGCGATACTGCGCGTGTCTACTACTAAAATGAAAGCAGACGTTAAAAAACTTGCAAGTCAAATGCAGCCTCAAAAATCTCACTAGTTCTTACTTTTATGTTAGTATAGTAGTTCAATTAAAAAAGAGATAATTGTATGAATATATATGCGTTTTATTTCAAATATTAAAAATACATGCCCGAACATATAAATATAAGTGCGGCCCGCACTGATACTCTGGCAACATATGTGGCCCGGCTATAGCATAAGGTTGCCGACCCCTGGGGTAAAGGATTATAATTCAAGTTATATTAATTATAATTCTATATTTTTAAAATATATTTTCTTGTGTGCTATAAAGAATAGAATAGAAGGATTTCTCTTCACTTATTAATATATAGATACTTTTAAATACAACCTTCTAAGTTCATAATAGCTAAAAAACCCTTCCCCAAACCAAATAGACCATTTTATCACAACGGTCCCTCTCTGAGTGACCTCGGCAATCGGTCACACTAGCTGTTCAAATACGATCTGTCAACACGTTGTAACTGACTTCTCAATATAGCAGGAAGTCAATATGAGGGTAGATGTGGAGGGAAGATTATGCCTATATTTTAACACCAAAAGTCTAGTTTAAAAGTACAATAGATTTGAGCTATCATCTAATCCTTTCCTGACCCAATTAGACGAGATTCGCTAAAACATTGGCAAGTCAAGTGGCGCCATTTTCATTGCAATGTACCTACAATGACGGAATGAAAAGGTTCGTCACCTTAGAGTCGGGTTTCGCTTGCACCAGTAGGTAATGCAAAGATTACGAATAATATATTTTTGTTTTTTAGGAGACTCGCGAGATCTCAGTTCGAACAACCACTAGTTATTAAGATCTAAGAATCCAAGGACAAGATACCTACTTTGATTAATAAATGACGAGATATCTACGTACAGACGCTTAAAAACAACAAAAGCATTCGAAACTGAAAGTACCTACTTCGGAAGGTCAATTAACACTCTGTTCAAACAAAGTACCAATAATAATGTGCCCTGACAATAATCGATATCTGATAAGTACATCTTAAAGTGAATAAACTCAACAAACATGTTTTTAAGAAACTCAAGGTATTACTAATCGTAAGAAAATTAATATTATCTTTCAGTGCGAACAAGGACGTATTGTTTATCGGTGCGACACGAAAAGATGTCTTGGAGACAGGGTCGGAGTAGGACAAAGCTATGTGGGAAACTAATACGAATAAAATAACATGGATTCAATTATTGACTATCAATATTCAGATATTCAATAATAATTGTGACTAATATTGACTGCCTCCGTGGCGCAGTGGGCGTATAACCGACTGAGACGCAGGAGGTAGCGGGTTCGATTCCCGCCACGGAACAAATGTTTGCATGATCTACAGATATTTATTCTGGGTCTGGTTGTTTTTCTATATATTATAAGTATGTATTTACAAAAAAAAAGTATATGTATAAGTATTCTATCAGTTATCTAGTTCCCATAGTACAAGCTCTGCTTAATTTGGGGCTAGATAGCGCTGTGTGAAATGTCCAGCAATATTTATTTATTTTATTTATTTAATGACTAATTTGTAAATGTTACAATATATATTTTTTATATATCTAATTTGATTTTTGATATAATTATATTATTAATTTGCTGACATAATGTAATCTTGTAAACATTGCACGCCCTAGTCAGTTGAATATACGAGGCATGCCTTTTAAGTTTTGTCGTTTAAAGAAAAAAACACATCTAGAACCTTATAGTACTTTTTATTGTTTTTCAAAGTATTCACAACGTAGCTTAAAACACTTTTCCATTCGCTCAAACCAGTTATTATAACATTTATTCCACTCTAAAGTGGGGTGTTCAAAATGGCTGTCTTGAAAGCGTCGACTGCTTCTTCACCGGACTGGAACCTTTGACCACGAAGACTTTTCTTAATTTTAGGAAATGTAAAGAAATTGTTAGGGCTTAGGTCAGGACTGTATGGAGGATGGTCAAGAATTTCTACTTTTTCCTGCTTCAAATACTCAATCGTTTGACGAGCGCTGTGTGAGCTTGCGTTGTCGTGGTGCAGGATGATGCGTCGCTTTGAGTTAGATTTTCGAAGTTCGGCGATGACTTGTGGTAAACAAACTGTAGTATACCACTCTGCGTTAACCGTTCTACGATCTTCAAGTGCAATAGTCGCCACATGGCCGGTTTTTCCAACGAACGTGGCCACCATCTTCTTTGAAGTGCTTCGAGAACGAACAAATTTAGTCGGCTTTGGCTCGTCTTGAAAGACCCAGATTGTAGACTGTTGTTTGGTATCAGGATCGTAGGCATAGATCCAAGATTCGTCACCACTTATGATGTCGTAGACGTGATATGACTCCCCTCGGTTGAACCTTTGCAGAGTTTTCTTACACCATCTGACGCGGGCCGCCTTGTGATCGTCGGAAAGCAGATGCGGTATCCAACGGCAAACTAGCTTTCTCACACCAAGCGCTTCATGCAAGATCTTCTGAATGGTTGTCCCTAAGATGCCTAATAGAGCCTCTATCTCTCGATACGTCACATGACGATCTTCGAGAATTAGTTGTCTCACAGCAATGATGTTATCTTCAGTGAAGGCGGATTTTGGGCGTCCTTCGCGAAATCTGTCACTAACACTAGTATGTCCACGCTGGAATTCTAAATACCAGCGTTCGACAGTCCGCAGACATGGGGCTACATCACTGAACACAGATGTTAGCTCTTCTAAACACTGAAGCCGTGTCAGGCCTCTTCTAAAGTTGTAGAAAATTATTGCACGAACATTTTCCTTAGAAAGATTCATTTTCGTACGTGACCTGACAGATTCAAATCGAAACTGTGACTAAACAATAGCATTAATCCTAATACTTTCAACTGTTTTGAAATTCAAAATGTAAACACATTCGAATATAGAACAGTTCCAAATTCAAAATTGCCGGAAAATATGGAAACGACAGAACTTAAAAGGCATGCCTCGTATTGAAACTTTATTTAATATTAACATCTCTGTAATACACATATTTTACGCAATAAATAACAGATAAAGATAATTTAAATACTAGTGGTTCGCCCCGAACTGAGATCTCGTGAGTCTCCGATTAAAACAAAAAAATATTATTTGTAATCTTTGACTATCAAAATAGTGCCACGAAATAAATAACCAACTAACTTGACCTACGGTTTCATTCAAATTACAGGTAACTGGAGTTCATGTATCGTGGTTATACTTTTTTGGGGTACAAATTGCAGTTATTCTGGATTTCAGACTTTTGCCTATATTTGTGTCAATAAAGCTACACGTATACCAAATTTCAGCACTGTGGGATCACTGGTGTACCCTGTGAATTTTGTCAAAGTTCAGTTTTTGTCATGGCTAATAACTCAAAAACTATATAAATATTACTAAAAATAAAAACCGTATCTAAAAGTGCTAATGAAGACCTTTCATTTGACGTCCCACTTGACCTAATAGTCGCATTTTCTTTTTTTTTACCCCTCTTGAACCCCACTATCTCAACAACCCCCCAATATTTATAGCTCATTTAGTCACACTAAAATTGTGCCATCACTACCTACCTATGTATCAAATTTCACGATGATCGGATCAACGTTTCGAAAGTTATCCTCGGACAAATAAACATACGTACATACAACGCCGATTTGTCCAAGTTGATTTAGAGATCTTGCTCCACTCGATCTTTTTTTGATCTTTTTTCGATCGATATTTGATTTGATTTGATTAAACGTTGCATGTCTTCTATGAATTTAATCGCATGATGTTTGGGCGTGCGTCTGCCGGCCGCCCCTGTACAACCGTTGAGTGAGATATGGCGGTAAGGTGTGCGGTTGTAGGAAACTACAATAATTATCTGATACGGCCGATTGAGTCAACATATAGGATAGATAGAAAGGAATGTTATCGTCTCACAATCCATTAGGATTTTAGATAACTCAAAGAAATGGGCTTCAAATTATAATCCAATAGATTTCTTCATCGGTTTCTATTGGAGATCTGCATGTGAAATGAAGGTAAGAGTAAGTTTCAAAATTACTATACAGGGTGTTTGGTAATATACTGACGATATTCAAATGACGGTTTCTCAAAACATAAAAAAAACTTCTTGAAAAAAACACTACTAGTTATATTATCAAATTTGAAAGACAATCGACTAAGTTTAGGTGATTAATTCGATATAAAACTTACTGCCTACTCTTGCAATCGACATCCAAAAATAAAGGCCGATTTGATATCTCTTTAGGTAATTGCTGCGGGTTTGGGTTAGAAAGGGACCACAAGACATATCTCGAGATGTCACCAATGCAGTATCTGTGGTTAGATGGCAAGCATTATGCAATAGCACAACATAAGTTTAATAAAGTGTTTGTTTTTACATGCCAAAATAAATTTCACATTTCTAGGTATGGTAAACATTTCACAAATTTATTTATTATGCTCATCAAAATAACCACTTTCATTTTTGTGCGTGTATTATCAATTACCCTATATAGCATATGGAGTTACTGTATTTAAAAAAACCCCCCGGAATTATTATTTATAACGTGTTTTTACATCATGTCATAATTATTTGGCTTTACTTTTCCAAATAAAATTTAGGATTATATAGCAAAGCGGTTAGTGCAGATAAGCAAAAGATAATTTAAAAAACAAAAAATACAATATTTAATAATTAGCCAATATTAATTAATCATCTCATTATAAACTAATGACGTGGGTACTTTTATAATTTAAGTACTTCACATCATGGTCACCATGCCACATAATTTTTCCTTTTAAGATAAATGAATCGGCAGCTACCTACGTACGTTTGTTAGGTAGGTACTACTTGTAATGATATTAATGATGAATTCGATGACAAATTATCGTCAAGGAAAACCGTCAAACTTTACAGCACACCGGAATTAGTTAAGGATAAGCTTCGATTCAACTTTAATTATGACGTTGGAAATTGCATAATTTGTAGGTAAGATAAAAAATTTAAAACTAAGGATTTTAATTTAATGTGTAATTATAACTTTAACTGTAAATTATATTTTTATAGACTTAAAAAATCGTAAAATAATGTACTCGTACCTATATGGGAATACCCTAAAATAAGACTCGGAAAACTGACCGAAAGGAAGGTTGGGGCCGAAAGGTTCTCAAGTGGAGACCACGCACTTGAAAGCGCAGCTTAAGACTGCCCACCACAAGATAGAAATATACCTATATTTACTGTGATCATAAAAGTTACATAGATGAGTTGTGTCCCTGTTCCCAGAAAAACGTAAGCTGTGGCCTAGGAAACAGTTCACTCCTGAATGACATGCTATAAATATTACAGTCTAGTACATGAAAACGAAATAACAAAACAATCAAAGAAATGTGATGTCGGAGCGCACATGCTTACATGTATGCGAATGCATCAGTGTGTAAGTGAGTATATGCGTGGGTCATGTGTGTGTGTATGTGGGTGTTTTGTGAGCGTGCGTGTTTTTTGTGAGGGTGGGTTTGTTTGTGTATATGTGTGTGTGTGTGTGCGAATGTGTGTGTGTATGTAAATAATAAATAAATAAATATTGCTGGACATTTCACACAGCGCTATCTAGCCCCAAACTAAGCAGAGCTTGTACTATGGGAACCAGATAACTGATAGAATACTTATAAACCTTTTTTTTTGGTAAATACATACTTATAATATATAGAGAAACAACCAGACCCGGAACAAATATCTGTAGATCATGCAAACATTTGTTCCGCGGCGGGAATCGAACCCGCTACCTCCTGCAATGTTCAAGTTTATTTAAGTAAGTCTTCTATACTGGCATAATGAAACGTATCTAACCATTGCTGTAATATGAAAGATGGAAAAACGACCTGATAAAGGTTGCTGGGAGCCGTTGGGTGAAGGCCACACAAGATTGGAATATTTGGAAATCTACGGGGAGGCCTATTTTTAGCAGTGGTCCTATGGCCGATATGATGATGATGACACAAAAATATGAACGTGATTATAATTTAATTTTCGAAGGTTTCCAAGGTGTAGGTTACTATAGGTAACAGGTGTCGAATATGTCCTTACATAATATACCTACTTATATTCCTCCTTCTAAAGTAGGTAGGACTTCTTCTTTCGTGTCGATGTCTCAAGACTTTTTGAGCATTTTTTGCATTTTTTTTTGCATTTTGAGCAGTACGTCGCCACGCTCATGGCAGCGTCGGAGCAGGTTATCAGTTGCCCTATCGTGCAGGTGGTAGGTCAGGATGGTCATGCAAGGACGTGTGCCATTGTTTGGAGCTAAGCACCACATTGGCATTGCGTCGCTGATTGGTCTATAATGCCCCATTTACTAAGATTACACCTGCAGCGGCCGACTGGTGTACGCAGTCTGTTGAGGGTCCAGGTAGGTGTTGACCAGGGGGTAGTTCCTCTGCAGGTGTAAGATAGCCGGGGGGGGGGGGGGGCTTTATTTAGTTTTCACGGGGTAACACTCGCGTCTTGCATTATTTGTGGTGGCTTCTGTGGATTGCAAAAAGCCATTGCGTAGCCGTTTTAGTAGGTAGGTATCATAATGGATTGCCTACGTCAAACAAATGGTTTACTTACCACAGTCAATACCTACCATATTATTTTTTCAGATCCTAGGTACTTAACTTTACTGATTCGATAATATTATATGAAATTACAAATAAAGTAATAAACGTCAGAATGACGCGTTCGGAATTTCAGCTGTCGATTTTGGAAACGGTACCTTATAAAGCTAATCATTGACCTCAAATTCGGTCGTCCCAGCCTCTATTATAGATTCAAGAAAGTTCTAGAAGTAACCTAAAGGAGATTGGCAAACATTTGAAAACGTTGGATCCAGATTTCAGATCCATTGGCAAAAAGTCTATCAAAGTCAAAGCCAAATATTTTTATTAATTAAAACCACAAGGCTCACTTTGAAACGTCAATTTTACTGCCTGTTCCTTCGCGACCAAGCCAGGAAAGAATGGCAAGAAACAAGGCTGGTTGTTTTTTTTAATGATCCTTTTACAATACATAATACAGAAAATAAATTACGTCTAAATTGTAACATTTTGAACGAGTTGGAGCAATTCAATCCTAAGCTTCTCCATCATCAAAATAATCCGATATTTTATAGTAGGCTTTTTTATAAAGATTTTGTTTAATTACGTTTTTAAATTTATTAATTGTTAATTTTTGTACATCCCTTGGGAATTTGTTATAAAAGCGTACACCTTGCCTTTTAAACGATTTACTAACTTTATGGAGTCTACAAGTGGCAACAGCGAGTTTATCTTTATTTCTAGTATTTAAATTATGATTATCGCTATTTTTCTTAAACAAATGAATATTCTTGTGGACATACATCAGATTTTCATAGATGTATTGACAAGGGAATGTCATAACATTTATTTCTTTAAACTTATTGCGTAATGATTCTCTGGGGCCCATATTATAAACTGCTTTGAGATATTTGAGATACTAATTGTTATCAAACATTATCATAAATAGGTACGCTCTTTATCACGTCGCTGATACTATCAATGCTGAACATATACCTCGCCCATACATTTCCAGAGCGGCCAATCTTGTGCAGCCTGCACCCAACGGCTCCCAGCAACCTTTAACAGGTCGTCTTTTCATTTAGTGGGGGGTCGTCCTACGCTGTGCTATCCAGTGCGTGGTCTACACTCGTGAACCTTTCTGCCACAACCGCCGTCAGTTCTTCGAGCTATGTGCTCGAAGAACCCTGGTCCACTTCAGCTTGCTAATCCTTTAGATCATTGGTTCTTAACCGGTGGTCCGCGGACCACTAGTGGTCCCTGGAGGCGTTCCAAGTGGTCCGCGAAGCCATCCTAATAATATGTGGCGTGACGTAATGAGTCGAGTCGAAACAGCGCGAGCCGCGAGCGCAAAGCGCGCGCGGCACGAGTCTGAAGGCGAAACGCAGTGCACGAGGGCGGGGGCGGGGGTTTCTTTCCATTCGTTCTTTGTTTTAGCGGCGCGGCCGCACATGTTGCCGATCGTCCGTCACTTCACTTCACTTTCAAATTTGAAGTTGCAAGGCATGAGCAACATATTTGCATATTATGAAGATAAAATCAGGGCGTTTATTACTAAAATCGAGCTATGATAATAAGGTTAATAAGGTCGAAAGAAAAAACTTTTCTGCATTTGATACGCTCAATCAAATTATTGTCCATTTGACAAAATTAAAAAGTGAATTCTATCGCTATTTTCCTGACTGCGGGGACAAAAGTATTCAGAAACTGATCCGGAATCCTTTCATTCTCAATGTTTCCGAAGTCTCTGATGAAATTCAAGAAGAAGTTATTGAAATGCAACACGACACGAACTTAAAAGATACATTCGAATCAGGAATAAATCTTGAGGAATTTTGGAGCCAAAAAGCAATTTCTTTTCCAAAGCTTTGAGACATTGCTATGCGTTACCTAACTTTATTTTCATCGACGTATCTATGCGAGCAGGGGTTTCCGACGCTTCTGATGATTAAAAACAAGCATCGAAATCGGTTGCCACTGCCGACATGCGTTTAGCTTTGAGTTGCACTGAACCAAGAATTCAGAAGTTAGTAAAGAGTATGCAGTCACAAAAATCACATTAAATTAAAATCTGTAACTTTTACATTTTTGCTACATAATAAATAAATGAGTGCTAATTATAAAATTATGCTTGTTTTCTTTATCAAACAATCCTTAATTTAGGAAAACCAACTGGGTGGTCCCCGGCAAGACAAACATTTGGTAAAATGGTCCCTCATGACTAAAAGGTTGAGAACCACTGCTTTAGATAGATAGATAGATAGGTACCTAACTCTTTATTGAATTACCACACAAACATAAATAATACAAAAATAAGTATAAGGCTAGAATAAATAAGGCAATACAATGGGCGGCCTTATTGCTGAAAGCGATCTCTTCCAGGCAACCTTTGGATGGAGCGAAATTTACAATATGGAGTGCGGTGTACTTTATAGGATACATTTACACAAATATTCTTAGGTATACTAAAAAATATGATAAAGTTCCAATCCTAATACTTAAAATACTTACAAAATAGACTAATATATAGGTATATGCAAATAGCTAACTATACTAACAGATAAAATGTTTAAACAGTAAATAAATAGCGCTAGGAAGATGACATCGTCAGGTAATGTTGCTTCACCTTCAGCTTGAATGTGTGTAAGGAGGATGACCGTCTTATTTCTTCGAGCAGAGCATTCCACAGCCGAACAGCCTGGACAGTAAAAGGAAGTGCTGCGCGAAGGAGTTCTGAGTATCAAGTTTTCTGATGACCTAAGAGTGTTGTTGTTTGAAGAATGAAGAAATTGAAATCTATCTTTCAGATAGTGAGGAGTGAAGGGATTGAAAAGAATAGAATAGAGAAGAGAGAGGATATGCGTATTCCGACGAAGACGAATAGGAAGCCACTTAAGCTTTGAACGGAAGGAATTTGCATCCTTTGTGCATCATCAAAAGTTATCAGATGAAAATAATGTTGAAAATTAACCTTATTTTCATGTTTTTTTACGCGATGTTTTTTAACAAGCATATGGCTCACCGATGTTTAGTGGTAACCATCGCCTATAACAAAGCATTGTCTCGTTGATCATGCATCCTAGAAACGTGCCCAGATATAAGCCTCATGTAGATACTTGTAATTTCACCGGCAACCGAAACACAGCAATGCTGCTTGGTGGAAATAGGTATAGTGGTAGTACTTCCCTGGGAGAGTCCTTTCACAAAGTACTCTCTACTACTCTTAAGTTTTCTCTAGTGTTTTGATCTTCAGAGCTCAAACCAAAGGGCTTTTTTCGTGGAATTTTAACTTTAAGTCTGTATTTGGTAAGTAGTTACGGCGTAACTTTACCAAAACAAGTCAAATACCGAACTCTATTCATACAATTTCATAGACAAACATGTTTTAGTAAATCTCCCGCCAAATCGCGGAAATGCGCGAATTTCATTCACAACCGATGCCAGTTTACAAATATGGCGGACGGCGGAAAAAATAGAGACGGATGTCATGTTTAGTTTACATAATATTATGAACGAGGGTGGCTGGAGGACCTCAACGTTTTGAAAATAGCTTGCACAACGATCTCTAAACGTATTTAGCGACTAAACATGTTTAACTTTATTTGTACTAAAAACGGGATAATAACCATGATTTGTCATGATAGTCCCGATATTTTGACACAGTTGCATGCTGTTGCCATGGTCACGGGTAAACTCAACCCTGCATCGAAATATCGGGACTATATGATACTCAAAAACTCACAAATCATGTTGAATATCCCGTTTTTAGTACAAATAGTGTTCATGATACATTATTATATATTATATATATTATATATATATGATATTAGTGTACATGATAGTTTCAAAAGTTATATATATTTTTTTTTTGTATGATTTGATAACTCCTTAATTCATATTTAGCCATTAGACACGATTAGGTATCGTTGTGCGAGTTGCCCTTGGTAATTAGTATAAAAACACATAACTTTTCATTGCAGGAATGTGAGGAAATTAAAAAAGTCTTTGTCTCATCAGTTTGTTGCTGATCTGATAAAAACGACTAAGGAAAATTACACTACGTGCGATTTTCGGGTACTCTTGGGCCTCAAACCCGCACTTTGCAATATTCAGATATAATTAATGAAAAAGACTTTGAATTCAGACAAGTGTAAAAATAGTTGGACACACATCAGAGTCGACATGCTGAATTTAGTGCACTAAATATTGCAGTGTAAAGCGGGTTTCAGTCACCACAGCGTCAAAGAGGTCATCATAATGTATTAGAGATGTCCATATTGCCCACTAGTCCAAAACCACTTACGGTGATTATGTGAATGTACTCGTATTTTCATAACAGAATCCGTGCGAGCTAATCAATCGTTGTCGCGAGCGGTTACTGCGTAATTGCATGATGTTACGTTGTTTTTCAATACAGTTGGCTGGGGTGACCACTTTTCTTGAAACTATCTATCAAAAAACGGCTATTTTTTATAAACTTACTTACCTACAGCATGTCTAAAAAGGCGTGTAGAGCGGAGACAAAACTACTTTTTTTAGACAACGTGTCATAGGTGTGTTGGTAGTTCAAAGAAAGTTGGGCGACTGTAATGTTCTAGAACTTTTAGCCCCCCCCCCCAACTAGGTTCTTTTAATCATAAATTTATTGGAACGAAGTTCCTTATCGCGCGTTGTGAAAGGGGGCTAGACGGAAAAAATTCTTACGAAAAGTTGTCACGACACTTTTTGCTATAGTAAGCTATTGTAAGCTGTGCGGCGTCGCATGTTTCTCTGTCTGTCTCTCTCTCTCTCTCGTATAGAAAGCAAGCCAGATATTTTCATTTCTATTTCGCATTGAACAGTGTGGTGTCGCGACGATTATTTTTCTTGAGTGTATACAGGTTTTTTGTAAATAATAAATAATATTTTTTATTAACGGAAGGAATTATGAAAGCAACTTCGTTCCATCCGGGTGTCCCTTGACACCTCTCAAGTTTTTTTGTAGAGTTATTTTCAAACATCGCGTCCATAGAAATAACATGTAGAAATTTATACCTACTTTAAAAAAGCAGAACCATATGGATAAATCTAGTATTAGTAAATGCCACAATCGACTTTGAAGTTTTGAACGAAATGGTACAGTTTGTAAAATGCAGAATTATCCTGAAAATATAAAAACTCCTTGTCGCTATTTAGCGGTAACTGACACTGGCGGGTAGAAATGTCTCGCGCTAATAGCCGTATGCCAAGAAAAAAGTTAAGATTCATTTTCGCGCCAACGCTTCCGCCATTTTGTTTGCGTGATGAAAATGATGTATTGGTCAAACGACTTTCTTTTACTTTCGTTTTTCAGAACTGAAGATGTTTCATCCGTGTTTTGGTCTTCCTTATTTGTAGGATTATGTTACACGCTTGTGCATGTTTGAAGAATGTAGGATTTGCGAATGCAACATGATATGCTCACATATTACCAAGTTTCTGGTGAAGGTTGCATTACACACATAATGAAAAGTAGGCGCGATAAAGAAACAAAGGTTCATAGACAAAATGTTACCTAACTTAGAATAATAAACTTTTTGTAGCCAAATAAGTCTTCAGTTAACTAACATTTGGATTTCGGAAAAATGTTACGTTAATAAATAAATCAGTCTTTTCATGACAGCGTTTCTATTTATTTCAAAATTTCCTATCAAAAAGTAGGTAAGTATAATATATGTAAGTAAATAAGTTTAAAAAATGAAAATAGGTAAGTAGGTATCTACTAAATTATTTTAAACCCGATGTAGAGTCTAGTCGTAATAATTCAATTCAATAATTTAATATTCAAACTTTCACATTTAAAATATTAGTGTCATGTTTTGACGTGACAAGAGATAAAAGTAGAGAATTATTTTCATCCGTCAATTAAAGTTACTTGGAGGTCGTGAAATAGGTCCTAAGGCTTGCACAACGATTACTAAACATATTTAGTGACTAAACAAGTTTAAATTTGATACATTTGTATGATTTGACAATTCTCACTAAATCGTTTAGGCTTCGTTGAGCAAGTCAGCCTGAGTAAATAAATAAATAAATATTGCTGGACATTTCACACAGCGCTATCTAGTCCCAAATTAAGCAGAGCTTGTACCTACTATGGGAACCAGATAACTGATAGAATACTTATATACATTTTTTTTTGTAAATAGATACTTATAATATATAGAGATAGAGACACAACCAGACCCGGAACAAATATCTGTAGATCATGCAAACATTTGTTCCGCAGCGGGGATCGAACCCGCTACCTCCTGCGTCTCAGCAGGCTATTTTAGTGTCAGTTTAGTTTTAAAATGGTGTCAATGCAAACATGATTGTCGCTTTAAACTATTTATTTGAGATTTAGAATCCTGTGCGTCCGTCTCCTATCGTGTTTGGACACAATATTTGTTGAGAAGATATCGTCCTCTGGCTAAAATCAATATTGTCAGACGGGGCAATGACCTCTGTTACTTGTATCGAGTGATCTCAATCGGTTTGAATTCATTTAACTCTAGTATGTACCTATCTAGTGAATCATTCTTATTAAATACCCACCTAATTAGTTACCACTCATGGAAATTCTTATACAAGAGGCCACATCTATCAATTGCAAACAATTTATAGGTACTTATGCAGCGCCTGGTCGCCTGATTACATATGGCACAGAAACGATTTCTCTCACTATGGGCCTCATAAGAAGGCTCAAGGTCGCTCAGCGTGCTATGGAGAAGGCTATGCTTGGTTTTCTCTACGAAATCGAACCAGAAATAACTATGCACCTACATACTTCTCACTAGGGGTTTTTTAAGTTTCTCTTCATAACGTTTTGCTGATTAAGATGTAATTTTTGCCTCTGATTTTAGAAGCAAGATTTAAATGCATAGTATTTAATTTTTCCATATCTCCATCTCATCTCAGACTTTCATCTCTCCATCGAACTTGGCAGAAGTTTCTATGGAGTTTTTCTCGAATTTTCGAATCGTCTTATTTTTATGATGAAATGTATTCTCAAATTGAGCTGAAAACATTTATCTGATGAAAAAAATATCATTATATAAACGAAATAGTGGTGGTACATTTATCTTATTTTTTCAACTGTTCAAATAGTATCTGTGGTGATAACCACCTGATATAATAATTATATACAGGGTGCCTCGCAAACCCGAAAGAAGGCGATTTCTACTTATAAAACTGAACAACTTTATCAACAACAAGTGTTTGATTTGTTACCCTTTAAATCAGTTATTGATTGTTATTAAACGTGTATTTATCGGGCATTTTACATATTTATTAATCATTCCGACGTTTCGACTGCATACAATAGTCGTGGTCACGGGTGAACTGAGCAACTACCCTCACTTGGTCTTTAGAATAAGAAATGTCCACGTTCATATTAAGGCACACAGCACTACAATGAGAAACTAACATGACGCCATACACCTTAGTAATCACTGGACTCCAGAAGGCCAGTTCACGTAACATAAAATAAGTTAACTCAAGCTTCGGGCTAGTATTGTTATTATTATAAAATACGGGATTTATCACGTACCGTTTTATCGGTGTTTCGATCGACAATGTTTCAGTTCAATTCGTGAACCTTCATTATTTTATTCATATTTTATTAGATGTGCGCCTGTGGAACGCCTTACCTTTGCCCATAAGGTCGTCCCAATCTCTTCTTATTTTCAAAGTCAAGGTATACAACCATTTTCATTCTATGTCTCATAACTGCTAGTTTTTTATTTATGTTATTTATCTTCCATATTATGTAGTGTAGTTTATTTATATATTATTTGTATGTATTTAAGTTTATATTTATTATTATACATAATCAATATGTAGGTATATATTATTTTATGGGTTCTGTTTATGTATGTTTTATGTATGCTTAAAGGTACTCCTACACCGCTGTCTTTTGATTTTTGTTTATCCTGTCCATCCAAAGGTTGTCTGGAAGAGATCGCTTTTAGCGATAAGACCGCCCATTGTACCGTTATTTATTGTTTATTTCCTTTGTTACTGTATTTTTGTTTGGTGTGCAATAAAGAGTATTTCATTCATTCATTCATTTGATTCGTTCATTCATATAGTATTCGTATCATTATTTTATAATTATTAATGATTTAAATAAATCACAAAAGTTTTCTTTGTCTTGTTATGTCATAAACGGTATTTACGTAATGACAATACGTATGAGTTGACTGACATGCGATTATAGACTTTGTTTATATCAAGTTAATATTGTAATATTGGTGGAACAGATGGCCAAAATATATTCAATTAATAATCCAATCTCATTTGGGTTAACTGTAGTTATATTTTAATTGTTTTATTATGTGAATTGGCACCCTGGACGCTGAAAGTTTAAAGCCATCTTCGCGTTTGAAATTCGGGATAATTATAAATTTATTCTAATAATCGCGTTCACATAACCAGTGAACCAATCGTGAAGTTTAATCCAGCCAACTTGATAACCGGTGATTAAAAAAAAATGCTTTTTATCGGATAATCTGCTTACCCTATGATTTAACTTAAACGCACAAGAGGTTAGCCTTTGTTTAGACTTAAAACAGCTAATTGATAGATTTTTCTCCAAAAAACATGTTTTTCTTCAAAAACACATCGAATTTCTTCGAATTCGATTGAAATGAAAAAGATGGGGTGATGTAGGGACCTAGATTGTTAGTTCAGATACATAAACAAAATAAATCAAAAACAAAATAACTCAATGAATAAGAACAATAACCCCGTTTCGGCTTAACATACTTCACACTTCTGAAGCACCCTGTAGAATAATGTAAAATGTTTGGATTCTGCATGGCCATGTATTTAATTTTATACATTACTTCCCTGTTAAGTAAGTACATGCAACTGCTAACTTAATTATTTGCTAATTTATAAGCGGAGTGGCGAACGCGAGTAGCCGACTGAGACGCAAAAGGTTGCGGGTTCGACTCCCGCTACGTGACAAAACAGCTGCAAAAATTGGTTCCGCGTCTGTTTTGTGGAAATTATTAATACCGATCCAAAGATGTAACTCAATTTTTGATTCAGAGGCTGTTTAATTAAAAAAAATATATATCCGTGTCTAGTAATTTTTTATTAATCTTTATAGATCTTCATTTGACCCCAATCTCACCTGATGGTAAGCGATGATGTGGTCTAAGATGAAGCACGAAGATCTAGAAGTAACCTATTTACTCTTACCTTGAAGAGGATTGTATTCTTTAGGAAAAACAGACGACGGTAAAGTGTTCCATACCTTAGCTGTACGCATCAAGAACGTAGAACCAAAACGGTGTGTGCGAATGGGTGCTATATCAACTAGGTACGGATGGTACTGAGCCGTGTGCCTGCTTAGCCTTTGATGGAAGGGAGCTGGCGGGGATATTATATAGGTACTATGTGTTTATCGGCTAAACTCGATTATCTATAAGTTTGTTAGTAGTAGACTACCGTGTAAAAAGGCTCGCCCGGGGAAGTTCTACCACCATGCCTATTTCTTCCGCTTAGCAGCATTGCTGTGTTTCGGTTTCAAGGGTACGGTTGCCGGTGAAATTACAGGCACATGAGGCTTTACACCTGTATGCCTCAAGTTGATGTACGCAGGGCAGTACGTAGGGCGTGTTTCTAGGGGCGACACCTACGAGGCAATACTTTGTTATAGGCGATGGTTATCTCTTATGGGCTTTTCTCCAGGACGTATAAAAAACTTTTTGATGAAATTTAATGGTACCTCTCACAAACCATAGGTGGTTTCGTGAGCGGTAAGAGTGAGGGCTTTTAATAATCAATTTTTAAAAAAACAAGTTCCTACTGACGTAATAGATGGCGTTGTAAAAAAATTAACCGCCAAAAAAAGTGGCACTCCGGGAGTGCCGACAGAAGTGAAAAATTTAGCACTCAATGCTTGGGTATTCAAAATTTAAAAGCAGACAACACTACAGATTCTTATATACAGAGGTATCGGTAACATTAACAGTGTCATAAGTTCAATGGTTTTTTCCCATCTCAAAAAATGCACAACGCGCCTAAAGAAGTTTTCACTTCATAAATGGTTTATATGCCACAATCTCAAAGACACAATATCAACATTTGTCTAAAACGATGATATCCAAACGACCCCCAGGGGTCGACTAAGATTTTTAAGATTTCCAAGGGGTCATAAAACAAAAATATTGGGGGTACACTATAACGGATCTTATTTCAGCAGGTTAATTTTACCTTGTTTTTGGCTTTTCATGAATAGAAAAATCCAATTTCACTTCGTCAGATAAAAATAACAAGCATTACAAAATCAAAGGCCATGTAAGTAGATCACTTTGTCTATGTCCACATTTTCCCTCATCATTTCTCTCGACAACAATTCACTTTCCTCTTGTTATTTCTTATTATTTATTTGAGAAAATTACAGCTTGTCTACATGACAGCGTCATTGTTAGGATCATCATTATCATCGTATCAGCCATAAGACGTCCACTGCTGACTAGGATTGAGACATAGGCTACTTTTTACTAATTTATTATTGCCTTAAATCTTCCACCCGCCGCTTCACAAGCGTGGTTTGTCATTAAAAACAAGCCTCCTTCTGCGCAGTTGGGTAAAATTGGCCTATGTCTCAATCCCGGTCATCTCATCTATCAGCCATCTACAAACATACTAACTTTACTTCTTTATAATATTAGTATCATACTAATAGGCATTATAAATGCGAAAGTGTGTATGTTTGTTACGCTTGACGAAAATGTGGTACATAGATACCTAACTAAAACAAAAAAAAAAACACCCAACTTCCCTAATAAGCAAGGACTTCTTACGATATAAATACACTTTCAACTTGATATCTCCACGCGTTCCTGTAAAAAAGGGTCTTGACAGACGGACAGCCGGACAAACTAACAGACGGACAACAAAGTGATCCCACAAGGGTTCTATTTTTTCCTTTTGACCCTAAAAAATAACAGTTTAAATCCAAAAATGTCCTCGTAATCATGCTCCCTGTGTTATCAATCTACTTTTCCACTATTCAATCTACATCATCAGCAGGTAGATAATGTACCAGCGGAAATTAACCAATCATTTACGCAGAAAACTCAAATTGCCAAACCAAATAAAGATAGTTGCAAAGATAAACTGAGAATTGTGATAAGCATTATTAAGAACTATGATGAAATTACTAAATAATTGTAATCTTTATTCGGTCTTGCGCTGTATGCTTCATAGTTTTGCATATTATTTAATTATTTTAGTATGGAGTTAGAGAAACTAGAAATGTCTTTACTGCGATCTAAACATCTATCGGTTCTTCTTCTTTCGTGTCGATGTCTCAAGGCTATATCCATTTGGACCAGTACGTCGCCACGTTCATGGCAGCGTCGGAGCAGGTCATCAGTTGCTCCATCGTGCAGGTGGTAGGGCAGGATGGGCATGTAAGGACGTGTGCCATTGTTTGGAGCTGGGCACCACATTGACATTGCGTCGCCGATTTGTCTATAATACCCCACTTACTAAGATTACACCTGCAGCGGCCGACTTGGGTACACAGTCTGTTGAGGGTCCTCCACACTGGCCAAGGCTGGTTGACCAGCGGGTAGTTCCTCTGTAGGTGTAACATAGCCAGGTGGTGGGGCTTTATTTAGTTTCCACAGGGTAACACGGGCATCACTTGCATCTATCGATTGAAGATGGTTTAGAGCAGTGGTCCCTAAACTTTTTTGTCTTGAAGACCTCTTGGACTGTTTTTCGGTTTTGGGTGGTTCTTACGTTTAAGAATTTTTTTTCAAATTCAATAGTTCAGTTCAGTTCTTGTTTATAGCTACTGTGACTAGGGAGTGTCACAATTCCTTCAATGTCAATGTCATGATCCAAAAAGCCTGGCACAAAGAGCCCTTATGAACCTCTGCTTCGAGGAATCGTTCAAACTTTGGATCAATACTTCAGGCATGAACCACTCCAAATTAAAGCCTTTGATAAACGGTATACAAACCGAATCTTAGCGCTAAACAGAATTAACAATCTCCGCATTATAGTCAGAGCCCTGACTGGACACTGTCGGCTATGCGATACACAAACCTGCAGATTATGTATGGGGCGGCAGAATCGCCCCTACATCTGTTAGGCGAGTGTGGTCCACTAATACGTAAACGTAGCATTCATCTGGGCAAACACATTCTTAGACCGGAGGAGCTAACAGTTATCACCCCTAAGAATATTCAACAGTTTTTAGCAGCTGTAGGACTTAGTGGTGAACTTTAAACGCCCCCATAATCTAGGGGCGACACAAAAACAAGTGGCGATCACAATAGGCCTCGTGGCTCAGTGAAACTAAAGCCGCAAATGATAATAATAAAAATATATACCACATCATCACTTACTATGATGTGAGATTGTGGTCAAATGAAGATCGATTCATATAAAAAAAAGAGTTGAAGCAATTTCAACCCTTTTAGTTAGTTAATACCAACAGCATTGCCCGCATTGCCTACGATATCGCTTCTATTTTTCGAGCATCTCAGTCGTGCTCAAGCCTCCGTTAAGTAGTAGCAAGGTCTACGCATAAACAATCTAATTATAACATTTTTGAACTCATCTCGTCGGCTTGCAAAACTGAATGTCATGTTGCATATGCCCTCTTTACTTACATTTAATTATATATTTATTATAATTATTGTTGGTTAATAGTTAGGATTTAAATGTATAAATTACTAGTTGTATTAGATCTAAAATGTATGACCTAGATTTTGTTTACAGCTTCGCGTTATAGCCCGAATAAAATGTAGCCTCTCTCTCTGTGTCGTATGCCTTAAGGGTCTTACCCACTACCAGATAAAAACAAAAAAAGCTTAGGAAGTGCACTTTATTTATTTTGTTGTGCCATTGTTGGCTGTTGGCAGTATTGGTGGTGGTACTTGTCTATTGCGCCATGAAACTTAGACCCGTATTCTAAAACTAGACAAACGCGTAGATAATTTGACGATTTATGAAACATAGCGCGTCCACGAGCTTTATTTAGCTAAGAGGGGTATCCAGTATGAGGTCCTGCGAGCCTCGCCAACGCTCGATGCAGCTCTCAACGCAGCGCATATGACAACTGCTTTTAAAGGCAGTTTCCGCTACGCAGCATCGAAGTGTTGGAACAATATCCTCGCCCCGATCAAGAACCTGCAGAGTAGTTATGGATTTAGGGAAAATTAAAATTAAATCTTTTTGACCGTCATAAAATGCAGGAAAGCCTCTTAAATGATACAACTGATATATGAATAAAATTATAAGTAATATAATATATTTTACCTTTAAAAATACATATTTATTGTTATTAATTTTGTGTAACGCTTTTCAACATATTTTTTAATTTAATTTTATTGTTTGTTATAGTCCGCAAATCAGATCGTATTGTACTCGTATTGTTATACCCACATTAAGCTGTAGATTTAGATTGTTTAGTTTTAAGTTATATTTTGTACTTCATTTTTTTAGTGTTTGTAATGTTGCAAATTAATTTATATTCTATTGTATTTTTAATGTCAAAAAAATCTGTAAAAAATAGGTACACTATTTGCTTATGTCTCGATTCAATTCTGCACCCAACGGCTCCCCGCACCCTTCCTACTTATCCATTCCAAATAGTTAACTTTGATACTGTCAATAAATAAACTACATTGTAGGATTTAGTGCAGAAAGGTGCGGAATTTGATTTAAAACATATTTTAAGATACTAGATATTTTTGTTGATATTGCCTAATTTTAGTGGACGACCCTTTAATAGTTTCCTTTAGAACGTCTAATTCAAATGCATCAAACAGTGTAGGTAATAAAGGTTATTTCAAAATTCACCTCACATTACAGCTATTTTGCCTAGCAACATTATCCATTCATATTTCGGCTACCCATTCAATGAACACGTTGAAATGTGTCAAACTGGTAGCCGCGGCGCGTGCGCATCGCACACGAGTAAATAACAAACAGAGAGTTAGCTTGGTAGTGGTGCGGATACGTAGCATTTAAATTATCGCGCATCGACGTTTAGTCTGGTTGAAATGTTTAGAATAATAGGGAAGCTGTCTTCCCAATTTATATTTTGACAGTAAGCACATAACATTTCAAATACTGTTGTATGTGTTCCATCTGTCCTTTTCTGGCAAGCTGGAGAAACGCATTGGAAGACTGATAAGGTTTTTTTTAGTTTAGCTGCAAAATCAGGATAAATACACATTTTTACTCCAATTCATTACTCGAAAATCGTATTTCCGATATGTTTGTTTTGCCTTTTGACGATTGGAAATATTTTAAGAGTGAAGGTTGTTTTAAATGAACAGCTCCTGTTATTGATCTTGTCAAACCCAAGTTTTGATATATATCTCGCTGTCAATACGACGCTTGACGTAACTGAAAGGTGATGATCTATAGATCGTATTATCGTAATGCATTATTAATTGCGATCATCTTGTTGTCAAAATTCTGGATGAGTGAGTCACTCTCTGTAATCACCGGCCGACCTTTTTAACTATCGGATCTCCATCGTATTGTTTTAAGCAACAGCTTCGACCACAGAGATAAACCAAAAACTAGAATGAAAAGATGAATATAGTTAAAATTAGATGATTTGGGGTTCTGTTAGGCATTGCCTCGTGTGGCTATGGTTGTGGCATGGTGCGCGAAAGCGGACGGATGCTTGCGCGTACGAATCTCGCTCGGCATGCGTAATGCGTCAAACTTTTCTCTTAAGGAATTTTGGGCAGACATCTTTTGGTAACTGGTATTTTACAGCGCCTGATTGCAAGTTGCAAAAGAAAAGTACCTATAGAAGCTAATAATAATAAATAAATATTGCTGGACATTTCACACAGTGCTATCTAGCCCCAAACTAAGCTTAGCTTATTTGGGAACAGGATAACTAACAAAATATACCTTTTTTTTGTAAATACATACATATTATATGTAGAAAAACATCCAGACCCATAACAAATATCTGTAGATAATGCTAACATTTGTTCCGCGGCGAGAATCGAACCCGCCACCTCCTGCGTCTCAGCCGGCTATTCGCCCACTACGCCACGGAGGTCGTCAGCTAAGGCTATATTTTACCTGACTACGGCAAAGCCAAAAATAAGGGTATTGTTTTTAGCAGTCTGTAGATGTATGTTTCACTGTAGCGCTACGGTTCCGATTTTGATGAATGAGTGTCAATCGATTCGTTATTATGGTCTAGGTGACATAAGCTAACATCGACATAGGTAGGTATTATAAAAAAAAATATTGCTGGACATTTCACACACTGCTATCTAGCGCCAAACTAAGTAGAGCTTGTACTATGGGAACTAGATACCTGATAGAATACTGATATACTTTTTTTTTGTAAATACATACTTATAATATATAGAAAAACACCCAGACACGGAACAAATATCTATAGATCATGTAAACATTTGTTCCGCAGCGGGAATCGAACCCGCTACCTCCTGCGTCTCAGTCAGCTATTCGCCCACTGCGCCACGGAGGTCGTCAATTATGTAGCCGGGCTTCTGTTTTTAAACTTATTAATTGTTATTGCGCTAAAAGTTTGATTACAATTGACGTAGATAATTATAGTTTACATTGTTAGTCGGTCTAATTTTAATTTGATCTAGTTTAAGATCCAGTTCTTGCCTCCTTAATTCTTCAAACTCGTACACTTTGTGGCGAACACAAAAACTCCAGCCACTGTCAGCTATGTACCTACAATACCACTTTTATTAATTAGCACATATATTGCACAATAGCTACCTAAAGATCAGGTACTAGATGAAGAGAAAGCGAATCACTTAGGTAATTGTCAATGGGCTGTCGCAGAGGCATGTTAATGTGCTTGCGCAATTAGATCATTATCTAATGCTAATTGCGAACTAGGGTTTTGTATCACAACACAGGCTCTGATTTCGACCTACTTTATGCTCTTTTTACTTTTTTACTTTTAGCACAACATAATCGCAGTTTGCGTTCTTCTGATTCCTTCCAACTTAAAACTCTTGTCCATACGACAGAGTTTTATATTTGATCCTTCACTGTAATAGCAATACGATTGTGGAACGATTTACCCTTCTCTATAGGAACAATTTTGTCGACCACTGTGGTGCAGTGGGCGAATAGCCGGCTGTGACGCAGGAGGTTCCGGGTTTGATTCCCGCCGCGGAACAAATGTTTGCATGATCTACAAATATTTGTTTCGGATCTGGATGTTTTTCTATATAATATAAGTACGTATTTACAAAAAAAAAGAAGTATATAAGTTCTATCAGTTATCTGGGACACTGTTTCGTAATCCCCTGTTTCCTCCTCCAAAACTGGACCGATATATTTTTTTTTCAAATATGTAATAAAAAGGGCTTTGGCTATGTTTGTACGTTTCGTTTTTTTTTATTTATATTCGTCAAATTTGTTTGCTGGATGTCTGAAAAGGGACAGTAAAAATTAGCAATTTCTGTGAATTTAGAAAGTTCATAGTTCTTACAATAATTAATTTATAGAGAAAAACTAAACGTAGGGGTATGACCGTGGTACTTGTAGATTGTATGGTACAAAAATATTTGCTCTAGTATCACAATCCAGAGAGGAAACAGGTGACTACGTTTGTATGGGCGAATCACAGCCCAGATTTCCTCTTAAGACAGTCGAACTGTCTTAAGAGGAAATCTCATGTGTCTGCGTACCAAAATGGCGTTCAGCTCAGCATAATGTTGGATGTGTGAAATTAGTGTGATGGCTGAATTATCGTACGATAAAACGGAATATTACGGAGTAAAATAAGTAGGTACCAAACTTAGAACGTTTCAAAATATTATGTTAAGGGTGAGTGATTTTTCCTGGGTCTCAAGTTCTTAGATATTTGCATTTTTTCTAAATATTGATTTACTCGTTAGTATTAAGATAAATATAGATTATAACATTTTGGGGGTTAAATTACATTTTAAGTATCAATAAGATTAAATGAATCGAACGCGGAATAAAATTCTGTGACATCAATAGTCTTTACCTAATCGTAAACATGTTTATTCGTATTCAGTTCAATTAATATGTAAATGTACTTTGTATCTGTCCAGTAAGTTCCTTTACTTAAATAATTCAGTCTTATGTTCAAAACAAAGTGCCCAGTAGAAGATATTCGATTTTCAGCAATAGTTCTGCAAAACTTATTGAAAACACGTTCACATATAAATTAAAAAACTTTATATATTTACTAATTACATCTTTTTAAAATTGAAATAAAAACAGTTGAATATTCTACCGTTGCAAACGAACGATAGCAGAAGTGTTTCCAAGATCCTGGCTACATTTCCCGCTGAATTGCAATGCTTATGCCTGCCAGATAAGCCAGATAAACACCAGCTCTAGCCGCTTCGACCAGACGCCTAGAAAGAGTTTTGAAACTCGAAGGAGTCCGGTCTCCTTAGACCTCAAATAGCTCAATAGGTTACCAGAGAGCCTCAAGCCAAATAATTCTAATTATATTAAGCTAAGCTCATTAAAACTTAGGTACTTGTAGTCCGCACAGTTGTTGAAATTCAACAGTAATTTTATGACGTGAATTTGTTTTTAAAATTGCTTCCATAGTGGGAGGCAATTCAAAAAACGAATTATAACAAAATTGGGGGATACAGTTTGGTGTTGCAGCTACATACCTATCATCTCCATCCAAAATTTAATTACACCACTGGATAGCTCAAGGATTAAAGGATGCTTTCCTTGTGCGCGCGGCGGAGGGGGAAACGCCGCCATTTTGGGGTCATTTTGCTGCGTTTCGAGATTTCCATTTACCTGATTATTACATACATGAAATAGCGTAATTCATATTTTGTATAGAAAATATTACCTGTTACGTACACCTATTCACGTACAACACACGCCCGTGTCTATGGCACAGCCACACACCATTATTTTTTCTTAATTGTACCTTTCTGCATTCTATATCTATATAAACTTTAACTATGCCAAATCTCACACTCCTGCGTGCGCGCATTATGTGTCTAAAGGGGTACAGAGTTTTATCTTCACGTATTAGTAAAACAACTTTGTCAGGTGCACCGAATTCTTGGACAGTATAACTGAAGATCTGAAGACGTAATAAAGATCGATTGCATACATATTCATGGTAACCCGCACCGTCGTATCACCTCTTGACTCCACGTCCGCTGTCGATTGAATAAAGATGATAGCATTCACGTGTACACTCGTTTCTTAAAGACACAGGCAGGACTCATTTTGAATTCTCTCCGAATTGAGAGAGGATTTTTTTTAACACTAATAGTGACACTAATATGTCATCCCCATTCTTACTTACGGTTCCGAGACATGCCCGTCACATGCATAAGATTAGAGTAGCTCAACGGACAATTGAGCGCGCCATGTTCGGTATATCACTCTTGGACCACATACCCAAAGTCGAAATCCGACGTCGCACAAAGGTTGTGGACGTGGGTATGGGGATCGCAGGGCTGAAGTGGAGATGGGCTGGGCACTTGGCTAGGCGGGATAACGGGCGTTGGACGATGGCGATTACAGAGTGGTGGCCAAGGGATGCTAGTAGACCAAGAGGCAGACCACCTGCCCGATGGTCGAATGATATTGAAAGCGTAGCTGGGTGTCAGTGGATGAGACTCGCAAGGGACCGAAAAGAATGGCGTAATAAAGAGGAGGCCTATACCCAACAGTGGGTGCAGACGGTTAGAGATGATAATGATGAACACTAATAGATCTCCTTTTCACAACAATCTCACCTGATGGTAAGCGATTATGTGGTCTAAGATGAAGCACGAAGATCTAGAAGAAACCTATTCACTCTTATCTTAAAGACAGACGACGGTAAAGGGTTCCATACATAGTACGCATTAAGAACATAGAACGAAAACGGTGTGAACTAGGATTCAAAATAACTAACCGCCAACAGCCAAATTCTAAATTAAAATAACTTAATTTTAGAAATGGCGACTTTCGCAACGATGCCTAAACGTATTTAGCGACTAAAAATGTTTAAATTTGACGTATTTGTATGATTTGACATCTCCTTAAATCATATTTAAATCTGAATACGTATAAGAATCGTTGTGCAAGTCGCCCTGATTGACGAATAAAAATCATTCTCTTTTTATCTGTTATTCTTTATTGCACACAAGAAAATACATTTATAATTACAGAAAAAGAGGTCATGTACAAAGGCGAGCTTAACCCTAAGAAGAGTTTTCTTCCAGCAAACCTTTGAGGCTAGAGAGAGAAATGATTTTAAAGGTAGGTGAGTGTACAAAAACATAAATAAATATATATATACCCAAAACGAATATGAACTATACTCAAAGTATGTTATCTAATATAGTATAAAATTCTCGTGTCACAGTTTTCGTTGCCATACTCCTCCGAAACGGCTTGACCGATTTTGATGAAATTTTTTGTGCTTATCCGGTATCTATGAGAATCGGCCAACATCTATTTTCATCCCCCTAAATGTTAGGGGTAGTCCACCCCTAAATTTTATTTTTTATTTTTTAGACAAAATTTTTAATTTCTATTTTTTATGATACAACATACAAAAATACATACAATCCTCAATTTTCACCCTTCTACGATCAACCCTTATTTTTTAATAGCCATTTTAGTAATTTAACAACCCGATTTATAAGGCAAAACAACGTTTGCCGGGTCAGCTAGTAATATTATAATTATAATAAATAAATTATATGGAATAATAATATATACCTACGTTATATAAATATATACCTATATATAATAATATAAAATTACAGAGAAGGCTCTTTAACTTTCCGTTTAAAAATGTTGAGTGATGGGCTAGCGCGAACTTCATGAGGAAGGGCATTCCAAATTTTTACCGCATAAACGGTGAAGGAGCCTCCATAGCGGCTAGAAGTGTGTTGAGGTGTTTTGAGGAGAAGAGACTTAGAGGACCGGCATGGCACACTGCGAGGGACAAGAAATTCAAAACGCTCACGGAGGTAAGAAGGAGAGAGTGGACAATATAATACTTTGAAGAGGAGTGGTAAGACGTGAAGATCACGGCGAAGACGAATAGGGAGCCATTTAAGTTGGGATCTAAAATTGGATACGTGATCAAACTTGCGCAGACCGAATATAAAACGAATGCACAAGTTCTGTAGACGTTCCAGTTTATTGAGAAGTTCCTCCGTAGCATCAAGAAAGCAGACATCTGAATAGTCGAGAAGGGGCAACATTAAGGCTTGGGCGAGAGTAATTTTAGTTTCAAAGGGAAGAAATTTCTGAAGGCGTTTTAGTGATTGGAACGAGAAATGTACCCTTTTACTGATTTCCTCTTATCTGTTTTATGTTAAAACAAATGTATGTATATATATATATATATATATATGTATGTATGTATATATGTATATATGTATGTATATATGTATGTATGTATGTATATATATATACATACATTTGTTTTAACATAAAACAGATAAGAGGAAATCAGTAAAAGGGTACATTTCTCGTTCCAATCACTAAAACGCCTTCAGAAATTATATATATATATTTATTTTTTATTCGTTGGATAGCGTTACTCAGGGTCGGTGAAGTTGGCACTAACTACCATGCATGGTTGTAGGAAATTTGTGTCGGCAAACAACAGAATCGCCACCATTGCCAACGAACTAATTTCTTGATTATAGAAATATACAAACTACAGGATATAAACACCTAGAGTTGTTATCAGCCACAGTAAGACGAATCTACCGTGCGAAGACCACAGTTCCTGGAACCCGGCATCATTGTACCGCTTACTAGAACCGGCAACATGATATTGCGAATTCACTGCGTTCCCACGATATCTATGGATTTACCACTAAATATGGGCCTTATACATCATTATACTCATAATGCGAAAGTTCGAAATATGTTTGAAATAGTAATTACTCGCGAACACAGATTTCAGTAACTTTCTTCGGTGTTTATTTATTATACATATTTAAATATAGTAATCACCAATTAAAATGCATATTATCGCAATGGTTGGATACGTTTGATTATGCCGGTTCAGAAGATTTACATAAATAAACTTGAACGTACAAACACATACAAACGCACACCCCATGCATACATACACACACACACACACACACACACGCACTGATGCATTCGCATATATGCGAGCATCTGCGCTCTCCGACAACACATTTCTGTGATTGTTTGCTATTTCGTTTACATGTACTAGACTGCAATATTCATACCATGTTAGGAGAGAACTGTTTCCCAGGCCACAGCTTACGCTTTTCTGGGAAACAGGGGCACAACTTAACTTTGGTGGTTTTATGGTCGTAATATTTCTTTCTGTTTCTATTTAAATGCTATAATTTGGAAGTTATAGGATACAAAATAGAATTGTAAAACGTATGACAGTTCAAATTACGCGTGTCAACATAGCTAGCTGACCCCGCGAACTTCGTACCGCTTTAGAATCAATAAATGTTGTGTTGCTAAGCTGAGATAGGGGTTGGTGGTAGAAGGGTAAAAATTTAGGGTTGTATGTATTTTTGAATGCTGTATCATAAAAAAATACAAACAAAAAAAATCTCTAAATAATAAAAAATAAAAATAAGGGGTAGAACACCCTTAACATTTAGGGGTATGAAAAATAGATGTTGACCGATTCTCAGACCTACCCGATAAGCACACAAAATTTCATGAAAATCGGTCGAGCCATTTCGGAGGAGTTTGGCAACAAACACCGCGACACGAGAATTTTATATATTAGAAGATCTACCTATCCTTATGATAAAAGGGAAGACGACAGTCAGATGCAGCATGACATATACGCTTCAGACGACCCATGAAAGGGCTCGTTCGGGGAAATACTACCACCATACATCTTTCTGCCGCTAAGCAGTATTGCTGTGTTTCGGTATAAAGGGTATGTTTGCTGGGGCATGAGGCTTTAAACCTGTATGCCTTAAGCAAATGGACGCAGGCCAGAGCATCAAGGGCACGTTTCTAAGGTGCGTGACTTACTAGACAATAATTTGTTATCGGCGATGGTTACCCACTTAACATCAGGTGGGCATAAGCTTGTTCCAACTCCAGGTAGTTTAAAAAAATTATGAATGGACACTATAATGAATGAATGAAGATTGTTTATTATACCTTATACCAAACTTGGGGAGGCCTATACCCAACAATGGGTGAAGTCAGGTTGTGGATGATAATGACGATGATACCTTACAACTTAGAGCATTTAGAACGGGAGCAGCCAAGCGCTACTTTTAGTACTAAAATCTTTCTGCCGGTTTTCGCGGGAGGCGAGGTAGTACGGTATAGCACACATTTACATAATCACGCAAACTAATGTAGAAAAATTAAGCGTCCCTATACACTCACACGCAAGTAAAAGCTGTACACAAACACAAAGTAAGCACACAATTAAAGAATTACTGTTGTTACACTATTCTTTAGTTACACACTAACACAAAAAAATAGCGATGGGATGTAAAAGACCGATAAAATGAATGATTTCAAATGAATGAAATCAGGGTTGTTAAAAATCATGTACTTTTCCTTTATTTTATAAAGAGTTTGTAGGGCGTAATCTCTGAAACTACTGAACCGATTTTAAAAATTATTTTACGAATAGAAAGCTACACTGTTGTTGAGTAACATAAGGCTATATTCTATCTACGCAAGTAAAACCGCGGTGCACTAATAGTTATTGTATCTACTTACATCATTACAACTATATTATGCAGTTATGTTCCAAACTTAGAGTTCTAATTCGATTTCGATGAATCTTTCATAAATGCATTTTTTTCATAAATATTTTGTTTCTTAATTGGTGTGGTGGGGTGAAAAAAATGAAGAGTAGGAAAAGAATAGCGCCTGTTAGCAAATGTACTACCCCACGCGGATTTGTTAGGCTAGGAATTAAATAAAAATTATAATATTGTAGTGTTTAATATAAATGTATATTACATAATTTTTCATCATCATCATCATCATCAGCCTATATTAGTCCACTGCTGGACATAGGCCTCCCCTAATGAGCGCCATAGCGCCCTGTCTTCAGCTTGCCGCATCCAGCATCTGCCCGCAGTCTTACGCAGGTCGTCATCCCACCTGGCCGGAGGGCCTAAATCTATAAAACAGATAATAATTTTTATATTAATTTAGATTTTAAGATTAAGATTTTAATATTAATTTGAAGTAATAAATCATAAATGTGTCATTATAAGCATTAGGAACATATTTATATTATGAATTTAATATTCAATCATAGTCTCATCATTTTACGTTCATTCCATCATTCATTCAATCAATTTCGCTCAACTATTCCCCACACTGCGCCTTCTACCAAGAAATATAAACTCACCTACACCTCCTACCAAGACGTTGGCGTCGTATTAAAACTATCGCAACTGGTATTCCATTTGAATCTAAATTAAACAATATTACAAAAACAATTGACAAAAATATCACTTACTTGTGATAGGAAATACCGTGTTCCCTTAAGTTTGATGTCTCCGATCGCCTTTTACACCGAAATACCGCACAATTCACCATTTTCACTGAGTACTACTTCGCGACACGAAACGACAGCAAATGGCCGCGTGTTTTTTTTTTTTTTTTTCGAATGGACTAAACTCGCTGTTGGCCTCTGAGGCCGTGACAGCTTAACCGAACTTTTGGCGAGCGCAGATGGCGCTCAGCCCAGTAAGTTTTTTTTAGGCAACTAGCGCAAGGGCACCACTTAGGTACGAACCTCGGCTTGGGCTGTTGCCGGGATGGGGATAGGAGAGAAACGCCCGGGTACGTGTTTGTACCTCGTATAGGCGGCGACTGAAGGGATTCGTCGACCTCGCCGGCGAGATCGGTGTTTCTGTGAAGTGTTTACTCTGTCTGATGTAGATGACTCACCTTCCGCATTAGCGGAGGTGATTTCGTCATCCGGGTCTCCGAGAACGTGTCTCGGACGACGGAGGATTTTGCTGGCGGGCGAATCCAACGGGTAGACCGGAATGGTGTGCACCAAAGGGTTCGGATGATTAGAGGCATGTTCATAAAACCGCTTGGAAGCGAGCTTCATGAACCTGGCTATTGATTCTAATTTCATATCGCGATGTAGATCGTTATTGCGAAAGTACCAGGGCGAGCCTGAGGCTTTTCGCAAGAAGCGATTTTGAATAACCTGAATGGCACCAACTTTAGGAGAGTGGGCAAATACTACAGAGGAGTATGTCATGATGGGGCGAATGCACGCTTTGTAAAGGGTCACCTTATTTTTAAGGGACATTTTACTTTTCGCGCCTAGTAGTGAGGACAGTCGTCCTAGGGTGAACTTTGCCTGATTGCACCTCTTAGTGATGTGCAACCTAAAGGAGAGACGCCTATCGAGGATGACACCCAAGTATTTGGCTGATGGGGCCCAGCGAATGGGCTTGCCAAATAAGGAGATCGGTTTGGGAGTGAGGTTTCTCCGTGAGAAGAACACTGCTGTGCTCTTCGACGGGTTTACCTCGATCCGCCACTTGCGGAACCAAGTGGCTAATGAATGAAGGGCAGCCTGCAGCCTTATACCCACCCGATCAGGATTCCGATTGGATGTGTACAAGGCCGTGTCGTCTGCGTATAGGGCTATTTCCACTTGAGGAGTGCGGGGGATATCGCTGGTGTACAGCGTGAACAGGAGGGGGCCGAGAACGGAGCCTTGAGGGACTCCCGCTCTGACTGGTCTAGGACTAGAGAGAGTGCCTTCCACGGTGTAGCGAAAGCTGCGCCCTTGCAGGTAGTCTCGTAAGATGAGCACAAGTCTATCTGGGACTCCGAATTTAAAAAGCTTGTAAATCAAGCCATTGTGCCAGACTTTGTCGAAAGCTTTCGCTACATCGAGGAAGACGGCACCAGTATCTGCAGGCCAGGTACTTTGCCAATTGGAGAGGACATGCTCCGTTATGCGGAGCACCTGTTGTGGGCATGAGTGTTGGGCACGGAAGCCAAACTGCTCATCGGGAAGGAGTTTGAACTCATTGACATGAGCCCAGAGACGCTTCATTAGAAGACGCTCATATATCTTACCTAGACTATTGAGTAGACTAATGGGACGATAGCTAGTTGGGTCGTTTGCCTGTTTACTGGGCTTTCGGATGCCAATAACATTGGCTTCCTTCCAAGCATCAGGGAAGGTGCAAGTTTCCATGGCCGCATTGAAGATGCAGACTAGGATATGGATAAGGGGTACAGAGAACTGCTTGAGTACTCTGTTGGAAATGCCGTCAGGGCCGGAGGCTTTCTTTGGGTGCAGGGCCTTGATAGTGTCAAAGACTTCAGAGGGCTCAATCGGATCAAGTGGGGAAGTAGGGGGTCGGGAGGCTAAGCGGTCAACCTCGCTGTTCACCGTATGGAGGTGAACAGGGTCGACGGGTTCGAGACTGGGCGAGCATTGGGATTCGAGGGTTTCAGCCAGGAAGTCGGCTTTTTCCTCGTCTTCGAATGCTGGAGGGTGATTGGGTCGAATAAGGGGAGGCATCGGAGCGAGAGCGTCCGCTCTCATGGAGCGAGCCAACCTCCAGTAGGCCAGATGGCCAGGCTCGATCCCCGAGAGCAGGCTCTCCCATTCACGATTGCGATGTTCTTTGATGCGCTCTCTCACCTCACGGTGCAGGGAGCGCATCAAGACTCTATTGTCGTTAGTGGGGCAGCGACTATGAAGTCTAACTGCAGCGTTAGCTTCAGTCATCAGCCGTCTGATATCATCTGGCAAGGGGCCCCGGTGGTCATCCACTACGGGCACCTGCTTTGATGAGTCTCTGACTGAGTTTGTGATATGTCTGGTAAGGGCGTCAACCGCTACCGTAATATCACCAGATGTCAGAATGACAGAAGGGATCCTATCTAAGTCAGTCGAGTGCGCAGACTTGAGAGCTTTCTCAAGTTTATGCCACTCTACCACCGTCTTGGTGGCAGGGGGCTGGTCAGTGGGAGGGCCGAGTAAGAGCATTACCGGTCGATGATCGGAATCTAGCTCATGAATAACTTCAATTAAGCGCAGCCGGAGGGCTACGTTTTTGAGAAGAGCAATGTCAAGGAGCTCAGGAGGAGTAGAGGTAGGGAAGCGAGTCATGCCCCTAGGGGCAATTATGTCAAAATTAAGGGGTTCAACTAGGCTTTCTAGCTGTTTGCCTTTGGAGTTCGTCGTGGTACTATTCCACATGACGTTTTTGGCATTGAAGTCACCCGCCAAAATGACGGAGCTTCCTAGACTGAAAAGGGCTTGCAGGTCACTCTCGAATAGAGGTGAGCGAGGCTTGCCGGGAGGGACGTAGCAGGATGCAATAATGACCGAGGAATGCCCGGTCATTGCTAGCCTGCAGACAGAGGCTTCTATGTAGGTCAGAGGAGGGGGATCAAGAGGCATGCAATGTAAAGCCTTCTTGTAGTAAATGACAGTGCCGCCCTTTTGGGCTTGCAGTCTGTCGTTGCGTACGATTTGATAATTGGGGATTTTAGGGTCCCGATGACCGGGCTTTAAATTAGTCTCTTGCACTAGCAAGATGTCTAGTTGGTGCCTATTCAGGAAATCTTGAATGATAAAAATGGCCGCGTGGTTATGAGTGAAGTAGTTTTATATAACGTGCATGGCCAAGTCGCGTCTTATGGCCGGCAGAGGGGTACGCCATGTGTTAACATCTCCAGTTCTAAATGCTCTAAGCCTTACAAGCTAGACAGAAAAGTTGTTGTTTTCTAAACTAGCTATAATGTTTTTTATCTATAGCTTGTAAAGTATATATGTATGAAGAACTCTGACACTGATTTTGAAAATGATTTCATTAATAGAAAACTGTACGGAACCAGGTAACCAGGACGGAGCGGTGGTTGTAACGAGTGGGCTGTATGGTGATATGATTTGCCCATATACCCTGGTCGGTCCCGGCTTCGTACTCTATGCGCTGACTTCTGTTAGTCCGGAACTTCTTCCTAGTGTAATGATGATGATGATGAGGGCTTGAAATGAAACTCTAGGAGAGGCTTGACTGCTTGAGGCTTGGCGCTGTTAGACGGAGACGACTGAGTGGCTTGATGCTTGGTACACGATTTTTGCAGAAAACTGCACTCAATAAAAGCCTAAGTCTCTGCCACCCCAAGTACATTCATTGTTTCAACTTATCCTAATGCTTACATGGGTTTGGTGACAGTTTGAACTTTCGACCTTTCGTTCCTTGGCCTACATTCCATTTCTTCTCGATGATATGGCATTTATCTATATTTTATTTGATCCTACGCCTTGAGCGTACATCTACCACTTTTTCAGGATTCATATAAGCCTCATATAAGCGAGTAAACCAATATCAAACTACCTCATGAATTAGAGGATTCTAGCTTATGCAGTATTTCTATCTATGTACCAATGGTCACCAATAATATTCCTATGCACAAATTTAATCTGTTAATTTAATTACTTTACTGTGTTATTACTGTCTCTAAGTTACTGTTCTGTAGTCTTTATTCACTTACAGCTAGGTATACAGGGTGTTTAGTAATATACTGACGATATGCAAGTTCAAATCGTTTAAAAGGCAAGGTGTACGCTTTTATAACAAACTCTCAAGGGATGTCCAAAAAATTGACAATTAACAAATTTAAAAACGTAATTAAACCAAATCTTTATAAAATAGCCTACTATAAAATATCGGATTATTTAGATGATAGAGAAGCTTGGGACTGAAATTGCTCCAACTCGTTCAAAATATTACAATTTAGACATACCTAATTTATTTTCTGTATTGTTATGTATTCTAAAAGGATCATAAAAAACAACCAGCCTTGTTTCTTGCCTTTCTTTCCTGGCTTGGTCGCGAAGGAACAGGCAGTAAAATTGACGTTTCAAAGTGATCCTTATGATTTTAATGAATAAAATATTTGACTTTGACTTTAGTCACGATTTCTCAAAACATAAAAAAAGACTTCTCGAAAAAAAACGACTAGTAATATTATCAAATTTGAAAGAATATCGACGGTTAGGTGATTAATTCGATATAAAACTTACTGCCTACTCTTGCAATTGGTATCCAAAAATAAAGGCCGTAATCCACAAAAGCATAGATTTGCTACTAGTACCTACCTTCTACCGTAGATCTAGGCAGGCATGTATTTTTAATATCTCTTTCGGAAATGGCTGCGGGTTTTGGGTTAGAAAGGGACAACAAAAGATATCTCGAGACGTCACCAATACAGTATCTGTGGATAGATGACAAACATTATGCAATAGCAAAACATAAGTTTAATAAAGTGTTTGTTTTTACATGCTAAAATAAATTTCACATTTCTATGGTAAACATTTCACTAATTTATTTATTATACTCATCAAAATAACCCCTTTCATTTTTGTGCGTATATTACCAAACACCCTAAATACTTAAATCTATACTCAAGCTTTGAAGACTTTATTTCCTTAAAACTAGGTATACAGTGTAATGACCTATACAAGCCTAGTCTATCTTATATTGTAACTTAACTATGTATTTGATTCTACTTTATTTTATTTGCTCGAAAACTTATAGTTCTATTTTGACCGTTCGGAACAAAAACTAAGCTGGCTCTATTTTATTTTAATAAAAATGCATGCGGAGCTGGGGACGGTCAGATACATAGTCAATTAGGACTTTGATTCTGTAAATAATTGTTACTACCTACAAATTAAATCAATCTAGTTTCTTACCTAGAACATTAAAATTTGTCGTAAGCTTGAAATTCCCAGAGGATGTTTACTGTGCGCTCAGGTGTTCTCCTTTATATCACCGCTTGTTGATTATGCACTATATTAGGGTCATCACTCACTTGGCAATAGTATATTGTTATACAAGGGCCGTAAACGATCTATTACTCCTGAGATTATTTAACATATGAGCGAGCGAGGACGCTTTTGACGCTTGATTTCTTATCTTTTTGACTTTTTTTTCTTTGATTTCTCACATTTTTATGCATCCCTTGGGAGTTTGTTATGAAAGCGTACACCTTGCCCTTTAAACGATTTACTAATTTTTTTTTTTGTTGTTGGAACAATCAAATACCTAAATGTTAAATGTGCAAAACGCTGGTATTCGTCAATAATTCCATACAAAAGATTTCAACGCGCTGCGATTGCTACGCACATTATGGTATTCGTTCGTTCGTCCTGGCATTTGTTATTTGCTAGTCAATCTGCTAAGAAAATCAACTCCTATTTCTATGATTTGTGATTGAATCGATGTTGCCAACCCTAAATGAGATCTGCACATTCTGGTAAATATCATACCATCGTGGGATATAACAATGAATATCACTTGTGTAGGTAACTACAATTGGTATTTAATTTTCTCTGATTATGCATGTACTCTAAGCGAGACTTGCGCAACTATGCCTAAACTTATTTAGTGGCTAAATATAATTTAAGGAGTTGTCAAATGGTACAAATACGTCGAATTTAAACATGTTTAGTCAATACGTTTAGGGATCCTTGTGGAAGCTGGCCTAGGTCTAAAGGGAATAAAATATAATGCCATCTACATTATTTATTTTTAAAATTCACAAAAACTAAGACTCGTTTCTCAAATTACTTACACTAGTAAAGTTAGACAACTCAAAATATTTTTGAAGTAAAAATTTCTTTAGGCGCGTTGGGCATTTTTTGAGATGGGAAAAAACCATTGAACTCGCAACACTGTTACCGTTACCTACACCTATGTATATAAGTATCTCGTAATTGTTCAAGTTTTCACTTCTGTCGGCACTCCCGGAGTGCCACTTTTTTATGTGTTTTGAAAGTTACTAATAGGATTTGCAAAAAAACAAGTACATCCAAACTAAACTCTAATTAATAAACTTTACATATGCTAGAGCAGTACTAGGAGCTCTAAACTTCAATTCAAAACATCAGCATATTTGTACCGTTTATCATCGGCGATTCAAAAATCATCATGTCTACGATTATGTGATTTTGATTCCCCGCCCGATTCGATGTTGCCAGTCCAAATTAATATTCTGCACAAACCGTTGGGCGTTCCAAATTTGAAATCAAAATTAATTCACAAGATGGACGACAGAGAAAGTTCGGTCATTGGTCGTGGAACATGCTGCGTGCGCATCTAAGCACGCGCACAAAGATTAAAAGGCTTTCGACAACATCTCAAATGCTTTGTAATAAGGTTAAAATTCGCTAGAATAGCATGTATTTGATAAAATGGTCGTACACTACCGCTCAGCGACTCACGCGCAATACGTCAATTGAGATATAATTGTTCTTTTGTTTATTTGTTTACATTTACGATGCTAAAAACTAATTAATCAGATTGTTAAGTACATCAGTTTGTAAATCGCTTGCCAGTTATTACAATCATGTATTTTACTACTTTTTAGGTAAAACTTTATTTAATGATTGAATGAATTAATGTTTTTTTTTCAAGTTTTATCTGCGATCTGTTTTACAATTATGAGCAATTTTTGAAGTGAAAACTTCTTTAGGCGCGTTGGGCATTTTTTGAGATGGGAAAAAACCATTGAACTCGCGACACAGTTACCGTTACTGTTACCGACACCTCTGTACGTATGTATCTCATAATTGTTCAAGTTTTCAGTTCTGTCGGCACTCCCGGAGTGCCATTTTTTTGTAGGATTTGTGTTGAAGGCTTTGTGAGTTGTGCCAGCTTATTTGATTCTATTTTAAGCTTTTTATTTTCGATGTAATTTGGTATACCTACAGATAGATTATGATTGGGATTGGGACATAGGCTACTTTTACCCAACTGCGTAGGAGGGTAATGCTTTTATTGACAAAACACGCATACAAAGCCACGGGTGGGTTAGCTAATAGTAGGTACATATAATAATGATATGATAACCATATTATCAATATCAATTTGTATGTATGTTTGTTCCAACTGTCACTTTCTATTTCACTCGCTGTAAGCTCATAAGCGTGAAATAATACGTTGATACGAACACCCGCTTAGCAAATAATAATAAAAACTGTTATTTTCGATCTCGATACAGAGACCATGACGATCTTTATGTATAGTGAGGTAATAGTTGTGCAAATATTTGATTGAATAACTTTTTTATATTGAATATTGCGAATAAAAAACTTACACCAATATTTTCGGATTTTCTTAATCTTTCTACTTAAAATATACCTAAATGTACTAAAAGATAAATATAAACCCTTATTAGTTTTTTTATTTAAGTGGTATCCGACACTTCGTAAAAATTACACGTCGGATGGGACTTGAATCCTCAACCTGCCTCGTGATACGAGGATGCGATACCAGTTTCACCACGGGTCCACTGCTCGTCAGTTATTAAGATGTTGCCTTCGAATTTATAATAAGACGAGCTGTTCGCCCGCGACTTTGTTCGCGTGGACAGCGCCAAATAACGAAAATTGTATACGTTATATATACGAGTATATGTATAGTCATAGTTACCAAAAAGGTTTTATTTTCTGTACTCTATGGTTAAAACTAGAGCGCCTCCCACACCCCGTGACCTTCAAGTTATAGGTAAAAAATCTTTTTCCATTATAACTTCGTGGACGCGACGATATCTCTCAAATATTATTTTCTAATATGTGGCGAAGCAAGTGTTTCTTTAATTTACACTATAAAACAAAAAAAAAGCATTTTAATTTTCCCAAAAAACTACGATATGTTCTTTCTCATGATACTCAGTATTTCTTTGTTAAGGTTCATCAAGATGGTCCAGTTGTTTAGTGTCGTGAAAACGTAACAGACAGGCAGACGGACAGAGAAACAGCGTTCGATTTTAAAATAATAGATAGGATGGATTAGTGTAAATGTAGCAAAGACGAGCAGACTTGATAGTTGGCGACACGTCCTAAAAGTTGTTGACTGATTCAAGTACCTAGGTTGTTCTGTAACGGAAACGAACACAACAGAGGACGAAATAGATATGCGGGTCCAAAATAGGTACTCTCTGTGCAGCCCTACATAAGATCCTAGTGTCAAGGCTCCTTTCCCAACGCACCAGGATCCGAATCTATGAAACTGTTATTTAGTCTATCTTGATGTATGGATGTGAAGCCTGGACGCTGACCCAGAAAGAAGAGCGCTAACTTCTGGTGACGGATAGAAAGATGCCAAGAAAGATCCCAGGCCTGGTGCGACGAGAAGATGGCACTCTGCGAGTGAGGTAGAATCGGGAGGTAGCGGAACTGGTGGTCGAGCCCAACATCATAGGCGAAATAAAATCTCATAAATTACGCTGGCTCGGTCACGTTGAGCGAATGGGGGACGATTGTGCTGCCAAACGTGCCTACCTAGGACTGCTAGGCGATCCAGATATCGCTGGAAGGATAAGATGGAGAAAGACCTTCGCGCTCTCCAAGTGTCAGACTGGCAAAAAGTGGCGCAGTAACCAGTGAACCAGTGGCGTCTTTTAGTGTCGGAGGCCAAGACTCGCTTCGGGCGTTATGCGCCAGGTAAATAAGTGTAGATGTAAATTTTAAGGGTATTTAAGGATATTGTTTTTGCTATTCCTAATTCATATGTAACTCATAATGGAGTGAGTTCAGTTATCACGGAAAAAATGCAATCAACAAATTAGCAATCAGAGCAATAATTTATAATCTGTGCAAAAACGCTTAATTGGATGAGACTCGTTGAGAAACACTGGCAGTTAGCACGAAGACATTAAAAAAACTTTTCGTAAGACTCGTCCGGCCAATCATTTCGTATCGATTCTGCCGATTGTGACTTGCTGTTGCCATGTATAAATTTACCCTAGTAATTATTAATAGACGGGAATATCGGTGTTACGACCGATTATTGTTTTGGTTGAGTCAGTGTGTGCACCTGTGATTTGGGGAGTGCGATCCGCTTCAAGCTGAGTCTTGCCCTTCAGAGTGCATGTTATAACCCTGTTTTATTTTTTGACCGTTTATTTGACGTGCAGCTTTTGAAAATTTAGTAGCTTTTCTCGGGTACAACAGGATAAAGGGCCTAAAAATGAGGCAGTCTCGTCCAAAACGGGACTTAATTATGGTCACGTTATGCATGTTTTTTTTAAGTTATTTTTTAGACACCGGCAAGACCCGGGGTATTGTCGATGCATTCCCTACCCTGTAGAAACCTCTTTACATTTCTGAAGCGTACCATGTCGTAGCCTAACGAGAAAATCTCAGATGAAAATGAAAATGAAAACATTTATTTGACACGACACACTACAAAATATAACACAAAAGAAGATGGTGACTCTTTTCGTAATATCGAATCTTGACTTCTGGCTCTAAGAGTGGGTGTAAATAGAAGGATATGTAACAAGAATGCCAGAAGTCAAAGATTACAGGTTAATCAAAAAATACAGGAATATCTCACGCAACTTCCATCATAATTTCAAATTCCAGTCATACCAAAATGGCGTCAGCTCAGCATGTGCTAAGTAGGAAGGCTAGAACCTAGCTACTTAACGCTGGTATTCTGCTGACCCCAAATAGTGTAGATGATAGATTATTCTACATCTTGCAAATATGAGGTAAGAAAGATCGCGTGAAGGGTGTCGTGCAAGATACCCAATTGCCATAACCAACCTATAAAACGACAAAATCATGAAAGTTGTCTTTGGAATATTTTTCTTATCCTTAGTTTGCTTAATTCAGTGATAATTTTCTGTAGTCTGTAAGTACTGTTTTTTTAAATGAAAATTATAATCTATTCGGATATAAAACAAAAATACACCTTACTGGATGCTATAGAAAAGTCACAAAAATATATTCCGTTCCCGAAAATTCAGGTAACATCTACACATGGCAACTCAACTCCTCGCACCAGTGAAGAAGTGGCGCGCTCACAATCAGGATGCGTCTGTTGACACGCAACCACGCACCCGGCACCGATCACACGGAACATTGCCACACAGTGTTGCCATCTTCAGTTATGAGATGTTACTACACCCATGCAACTTTGTTTTGACGTGAATCCTTTTTTAAAATTGCTTCCATAGTAAAAGGCAATTCAAAAAACGAATGATAACAAAATTGGAGGATACAGTTTGGTGTTGCAGCTACATATCTATCATCTCCATCCAAAATTTAATTATATCACTTGATAGTTAAAGGATCAAAGAATTCGTTACGCTAAGTGAGGACTGTGATACATCACGCACGGTAGAGGGGGAATCGCCGCAAAGGTCATTTTGCTGCGTTTCGAGATTTCCATTCAGTATGACCCGAAGGACTTGTTTAACATGATTATAACCTACATAAAATAGCGTATTTTATATTTTGTTTAGAAAATGTTACGTGTTACGTACACGTATTCACATACAACACACGGCTATGTCCATAACAAAGCCACACCTCATTTTTTTACTATATGGAGATGGAACTAGGAAACTCACCTATAACAAAGCATTGCCTCCCAGCTCATGCACATTCACTAGGCTTCAAGCGGCTCTACAGTATTTTCTGTTTCTGTTAAATACTTTTTCTTAACTCCTAAAGTAAAAGGAGGTATTTTGTAAGTTTGAAGCTTTTGTCTGTTTGCCTCTGGCAATGGCAATGGCAACTCCTAAATGGATGAATCGATTTTAATAATGATTTTTTCATCTGACAACTTATATTTGCGAGATGGTTCTTAGCTGTGTACGGTGTATTGATTCCGAAATACAAAGCGTAACCACACAAAAAAGACCTAACTAAATAAACTAAAAATTAAATTAAACTTGATTTAGGATAAAACAAATCTTGATTTTAAACGTGAAAACCTGTAATTGGCTTACTGGTTAACAATCTGTCTTAATAATAAGTTTTAACAGCTGTTGGTTTTCCTACAAATAAATTAAAGTAAATTAAAATAATTTTTAAACTTGTGAATAAAACTATTTTCTCTTCAAGGTGGATTATGGGTTTTTTCGATTCACAATCTCCTGCCACTTTGATTTTTGGGTGCAAGACGGAAAATGAGACCAATAGTTTCAAAATCCACCTCGTGGGGAATTCCTAACGTGGATATGGAACCAACTCTTGTTTCTCTACCATGAGAAGAAAAGAGGGTTAACTTTACACCACAACAGGCGGAGGCGGAGGACCATAAGTTGCCTTCTAAGACCTCCGCCTCCGACTCTGACTTCCGTGGCGCAGTTGGCGAATAGCAAGTTGAGACGCAGGATGTAGCGAGTTCGGTCCCGCCACGAAACAAATGTTTGCATGATCTACAATATTTGTTCCTGGTCTGGATGTTTTTCTATATATTATAAGTATGTATTTACAAAAAAGTATATAAGTAATCTATCAGTTATCTCGTTCCCATTGTACAAGCTGTGCTTAATTTGGGGCTAGATAGCGCTGTGTGAAACGCCCAGCATTATTTATTATTATTATAAGAATAGAACTTTCAGTTAAAATCATCATATCAGCCACAGGCAGGACGTCCATAGGCTTCTCCTTATGATTTTCAGAGTGGCACAATAGCTAGGTACTTTAATATATTTTTTTATTTAATATATGAGGTTGTCTAATACGCTGATATTTCCAGTGCGAGATCTCCCCCTCGAGATCCTTTCTGCCCCAACGGCCATCAGTTCTCCGCTACTTTACCCGCCGTTTGTAATTGAACAAGAAGGATTAAACTTAGTAAATACTTAAAGATTTTATTAAATTCAGATAATAAAACGTGCCAGTTGCACGTCAGCCTTAATCACCATCCTTGATACGACGAATCATCTCCATTATCACCCTTATCTCTTCGTCATAAGAGCCACTTTACCAGATCCAATTACACGTATCTTATCAGCTATACAAATTTACAAATAATTTTAGATCTCTAGTTATAGATAATTGAATAATTTGTGTCTTAATAAATTGTACCTACTTACATTCTTTTTGATAAGAGTTTAAGTACTTCGAGGTAAATAATCCGACACCTAATAGACGACCTCCGTGGCGCAGTGGGCGAGTAGCCGGCTGAGACGCAAGAGGTAGAAGGGTTCGATTCTCGCCACAGAACAAATGTTTACATGCAGATATTTGTTCCGGGTTTGAATGTCTACTACATACCTATTACTAGTTGACCCTTGACATGCATATGACGCGGATGTCACCGATAGAATTGTCAATCGGCCATCATTAGCTGCATCTACGAGTATGTATGAGAAAATTAATTTTCTTCATAATATTTTTTTGCGTGAATTATTCCTATTTTTTAATAGTTATTCTGCTATTCGGGACGGAGACAAATACAACAAATCAAAGATCATATAAATCGGTCCAGCCGTTCTTGACTTACATATACGTGGTGTAACTAACCCGACTTTGTATTATTTAAATAAAAATATGTATATATTTACAAAAAAAGTATATAAGTATTCTATCAGTTATCAGCTCTGCTTACTTTGGGGCTGGATAGCAGCCTGCTTCCTCTGATACGTGACAGGATCAGAGCAAGCAAGTTAGAAAAACCACCACCAAACATTTTGGTAAACTTTCCACCAGAATCAATAACCTTGACAGGTCGTTACTACTTCGGTTCGTTTTTCCGACTAACGAACAAACACCAGGAATATCTCTTGACAGATGGAAAGCGACCTGATAGGGGTAGCTGGGAGCCGTTTGGTGAAGGCCGCACAAGATCAAGCGGGTCTCTTGACTAGGGTCGTTTTATGAAAAACTGTGATATACGTTTAATAGACATCATTACAAAGAATCCATAGCCTGTAAAATATCATTTAGATTTTTTACTGGTTCGTTAATCTTTGGTTATTTTTCTAATTACGTCAGATGGTAAGCGATGATGCAAATTACAATGGAACACGCTTGCCTAGAAGGAACTTGTTCAATCGCGACTTATAGACCTAAGTTGTTTATCAATTTATCAGGAAACAGAAGCGTTCCACTGCGTATATTACTTGCTATATAAATCATCTTTAATAGATCTATAGTATAGCATCGCTCACGGATGGATCCACAGATCTGTATTGAATAGGTAACGCGAGTTCACCTACTTTACATATCCTTAGTTAGAGCGCAGCTCCAACCCTTACAATACATAAATAATTTCAAACAAGTCTAGCTTCGCAGTAGCAAATCAGCGCAGCACGTAGCAGCGGCGCCGCCAGTGGATGCGGTGCCTTTGAATCGGCAGAACGCAGTGTGTAGGCATCCCAACACTAAATTGCCTCAGAACGTCATATTAGGTACAAATAATATAATAAAATACATTTATTTCAGACAAACAAGGTCCATATTTAGTAACAATTATTTTTTACCGCTAAGTTAGTACCACAACCAGAACAAAACACACTGATAAGAAAAATACATTGCAAATCCAGCTTTGATGTCAACAAAGCAGAAGGTAGAAGACATTCGAACCATACAAGAATGGTTAGATACAGTCGAACCTGTTAGAAAACGCATTCAGTATATCGTTGGACCTGGCCCGGATTGATATAAATGTTTGAAACGATTGGTTTTCATACAAATTAACGCACTTGCGTTATCTATAAAATACAGATCTGTGGATGGATCCAATAACGATCAGTCGGCTCGGTGACCCCTCTCACCCGCATTTAAATACAATGCTACCTGCTCCTACCTGCTAATGCGAATGGTAATCGATACCAACGAAGTAATACTGAATCTTTAAAGTGCTGTTGTATGTAAATACATATAATTATGGCATCAAGTAAAACTTATATAGTATGTGGAAGGCGATAGCGATGCATGGTGGGATGAGGCAGGCTCTTAAGCTTGTATGACAATCCCTAAACGTTTTTAGCGACTAAACAAGTTTAAATTTGACGCAACTCTCTAAATCTAATAACTATAGCTAAGAATCATCCAGACATAGTCATGTAACTATCTATGTATTATCATATCCATTAAAAGTTTCCCTGAAAGAGATCGCTTTTAGCGATAAGACCGCCCATTGTACTAAATCAATTTGTAAAAAATTATGTTCTGTAATTTATTTTGAAGAAAGTACGAACGAAAATACATTTATTTGTACCCACAGACAATATTGCAACTATTTGTAACACATTAACCCACATAACATAAAAACAAAGTAAGAGATGATCAGAGAAGCAGGTAGTTACTTCTTCAAAAGAATCTTAAGTCTTCAAAAATCTTCCTTGCTACCACAAAAAAAGTTAAACACTGATTAACGCGTGTTTAAAAAATTCCTTACCAATTTCTTTATAGGATTTTTTTATAAACAGTGTTTTTTTATTGATGATAGCCAAGCGCTTGACCACTACCTCACTTGGTGGTAAGTGATGGTGTGATCGAAGATGGAGCATGCAAGAAAGAACCTATTCACTCTGGACTTGAAGACGAGTTTGGTACGGCAAAGTGGTATGCCGACCAGGTATGGGTGGTACTTCTCGGTATGTCTGCTTGCCCGGTGGTGGAAGGGGGAAGGAGGGATAAGGTCATGAAGGTCATTGCACATTCACCAAACTGAATCTTGTAAATAACTGAAAGTCTGGCTACTCGGCGCCTGTGCTCTAGACTTTGTAAATTGGCTTCCACTAGGGAGTCATCACCAAAGAGTCTAGCAGCACGTCGCTCAAGGGCTTCAAGCTGATACTTGGCCGAGCCATCCCGGAGATGACAGCAGAGTAGTTTCACTTTTTGTGGTAAGACCCCTTTATTCCAAAAGGTTCAAGTTATCAATTTGCCACAAGATCGGTCGGATACCTGGATAGATAGTTATTGTATCCATAGACAATAGACAATAATTTATTTGCTAAATAGCACACATAATACATTTACAAAACATGATTTAAAATGTAAAAGATGAAAACATGTAAGACATAAAACAAAAACAAACAACAACATAATATGAATACTAATAATTAGTGGTTGTGGCCAGTCATCACCTGCCTCAATCATTCTTAATATTACAGGATTAGCAGCTGCCGTATCTCATCTCTCCTAGCCTCTCATAGCCCAGCATCCATTCCATAAGCATTACTCTAACAATAGCCCGAACTCTAATCCATGTGTTGCAGTTGATAGATAGATATAGACATTTATTTCGACACAAGTAACAAACACACAGAAACTACTTACAGTGGATAAGTAAAGACAGGCAATTAAATAAAGACAATTAAAAACACGTTACTTAAACAAAAAATATTAAATAATACTAAAAATACGTACCCAGTCACTATGAGCCCTGTCCCGAAAAAGGGGAATGGCTCAGCATTATACTGAACAATAAACTTATTGCTCAGCGCTGGTTTACAGCCATTAAACCTGCATTGACGTCACGGACGTCAGTCAAAAGTTAAAACTTATAAGTGCCCTATTTGAAAAAGATAAGAAAAAAAATTATTAGTAAAAGAATAATTACAAGTTTTCTGCCCAGCCAATTGTACCTACCTACCTAAGATGTCGAGTAAAACACAGCTAATAATTAATTGATTAATAATTGCAATAGTACTATCATCTGTCTCACCTCCATCTTGTCATAGATTACGAACTAATCTGGCCTCTTACTTGTTGGCTTCGGCCCCGGTAATGCCTTTTTAAAGGTCCAGAGGGCTTAGCCAAGTTACAGTCGATTGGCGATGACGCTAGTCGATACGTCCGAAAATGTATGGGATTTGACACCTGCTATAGAAATATGACGTCATTCAGCGACAACAAATGTATGTAGAAGTCGAATAGATTCGTGGCGAATGACATTTGGCTACGGGCCCAGGGCCCGTAGCCAAGTTACATTCGCTTCGAATCGATTTGATTTCTACATAGGTTGTTGTCTACAAATCACGTGATATTTCCATAGCATGTGTCCAATCCCATACATTTTCGGGCTTATCGACTAGCATCATCGCTAATCGAATGTAACTTGGCTAAGCCCTCAGGCCTCTAACCTGAGTTAAGTAATAAACGCGTGGAATAATAAATAAAAAAAATATGAGGGAAGCAGGCAGTGGAGTTCAGCAGTGGACGTCCTACGGCTGTTATTATAACGAAGATTCCCTTTATTCCCCGAATAAATTGGATGCTTCGAAACATGTTGCCAAATCGATTTTAAAATCGATACTGTTTACCTGAGAATAACCATCGTAATAGAATCGAGTTCGATTGCATTATATCCTTCGCGTAGACTTGTCTAAGGAAAAGCCGGATAGTTTACGCGATTGGCCGGATGACAGTCTCAAAAAGAAAAGAGATAGAGTTCCTTGCAACGCCGGATTTAGAGGTACAATTATTTTCCAAATAAAATGGACAATTTTTTTCAGTCGAGTTTTCCATTAAATAATTTATTGTGAAATCAAGTATAGATTATTTAAACAATTAACAAACATATAAATATAATCGGAAACAAGAATTATGAATGTGACCGAGGAGCGGGTATAGAAGGGTAGGACGCTCAGCAGGGCCATCAGTGGATGAGACTAGCGCAGGATCGTGGCGGGGAGGCCTATACCCAGCAGTGGGTGAAGTCAGGCTGTAGATGATGATGATGTAACGATGTAGTGATAATTTTTTTTTTATATATTGTTATATATATAAAAAAACATGTTAGTTTTTATTGGAAAGCCGGACTTTCCTTCCCTAGAGCAGCGAGTACATCGAATGAGCATCTATTAACACGATCTATTAAGCATTGTTCGATGCGTTACGAAACAGAACGGCGGAATGTTGACGAGAGTGTGTACCGAAAAATCACCGTAAAAATCAAAGTAAATTTGTACATTTAAGCTTATTGCGTGCACGGAGGAATGTGAGAAATGGCATATCTATCTATTTATCTTATCTATATATAAAACAAAGTCGGATTAGTTACACCATATAGAACTCAAGAACGGCTGAACTGATTTTGATGATCTTTGATTTGTTGGATTTGTCTCCGCCCCGAATAGCAGAATAACTATTAAAATATCGGAAAAATCTCGCTCGCACAACGGACCCACGTATTTAGCGACTAAAGTAGTTTTAATTTAACGTATTTGTATGATTTGTCCACCACTAAATACGATTAGGCATCGTTGCTCAAGTCGCCTGTCAATTTGTCCCAATTCGGATGTTAGAACTGATTAAGAAGGCTTTTTATATTTTTCACACCACCTGCTCGACAATGTCAAATAATATGTCATCACCGAAAGCAGGTGATTAAATCCCTGAGCCGGGAGTAATGTTGTACTGAATTTAATTATGCCCTAGCATAATGTGATTTGAATTTGGAACCTCAACTGTATTAAAATTTGAACCAAAGAGACTCAGATAATAAGAACTTATTCGTAAATCGAACTAACCTCTGCACAGAATGCACCAACCTAGATTTGGTTTTTATTGACTCGCAGAAAGTGTGAAAATTAGAGTATTCTCCACGTGGATAAAGCTGTCTGCATCTTGGGCGTGATTTTATCCCTCTCTGCACTCAGGATTCTAGTAAGTCGTGAATTAACTCTACAATCCTTCGTTACGTTCGGGATTCAATATATCGCCCGTGACGCAAAACACTGATTTATTCCCTCGTTTAATAATCCATTATCAACCCCCGACGCAAAAAGAGGGGTGTTATAAGGTTGCATCCTTTATTTGACTGTGTGTCTGTCTGTGGCCTCGTAGTTTCCAAACGGATGGACGTGGTGAATATTAGGTCAGCCGATCCAAAGATTATTAGCACTTTTCCATTTTGGTGAAGGATCTTAGTTGTAAAATGGAATTACAGATTTTTTATTGGCCGGGTTTTTTACAGTTTTGGTTTATATTTGTTATAGATCGTAAATTAGAAGCCATGTTAGAAATAAGGGAAAAATTGAGATTCTATATCATAGCTCGGTTTCCTCAAGCCACAATGAGACCACGGAACCACAGGTAGGCACGGGCGAATAATAATTATCACTCAACCCCGGCCACCCCACAGGGTAGGAAGCTAAGAGTCAGCGCCTGGCACCAAAACTTCTAGTGCGGGAGACCATGACATTCATTTAACACGAGTGAAATATTGGCATAACAACTAACTTATAACAAAATTAACTTCAGAAAACATAAAATCTGAAAAATGTGCAGATGGCTATGCAAATGGAAGAGTTTGATGATTTTCTTATGGATATCATCAGATATAGACAAAATTTATAATGGACTACTTATTTTTATCAAAAAGAGAATCCGTGATATTGGACATCTTGGTAAAGAATGATCGCTGAACATATAAAATAAACCGAGGGATTGAGAACTTCCTCTTTTTTTTGAAGTCGGTAAAAAAATTAATTATATTTGTATGCTTGCGATGTAAAAATATCTTTTTTACGCATCATTAGTATGCCGCTGACAGATAGACAGGTAGACAGACGGACACACATAGGTTTCTAACTTATACGAGTAAGTACTAGGTTACACGCCCGCGGCTTCGCAGGTGTGGGTTTTTAATAAAAACACTAACCACATTTGGCGCAGTCTAGTAAAAAGTAAAAAGTAGCCTAGGTATGTCCCAATCCCGGTTATAATCTATCTATATACCAAATTTAATCGAAATTGGGTCTGCCGTTTAGTCGTGTGTCGTATACCTAACAAACAGACAGAGAGACAGGGTTACTTTCGAATTTATAATAATAGAGATTAACGTATGAAATTGCCGTTGTGCATGAAAAATTCAAACAATTTTTTTTCTAAGTTTTATTTATATAATCAAAGTATTTACTCTCACTGTCTCACATTTCTGCCATCTCATGGGAAGGTCATTAAAGCCTTTGCGGTAGAACTCTGGGGTCCTGGACTGTGAAGGCATTTTGAACTGCTTTCTGGGAATAAAAATTTTTACCATGTAAAAAATTGTCCAAATTGCGGAAAATATTGTAGTCAGTTGGGGCCAGGTCCGGCGAGTACGGAGGATGACGGATGGTTTCTAGCTGCAGGTCCTGTAGTGCTAAAACGGTTTCTCGAGCAGTATGATGTCTTGCGTTATCATGGAGCTATTTTGGTGAAGATCGGTTGACGAGTCGGCGCTGTCTCGCTGCGAGTTTCGCCATCATTGTTCGAAGTTCTGTAATGGTAGACATCTGCTGTTATTGATTAACCGGATCTAAGGAAGTTGTAGTAAATTACACCATGAAGTGACCACCAAACAGTTATAATCACTTTTCTATGGGTAAACTTTGCCCTAAAGCATTGTTGCGGAGTTTGACCTGGAGTCAGCCATTGCGTTCTTCGCTTACGATTATCGTAAAGAATCCACTTTTCATGATCAAAATCCCTTCATTTCTGCCGGACGCACGGCAGTGCATCGTAGGGCACGTTCTTAAGGTGCATAGCCTACGAGGCAAATTCGACTTTTAACGCAGTTTTTATTCTTTTCAGGTTGTTTTTAACACGGTCTCTTCGACTGTAAGCGAGATTTATAAAACGCGAGACAAAGGCCTTTGTTGGGCGTGACTCTGATGGATTTCGTGACGTTAATGTACTTATACAAACCAAAACCAAAACCCAGTGGTAATACGAACCGTATTTCAAAGGAGGAGAGCCTAAAACACGCATTAATAAAAAAGGTGAAATATTTTTGTGTGTGGCTTTTGTTATGTATAAGTGGTATATTAGGGTGAAAATTTTGAATCTAAAGCACTTTTTTAGAGTTTTTTTTATAAAATTTTGGTCTGATGATGGAATCCATGAGAAATCATCAAACTTTTCAATTTGCCAAAATCTTTCTTCACCACGTCAACCGATTTTGATGATTATCTGAATTCGATTATATTTTTGTTAAAACGTTACTTGTTTATAAGACTTGCCTATTTCACGACCTCTGAGTAAATTTATTTGACGGATAGTAATCATTCTCTCTTTATCTGCTTTCATGTGAAAACAAAAGACGAATATATTTTTAATCCGTTGGATAGCTACTTAATTGATCGAGCGATGCGAGATCCCTAAATCAACTTGAACAAATCGGCGTTGTATCTATGTATGTATGTTTGTTTGTCCGAGGATAACTTTCGAAGCGTTTATCTCATCATCATAAAATTTCGTACATAGGTAGGTAGTGATGGCTCAATTTTGGTGTGACTCAAAGACCTAAAATTGTGGGGGGTTTTTGAGATATTAGGGTTCAAGAGGGGTAAAAAAAAAACAAAATGGGACTATCTGGTCAAGTGGCACGTCTAATAAAAAGTCCTTATGAGTACATTTTGACCCCGTTTTTATTTTTAGTTTATACTTTGTAGTTTTTAAGTTATTAGCCATAATAAAAACTGAACTTTGACAAAATTCACAGGGTACACCAGTGACCTCACAGTGCTGAAATTTGGTATGCATGTAGCTTTAGTGACACAAATATAGGCAAAAGTCTGAAATCCAGAATAACTGCAATTTCTACCCCAAAAAATTGTAACCACATAACATGAACTCCCGTTACCTGTAATTTGAATGAAACTGTAGGTCAAATAAAGTAGTTATCTATTTCGTGGTACTATTTTGATAGTCAAAGATTACGAATATTTTTCCTATTTTTTTATTGGAGACTCGCGAAATCTCAGTTCGGGGCGAACCACTAGTTTTAGCAACTGCTAAAAAAAAAACAGCGTGGGTAGTTAAAATTAATTCTCTCAATTTCAAATGCCAAAACTTATAACCGCAGTATTATAGACTGTAGTATAACTGGAAGTAAAACAAATTCTACTGTATCCATAAATCTATTACATGATCGTTCAAAAACCTGTCTTACTGCCTTGTAATAGAACTTATCTCCCCAGATGAGAAGTATCTAAATCTCGAGAGCGACAAGGAAAGAGCCAGAGATTAGAAGCCGTTTCAGGCAAACTCGAACAAAAAACCTACATATAGAATCGTATTCAAATCTCATAAGGGAATTCCATTCGAAAATCAGTCTTATCGTACAGGTATAGAGTCCATCTGTCTAGAAGAGAGGTGCATCTCAAGAGCACAAGGACGTTTCAGGCATTCTTGAAAGAAAAATAATAAAAAAATCATATCCCCCACGGTCATTCAATAATGTGTCTTATCCCACCGGCATAGAATAGGTGTCGTTAGATGAGATATCTTGTTATTGTAAAATCTGTCTTATCGCGGTGGTATAGGGTTGATCTCCTCAGATGAGAAGAGCGACAAGGACGGTAGAGCGGAGAGGAAGCCATTTCGTCTGAAGTATTGATCGCCGCCCGCCCAGACGCGGCGCCATCCAGGGCGGGCGGCGGGCGGAGAAGCCGTTTCGTTAATCTCGCTGTCTACGGGGGGATTTAAATGGGAGGTTGTGGTGTTTTTTGTTGCTATGCGGTAAATGTAGATGAAAGATAAATGAAGACAGTTGAATTGTAATTTATAGGCTTTTAAACCTCACATACATTTTTTGTGGTATATATCCTGTATAGAGGATTGTGTGGGTGTTTTTACTATTGTTACGCCGAGGCTGTTAAACAATGAGTAATAATCGTAACTTCTCGAACGCTTTTGTCTTGCTGCGTTATTGTTGTTATTGTCTGCGGTTGCGCACAATGGAGTGGCCATTGTGTCGAGGGACCGACCCTTTTCCTGGAACGATCGAGATCCTTCTCGAACAATCGAAATGTGTGGATATAAATAGGCCGGAGAGATGGCCGGACAGTCAGTCTCGAATCAGTCTCGAGTCTGAGTGAGTGAGTCTCAGCGAGGCCCTGGAGGACTGACGTGGGAAGGGTCTCGCGTGAACAGTAGTTGCTCCCGAGTCAGTCTGGATTAAGCTATACGTGCGATCATTTCGGTGACTTTAAGTGGTGCAACAGTGGTGTGAATTAGTGTGTTGTGATTACGTGTGACCAAGTTCGTGTATTCATCGTTTAGTGCTGAATAAAAGTGCTATTTTGGTTAAATCGATTCCCATTATTTTATCCCGAACCCTCAGATCGTAACAATTTGGTGTCAGAAGTGGGATAAAATAATGCCGGTTCTCCCAAAGGATAACGTGGACGGTGTCAGGACGAGAGGTCAACGACAACAGGAAATGGATGAAAGGCGGTTTGGGGAGTCTCCGGTTCAAGAAGCTCGGCAGAGTCGTCAGCCGATGGAGATGGAATTAGCCGCCGCCGAATCATTTGGAGCATCATCATCATCATCCGTGGGGCAAGCTCCTGTGACAGGCGATTTTGCTGCTATTATGGCCATGCTTTGTCGTTAACAAGAAGAGCAGCGACGTTGGCAGGAAGAACAGCGACGTCAGGAAAAAGAGCAGGCTCGGTTGCAGGAAGAACAGCGACGTCAGGATAAGGAAGAGCAGCGTCGTCAGCAAGAAGAGCAGACTCGGTTGCAGGCAGAACAGTGACGTCAGGATAAGGAAGAGCAGCGTCGTCAGCAAGAAGAGCAGGCTTGGTTGCAGGAGGAAGAACGCCGTCAGCATAAAGAAGAGAAGCATCGTCAGCAGGAAGAGCAGGCTCGGTTGCAGAAGGAACAGCGACGTGAACAGGTGGAGCAGACTCGGTTGCAAGAGGAACAGCGACGTCAGGATAAAGAAGAGCAGCGTCGTCAACAGGAAGATCAGCGACGTTGGCCATAAGAGCGTGCTCGACTGATGAGGGAATCGTTCGGTTCATCTGGAAAGGAATTCCAGGAAGTGAAAGAACAGATAGAAATCATGAGAGCCGTGTTTTGGAGGCTGGAATTGGGATCGCTGATGAGAAAGGGACTCTGGGTGTCCTGAAGTACTGGAGACGGCAATGTGGCTCCTCTAGTTGCTACATCTTCAGCGCGAGGTGCGCCTAAAATTGTTCGTGTTGATCGGCTGCCGCGATATGAGGCTAAGAATGCTCGGGACGAGCATGTTTTAGGAGGGGGCAGTGTTACGCCGAGGCTGTTAAACAATGAGTAATAATCGTAACTTCTCGAACGCTTTTGTCTTGCTGCGTTATTGTTGTTATTGTCTGCGGTTGCGCACAATGGAGTGGCCATTGTGTCGAGGGACCGACCCTTTTCCTGGAACGATCGAGATCCTTCTCGAACAATCGAAATGTGTGGATATAAATAGGCCGGAGAGATGGCCGGACAGTCAGTCTCGAATCAGTCTCGAGTCTGAGTGAGTGAGTCTCAGCGAGGCCCTGGAGGACTGACGTGGGAAGGGTCTCGCGTGAACAGTAGTTGCTCCCGAGTCAGTCTGGATTAAGCTATACGTGCGATCATTTCGGTGACTTTAAGTGGTGCAACAGTGGTGTGAATTAGTGTGTTGTGATTACGTGTGACCAAGTTCGTGTATTCATCGTTTAGTGCTGAATAAAAGTGCTATTTTGGTTAAATCGATTCCCATTATTTTATCCCGAACCCTCAGATCGTAACACTATTATCGGTTTTAGAGCTCCGTAGTCGAACTAACGCGTATGGTTTCGTCATGTTCTTTGTTATCGACGATGGTTACCACTAAACATCAGGTGGGCAATAAGTTCAATCTGCAAAAATGTATAACATACCTCGCCTTTCTGCCTGTCTGTCTGTGTGTCCGACCAGATACAGTCGTTTTATTCGTAGATTATTTGCTGTAAAGCTGAAATTTGTCATGAATTTTTATTGACGCTTAAAGTTCTAAAAATTAGACACTAAAACGATATTTATTAAATTAGTAAGACGAGAAGACCATATAGAAATATTTTTATTTTAAATCTTCTATATAGGTACATAAAACAAAGTCGGGGTAGTTTTACCACATTTATAACTCAAGAACGACGGGACCGATTTTGGTGATCTTTGATTTGATTGATTTGCCTCCGCCCTGAATAGAAAAATAACTATTAAAATATCGGAAAAATTCACGCAAAAAAATTATGAAGAAAATTAATTTTCTCATACTATGATGCAGCTAATGATGGCCGATTGACAATTCTACTGGCGACGTACATTGGCAGCCCGCGTCAAAGCAAGGCGGTACGAACTTCGGCGGGGCAGTTAATTATTTATGAATATATATTATATATAATAGAAAAATCTTCTACTTTATCATGTTATAATTTAAATATTTGTATTATATTTTACTTACCTACAAAGTGTACATTCAGTATTAAAAAAAATAGTCTACTTTTAAGTATAAGGCCCGTTTCCCACGTTTACATATTCATTTTTCAATCGCAATTATTTTAATTCTAGACTTCAATAAGCAAAGGTTGTCTGTAATAGTTCACTTGGGAAACCCACCATAAGGCAAGCTTACAAAGCATATACTTTGTAACTAGTTACCAACCTATCCCTTTTTTCCTAGAACCTGATAAACAATGACAGACTTGCAAACAACCTGGTTTCTCAGTAGATAAAATTAAAATACATTTAATTGTAAAACCTCCAAAATGGATCGCGGTTCTGTATAAGATAAGAATAAATATTAACATCTATGCTGCATATATGGCTGCATCTCAACTTCTATTGACAACACCATCACATGGTTCAGCAGCCTTTCATGGCAGCTTCCGCTATGCCGCTACCAAGTGTTGGAAAACAATCCCACCACCCCTAAAAAATATTATTAATGTTGATGTGTTTAGGTTAAAGTTAAAAAACACATGTGTTTACCTTACAACTCAACCAACCATGGTAGGCATAGTAGAGGCAAATCCCTCTTATTGCTCACTCTTCACTCTATGCGTCCCTTTGCTTTTTATTGGTCAGTAATGATTTGTGTTTCCTTTAGTGTGTGTATATTGCTACTGTGGATGTTTTTAGTGTAGTATGTAGTATGGTTAGGGGTATGTATATAAAATTAATGTTACATTTAGTTAATAGGACCTACTGTCAGGTTCTGTTATTAGCTGATTAGTGAGGTCGTCCGTGAAATCAAAACTGGCCTCAGCAGAAGACCAGCGCTTCAGCACGGTAACATGCAGCAGCCTATGCTGAGCAGGCCTTTTCGCCATCACACTTGAATTATATAATAAAAAAACGTGCCTTTGTTATTGTTAATTTTATGTCTAATGTAATATGTTTAGTTTTAATTGTGTAAGATTATAAATAATAATAAATATGGCTGGACATTTCACACAGCGCTATCTAGCCCCAAACTAAGCAGAGCTTGTACTATGGGAACCAGATAACTGATAGAATACTTATATACTTTTTTTTGTAAATACATACATATAATATGTATATAGAAAAACATCCCGACCCGGAACAAATATCTGTAAATCATACAAACATTTGTACCGCGGTGGGAATCGAACCCGCTACCTCCTGCGTCTCAGCCGGCTATTCGCCCACTGCGCCACGGAGGTCGTCAAATTATGTTCTTATGATTCTATTGTGATGCGAATAAATTTATTTATTTCTTATCTTTCAAATATATAGAACAGCGATCATCTTTATTTTCTGCGAAACAGCTTCTGCCCGCGAAGCCACGAAGATAAAAAAAGAAAAATAGTTAAATTATCTATTAAACAGCACAGCTAAGTATCCCTCCACCGGATGAAAATAGGACTTGATAAAGGTTAATGATAATCTGGAAATCTATAGGGGAGGCCTGTGTTCAGCAGTGGACATCATGCGGCTGATATGATCTTACAGCACTCTATGTATTTATGTATGTATGTCTTAAGTGTAATGTAAGACATTATTAGAAGGACCCCGTTTCCCTCCCAGATTTAAGCCAATAGGAACTCAACACATTCAATTGAATCTCAAACAATTTTCTCTGCAGAGATAGAATGCTACTCCCTGGCACTCCCTGCTTCACCTGCTACAGGCTAAACTATATCTTGGAGCACAAATAATAGAGTCATTTATCACATAACAGGATTTAGCTCCACTTATGACCTTTCCAATGTGAGTAGGAAACGAGATCGATTCTCTGAAAACCAGCCCTTACAAAGCAAATTCGAACGTAACTCCAATAAATACAGTTGCCAATTGAATATCTACGAAATGATAGAACAATCTAAATATAGAACGTGCAAAGATGGTTCTCTGGGGAAAATCCAAGGGTGGAGCGCACGGGATTCTGGTCCGAAGGTAGGCGGGACGCGCGTGAACTAGGGGTGAGAGTTGCGTGTGCTTTGTTGAAGTTAGGATGTTATGCTGTTGGGGATGTGAAAAGATCGATTTGCTCTAGGGAGAAGGCACGTTAGATAGTCACTGTGCATTGCAGGTTTGAACTTTCCTTTTAAGTAGGGTTACCATTTATTTATAAATACGTGACGAAAAAACTTTTTTCCCCTTTTTAAGCTTATTGCGCGCACGGTATGCGATTTTCCATAGTTTATATGGAGAAGGAATGGCGAAATTTAAAAATAATTTTATAAAAAAAAGAAGAAAGCTTAATGAATTACGGTCGAATTTCGATCCCTGTGCACTAGCTACAATCTGTATCTATATATAAAACAAAGTCGGGTTAGTTACACCATTTATAACTCAAGAAAGGCGGGACCGATTTTGATGATCTTTGATTTGCTGGATTTGTCTCCGCCCCGAATAGCAGAATAACTATTAAAATATTGGAAAATTTTACACCTATAAAATTATTACGAAACTTCATTTTCTGATACATAGATGTAGCTAATGATGGCCGATTGACAATGCATTGGCAGCCCGCGTCATATGCATGTGAAGGCGGTACGAAATTTGCCGGGTCAGCTAGTTTAGTATAAATACGGAATGCGTGACAATAATCCTGTATACACAGGACGTATGGCAACCCTACATTTAGCCTATGAAAGGTTTTATGTTTATTTCATGGGTAGAAAAGATGGCGTTCGTGTAGGGTTTTTAGTAAATTAGAATATGTAGGGATGTTTTCGTGGAAGATATTTGGAGCCATCATTTTTTTTTAGTTATTCTCTAAAATAAGGCTCTGTTCAATATGTATTTCCATCGAGCTCACTGCCAAAGAGTGGAACGACTTGCCCGAGTCTGTGTTTCTTGATAACTACAAACTAGAGGTCTTCAAGTCGCGAGTGAACAGGTTTCTTCTAGGCAAGCGTGTACCACCGTAGACCGCATCATCGTTTACCATCAGGCGAGATCATAGTCAAACGCAAGCCATCGGCAGGGAATCCATCCACACACCTTGGAGACGATGTGGTCGCGCACCGTGAGGTTCCAGAGTAATTTTCTCCCGCGAACAATTCGCTTGTGGAATGGTCTCCCTGCCGAGGTTTTGCCCAGGGACTACAGCATGAGTTTCTTCAAACAGGACTTTTTAAAAATTTTAAAGGGTCGGTAACGGGCGAGTAATACCTTTGGTGTTACAAACGTCCGTAGGCTACGGTAACCGCTTACGATCAGGTTGGTATGCCCCTTATCACATAAGGATATTAAAAATAGTTTACGTCCTATTCTCAGACTAAGTCAAGTCAAGTCAAATATTTTTATTCATTAAAATCACAAAGATCACTTTGAAACGTCAATTTTACTGTCTGTTCCTTCGCGAACAAGTCAGGAAAGAAAGGCAAGAAACAAGGCTGGTTGTTTTTTTTAATGATCCTTTTAGAATACACAACAATACAGAAAATAAATTCTAAAACATCTAAATTGTAACATTTTGAACGAGTTGGAACAATTTCAATCCCAAGCTTCTCTATCATCTAAATAATCCGATATTTTATAGTAGGCATTTTTATAAGGATTTTGTTTAATTACGTTTTTAAATTTGTTTATTGTCAATTTTTGTACATCCCTTGGGAGTTTGTTATAAAAGCGTACACCTTGCCCTTTAAACGATTTACTAACTTTATGGAGTCTACAAGTGGCAACAGCGAGTTTATCGTTATTTCTAATATTAAAATTATGATTATCGCTATTTTTCTTAAACAAATTAATATTTTTGTGAACATACATCAGATTTTCATAGATGTATTGACAGGGGAATGTCATAATATTTATTTCTTTAAACTTATTGCGTAATGATTCTCTGGGGCCCATATTATAAATTGCACGAACAGCCCTCTTCTGCAGCACAAAAACGGTGTTTATACGGCAGTATACCGTATGACATAATGCTGTGGAAGTAGCTGAAGTAAACTAGTCTTGCTGTGTCTACTGCTGTAAAAAGACGGATCTATTTGACTGCGTATTCTGTAGAGCTAAGTCTCTTCGACAACCTATCAATGTGAGGGCCCCATTGAAGCTTATTATCTAGGGTTATAGCTAAGAATACGGTGGTGTCCACAAGAGCCAACTCCTCGTCTTTGATTTTTATATCTGCTTTAACATGTGTAACATTAGGTAGTACGAGTATAAATCATAAATCCTACCAAATATACACATAAAATTTCATAAGAATAGGTCAAACCGTTTCGGAGGAGTTTTGTTACAAACACTGTGGCACGAGAATTTTATATAGGTATTAGAGAATTTAAAACAAGTAACTTTTTAACGGGCACTGGAAAGCGCAGAATAGGACGGCCCCCTATGGAAAGACAACCTGATAAAGGTTGCTGGGAGCCGTTGTGTGCAGGCCGCACAAGATCGGTCGCTCTGGAAATCTATGGGGGAGGCGTATGTTCAGCAGTGGATGCCCAGTGGCAGATATGATGATAATGATATAGATGAACTTTTTAACAAAAATATAGCCCACTTCAGAAAATCAAAACCAGTTATTTTAATTTAAAAACCAAACCACGGAGCCGATTTTATGAATTTTCTATAGAACCAATCTGAATGTAAATCCTTTCAAATAAAAAGAATTTTCCAAATCGGTTGATGAATCACGGGGTTGTAAGAAAACATATATAACTACCTCCGTGGCGCAGTGGGCGAATAGCCGGCTGAGACGGAGGTAGCGGGTTCGATTCCCGCCGAGGAACAAAAATATTTGCATCATCTACAGATATTTGTTTCGGGTTTGGATGTTTTTCTATATATTTTCTATAAGTACGTATTAACAAAAAAAAAGTATATAAGTATTCTATCAGTTATCTGGTTCCCATAGTACAAGCTCTGCTTAATTTGGGGCTAGATAGCGCTGTGTGACATGTCCAGCAATATTTATTTATTTATAAAAAAAAATATAAAAAAAAACCGAATTGAGAACCCCCTTTTTTTTAAGTCGGTAAAAAAAAGGCTTGGACTCTGGTGTTAGAAATAGACCGGTAATCGATGTGCCCTTTGTCCACGGCATTTAGAAATGCAGTGATGCATACGCAAATATGCCACACTTAGATAGCTGAGAGGCGTGGAACGTGGAAGTACCAACTCGTACAGCACCTACTCATCTGCTGATAACGACTGGGGGCTATTCTCAAATTAACAATCTACGTACTTGTTGTTGAGTTTAATGTTTTTTTTCCTTTTTTATACTACATGGAGATGGAACAAGCATATGGCCTACCTGTTGTTAAGTGGTAACCATCGCCTATAGCAAAGAGACATTTGACATTTATAATTAACTAGCTGACCCGCCGAACTTCATACCGCCTTGACATGCATATGACGCGGGCTGCCACCATCATTAGCTGCATCTATGTATGAGTAAATTAATTTTCTTTATAATTTTTTTTTCGTGAATTTTTCCGATATTTTAATAGTTATTCTGCTACAATAATAAGTACATAAGTTTTTAGGAAATTCATTTTTTTATGGTAAGTACCTAATGAAAAGAACCTTTAATACTTTTTTGAATAAGACATCAATGTTCTTAATAATAACAAGTAATTACTACAGTTGCCGTAATTTGACGTTGAGTCAACTTGCATTTGCGTTACGATTTAACCTTAAACGATGCATTAAATTTATCTCAAACATTTATTTGACAAGATTAACGGTAATTGGTCTAAAAATAGTATAAAAATGGATTTTTTTTTGATGACCTAACATGCCCTTTAAGAATTATATAGACCGTATGTTTTTTGTTAAAGTAGCTCGGAAGTTAATTGTAATATAAAAAAATATAAGAATCTGTTAACAGAATAATTCGAGTGAGTTAGATTCAGGGCCACACTAATGCGGGTTCCTCAGTTCCTGAAGCTTGTAATACAGACATACCTACATTACGTATTTACATTATTTGTGTTGTGTGTACTTACGATGATTCATCTGTGGTAGGTACAAATGGAGAAGTATACAAAAGTATAATAATAATAATAAGTTATTTATTCAACAACAAACTTCAAAATTTCAATTCATATAATACAATTCAGGATGGATAACATAGGTACCCGAACTAGGATTGACCTGTATGATGGCATACCTATACCTCCCTCCGGACTATGCTTCATAATGTGTGTGATCAGTGAATGTATGTGTGAGCGTGGGAATATGTTGGTTGTGTGATTTGTGTGTGTGTGTTTGTGTGCGCGAGTGTGTGTCAATATGCATGCGAGGATATGTGGTGAGTGTATGTGTGTGAAAAGGTGTGGGTGGGTATAATATCGATCCTAGCTGGATACGTTACGTATAAACACAGAAAACATAATAATATATATATATAAATAAATAAATATCGCTGGACATTTTACACAGCGCTATCTAGCCCCAAACTAAGCAGAGCTTGTACTATGGGAACTAGATAACTGATAGAATACTTATATACTTTTTTTTTGTAAATACATACTTATAATATATAGAAAAACACCCAGACACGGAACAAATATCTGTAGATCATGCAAACATTTGTTCCGCGGCGGGAATCGAACCCGCTACTTTCTGCGTCTCAGCCGGCTATACGCCCACTGCGTCACGGAGGCAGTCCTATATATATATATATATAAAGGAGGAGGAGTATATATATATATATATAAAGGTTGTCTGGAAGAGATCAAGTTTAGCGATAACACAGCCAATTGTACTATCACGTATAGTTTTAAGTGTTTTAAATATGATTTGTTAACTTAAGTGTGGTATAATCGAGGCAAATCACCCGCCCGATGGTCGAATGGCATTGAAAGCGTAGCTGGGTGTCAGTTGATGAGACTCGCAAGGGACCGGAAATAACAAATTAAAAAAAAAATCACAAAAAGAAAGTGGTTTATGCTCGAAAGTTTTCCAAATTGGTACCTCCAACTTATCACGAACAGAGTGTGCAAGTTGCTCGTTATTAGTCCACTATAATTAAGATTAACCATAAAAAGAATTAACCGAAATTCTCTTTCTTATAAAAACGGAAAATGTCTACTTAGAAACAGTTGACAATCGCGATTTCAAGTAAACGATAAAGATCAGTAAACAGGAACACATCTCGAGTGTTGTACAAACAGGCAACATGACACAATCTTTCGAATTATTGAGCTATTATCTGGAGCTAACCTACTTTTACAGATAATCGGTTTTGTATAGTAATATTTTATTTTGTGTTTGATAAAAGAGCTACTGAGTTTACTGGTCAGAAAACACGTCAGAAAAATGGAGCATTCTAGATTAACACAAAATATGTGTGTTTTTTGTTGTCTTGTCATCACATTGTTGGTTCAAACGTATTGACTTTAAAAACTGATTATTTTAGATATACTATCTTCTTCTATTTTATTCTACTCGTATCTTCTTTACATAGTATAAAATGAAATCGCTTCCGCTGTCTGTTACCTTAGATCTTTTAAACTACCTACTCAACGGATTTGAATGTAGTTTTCAGCAATAGATAGAGTGATTCAAGAGGAAGGTTAATATAGAATAGAATAGAATAGAATACTCTTTATTGCACACCAACATAATTAAAATACAATAAAAATACACAAAAATTAAGGTAAGTACAATGGGCGGTCTTATCGCTAAAAGCGATCTCTTCCAGACAACCTTTGGATGGACAGGACAAAACAAAATCAAAAAGACGGCGGTGTAAATACGAGTATATTCATAAACGTACATAAACTACCTATACTTACTAATAAACTAAATATATATACTTACAAATATAATAATATATACTTATATATATAAACTACAATAAAGGAGATAAACATAACGATAAACTAGCAGTGCGTAGACAAAGAAAGGAAATGGTTGTATACCTTAGCTTTGAAGATAGGAAGAGATTTAGATGATCTAATAGAGAAAGGTAAAGCGTTCCACAGCCGCATAGCTTGAACTGTAAAGGAGTCACCATAAAATTGAGAACTGTGGACAGGGGTTTGGAGACTTAGAGCTTCAGATGAGCGTAGATTTCGATCATGCGCCTGGTGCAAGAACACAAAACGCTCCTTTAGATAGGATGGTGAAGAAGGATTGAAAAGAATGTTAAAAAGAAGGGACAGAATATGTGCATTCCGGCGAAGACGGATAGGGAGCCACTTGAGTTTTGCGCGAAATTCTGAAACATGGTCATATTTGCGCAAGCCAAATACAAACCGAATACAAAGATTTTGAAGGCGCTCAAGTTTGCTCAATTGGACTTCAGAAAGGTCGAGATAGCTGACGTCGGCGTAATCTAAAATAGGGAGTAGAAGGGATTGTGCAAGCGTAATTTTGGTGGCGGTTGGTAAAAAGTTGCGAAGTCTTCGCAACGAGGCTGAGGACGCAAACATTTTTCGGCTGATCTCGGCAATACACGGCTCCCACGATAGCTTGGTGTCCATAATAATGCCTAAGTTTTTCACCGTCTGACTGATACCTATCTGAGCCCCATTAAAAACTACAGGTGGAAGTTGCTCAAACTTTAGCCGGGGAATCATTTTGTGGCTACCAATTATGATAGCTTGTGTCTTCTGTGGGTTTACTGTAAGGCCAAAGGATTTGCTCCAATCACAAATTCGGTCCAAATCTGAATTTATTATGCTGATTGCTCCGTTAATGTTATCAACCGTAGCTTGTGTATAAATTTGTAAATCATCTGCATACAGGTGGTAGGAAGAAGATAATTTTTGAGATATTGAGTGAATGAAAACAGAGAAAAGAAGAGGAGATAAGACGCCGCCTTGAGGGACACCAGCGGAGAGACTGCACCATGAAGAATAAGTATCTCCAATACGGATGCGCTGCCGGCGTCCAAACAAGTAACTACGAAACCAGTCAATAGCCGTTGGAGATATGTTAAGAGAGTGTAATACACCGAGAAGTATATCGAAATCGACGTTATTAAAAGCATTGCTGAAGTCAAGGAGTGACAGTACTGTCACCTTCCCACTGTCCATTCCAGACCGAATGTCATCAGTAATCTTGATGAGCGCTGTGACTGTGCTATGCCCGGGGCGGAAGCCAGATTGGTGAGGATTTAACAGGATATTATTGGATAGGAAGGTACTGAGTTGTTGGTGTACAAGACGTTCAAGGACTTTTGATAGGAAGGGAAGTATGGATATTGGGCGATATTCGGAAAAGGATGATGGACTGGGTTTTTTAGGTAAGGGAATGACCTGTGTTTCTTTCCAGGCGTCAGGAAAGGAGCCGGAGTCGATTGAGGCATTCAGGATGTAGGTGATGATAGATACAATTTCATTAAGGATTGGCATAATCATGTTCCGACTGACACTGTCACTGCCAACAGCATTTGAAGTGATAGATGTTATACTCTTCTTAACATCACAATCGTTAATATGTATAACTAGCTTCCGCCAGGGGCTTCTCACGCGTTATTTGTCAACAAAAAGTAGCCTATGTGTTAATCTACGTGCATACACATACAGATTTGAAAGTAACTCTGTCTCTCTGTATGTTTGTTAACTTTTCACGACTTAACGACTCGACCGATTTTGATGGAATTTGGTACCTATATATTTAGATAGATTATGAATGGACTTGAGATATAGCATACACTTTACGCGACTGCGCAGAAGGAGGGTAATGTTTTATTGACAAACCACGCATACGAAGCCGCGGCCGGGTTATACTGCCTGTTCCTTCCGAGTGGAATCCCGACACAGCCCGAAGACGTCGCGGCAGACCAAAGAGAAGATGGAGTGACGAGCTCACTAATTACCGAGCGGACTGGACCATCTTAGCGCCTGAAAGAAGTGTCTGGAACGAATGGGGGGAGGCCTTTGCCTAGCAGTAGGACACAGTGGGCTGATAATAATAATTTGTTTTGAATAACGAAACTAGGCAATTGAAATAAATAATAGGCCATGTTTAAAATTGAGGTTAAATGAGTGACTACCCCTTATACTTAGGTTATCTTCACGGGTCTGCTACGTACTAGGGATGCACGATTTTTTGCTTGGAATAGATTTTTTGGATTGCATCGTAATTGATCTTCAGATCGGATCGTATGCTCTTGAATGGATCTCAAATCAATTCAAAGTATACATTTTTAATGCAATATTAGCCATAGCGAGTCAGGAGTTCAGTCAGATGGCACTGAAGCGACTATCGCCAAATATAGTAGATTATTGTACATAGATGCTGCCAAATTACTTTTCTGTTTACTGAATAACCTTATAACATTAAGAAGATGAGGTTTTTGTTTATATTATGAATACGATCTAATTAGCCTTACTTTTTAATCGATTCGAGACAAAAATCGCTAGATCGTATGCCAGGGAATTGATCTTCATAAAAATTTATTCAAAATGTAACATCTCTGCTGCTACTGAATATGAGATCCGAAGGTGTCCATCATCCAGATTCATATAGTTCATATGTTTGTTTATTTATTGGTTACTCAATCACGTCGTAATTGAATCGATGAAATTTATTATGTACGTAGATTATAACCTGGATTAACACATACCTAGGCTACTTTTTATTCCATAAATCAGGTCCCATGTTATACAAATGGGGTGTCAACTCAAGTTGTAACAGCGAGTTTAGCTTTATTTCTAGGCTACCTACACGTTTAATTTAAGTTTAATAAAGTTGAAATTACGATACAAGGGTACAGCATTCATAATTTATATAAATATCCAAAACTATTGCGAGATTCTTCAAACAATGTGTAACTAAAATTCAATAAAATTAACCATAATTCACATGGCGTTGTAGGTAGGTAAGCATGTTTACAATACGAATTTATTATAATATTATCGCATTTATAATATACTAGCTGACCAATCCGCAGTTTCGCACGCGTAGTTTTTCAATAAAAACATTACCCTCCTTCTGCGCAGTTGGGTAAAAATTAGCCTATATCACCCGGGGATAGTGTATCTTCCCAACGGTGAAATAATTTTTAAATCGTTCCAGTAGTTTCGGAGCCTATTCAATGCAAACAAACAAACAATCAAATTTTTCCTCTTTATAATATTAGTATAGAAGTCTGATTTTCTTTTTATTAATCCCACAACAGGTAGATATAGATTGTTGGATAGTTCAGTTTCCCCACAGAATATAATCGATTTAGCGTTTGAAGTATTCCGAACACACCCAGAATTCGATTAGCTACTGGCCTCGCTTATCTAAAGTGATGTATGCTCCAAATCAGATACGATTCCACAGGTGACACAGTTCTGTGAATACTTATTCTGTGATCGCAGTAACGATAAGAGATCGATGTGAACTCGATAATCAATCGATAATACTGGAAAAAATTGTCCTATAATCAATTCAGCCCTCCCATAGATTTCCAAAGCGACAATTTTATATGGTCCAACGGCTCTCAGCAAACTTTATTAAGTCACTTTTTATCCAGTGGGGGGATGGGGGGGGGGGCGAGCTATGTTCCCCACCTATTGCCACTTCAAGTTGCTCATCCTTTAAGCTGTGTCGGCGACTTTGTTTAAATTACAGATCATCTCACTTCTGATTCCATCGAGATCGGAGAATTTGTATAGGTAATTATAAAAAATTTACAACCAGTTCCAAATGTTTTTTGAAGTAAAACTTCTTTACGCACGCTTGACTTGGGGAGTAAGCTGGTGAATGCGTGACGAGAGCGTTACGAGAAAAGTGTGATCGAGCGAGGCGAACGGAAGTTGAGAGGGAGGTATAAGTTAGTGAAGATAGAAAGAGAGAGAGTTACGTTTCGTATATGTAGGGGCAAGAGAGAGAGGAGCTAAAGAAGTTTTACTTCAGTCGTCTAAAGCACACTCGTTTTTTTTATTATAGACTCGCTATTATCGATGATCTTACCTAATGGTAAGCGATAGAAGTCTACGATGGATCACGCTTGCCTAGCAGAAACCTGTTCATTAGCGACTTGAAGACACCCAGGTTGTAATTATCAGGAAACAGACTCAGACAAGGTATTCAAGTCTTTGGCAATAAACTTATGAATCAAATTCCCGTCTCCATAAAATTTACCCATCTAGTAAATCTTACGTATTTGATTTGACCTAGTTAGTTAGATTTCCTGTACAATAACAAGAAAGAATTCAGGTAACCACATTTTATCATACAATATTATGGTCAGAGCTGGACAAAATACATGCTTTGCGTTAATTAAAATACAAATTACAAAATACTATCTCGCACGTATTTAAAATACGAAATACAAAATACTTTTAAGTCGTATATTATAAATATAAAATACAAAATAAAGTATGTGATGGAATTATCCTCTGAATTTAATAATGATAGCTTTTATGGTATTTTCGCTATAACATGGTAGACCTAACAACTCAGTATTAAATGGTTTAAAGAGTACCCGGTACTCCTGCACTCGAACGCAGCTCAATGAGGCAACTGATGGGGCTGTTGTGGTGGTCACCTACTTGTCCAAATCAATTTAACCTTGTACGCGAGATATTAATAATAAGTTAAGGCGGTCTTGTTAACCATCTGTCCCACCTAGGGTTCCCAGATTAAAAAATCCAAATTCCGGAGTAAATTCCTGACATTTGATGAAAATTCCGGACTTTCTTGTAAATATAACATTAATGTCATGAGCACCGTGCATGTGAATGAACGAAGCCAAATTTTGGGAGCAATAAATATATAAGTAATGTTGATTGGTAATTTATTACTAATAAAAATATTTGGTTTATTTTATGTTTTATTTTACTCGTTACCTACTCAAATTGTAGAAATTCCGGACGGTTTAGGATTCCCCCGCATTCCGGACAAAAGCCTATATTACCGGACATGTATGGAAAATTCCGGACGTATGGCATGTACAACCCTAGTTCCACCTCCATCTTGCAATATATGAATTTTATAGATGTATAAGAACAATGGAAACAGGCCTCTTTCCTGTTATCTCCGGCCCCGGTAATGCCTATGTTTAAAGGTCCAGGCTTAGTGCCTGTGTTGTAAAATAAATACTTGTAATAATAATATTGCTGGACATTTCACATAGCGCTATCTAGCCCCAAACTAAACAAAGCTTGTAACCAGATAACTGATAGAATACTTAAATACTTTTGTTTTTGTAAATACATTTATAATATATAGAGAAACAACCTGATACCTATATGCATAGCTTTCAGAATAAGCCCGTGCGTGCAGTCACACTGAAATCCTAAACTGATAACAAGACCCGGATTCTAAGATATTTTAAAAGTGGATCGAAAACTGATAGGTTTCTGATGAGCCGATTACGGAAACTTTCGAGAAATATGAAGTGTCATTTGTTACTAGACAACGAATCAGATTCTTTATCAGCTATTATCGAGTTTTATGTCTCTTTAATTTTACCTTCTATCGACCTAACATTTTTACTTTGTGTGTGACCAAAGATATAATTTAAATCAAGATTAGTCTAGTCATATTTTTGTCCTTGAGTTAGATTATAGCGTATTACAGGTCCTTAATGTTCTATTTAAGTTTAGTGAACGAATTAATTTGCGTTTATAAGATTACAGATAGACGAACTCCGTGGCGCAGTAGGCGAATAGCCGGCTATGACGCAGCGGTAGCGGGAATAAATATTTGCATGATATACGGATATTTGTTCCGGGTTTGGATGTTTTTCTATAAATTATAAGTATTTACAAAAAAGAAGTATATAAGTATTCTATCAGTTATCTGGTTCCCATAATAACCAAGCTCTGCTTAGTTTAGGGATAGATAGCGCTGTGTGAAATGTCCAGCAATATTTATTATTATTATTATATTACACAATAAAAGTTACATATTTATATAATTCAGTTTGTTTGAACAAGTTCAACCCTGAAGTTTATAGGCTGCTCGAAGGCTTCGGCCATAGACTGAATTTAATTAGACCGTCTTTTTCACAGCTGTCTTCATTCCCAAGTATGCCACCATCACAATCTCCAAACAAAATATCCCGCTGCCTTTCTCCGAAGCTACTGAATGGCTCCATTCATTCGAGTCCGATCATCGTGTAACGGTAACATTGGTCTATCAACCTACCTGACCAGATATCCTAGACCTTTGATTACCAATACCATTTCCACTAGTTTAACGCGTTTGTGTAAGCTGGAAAGGGGTATGGTAGGTCTGTAGCATTGGTCTATTGAACTGCTTAGCCAAATTATTCAGAACCTCAACTGTCCATACCATTTCCCTTTGAATAAGCCAGTGGTACAGGAGATATTATAGTTCGAAAGAATCGAAGTTTCACTCCAATATGTATGCATCTGGCATATAATGATATTATAACTTTAGCAAGTAGACTGCTACCACGACAAACAGTGAGAAAGCTTACAAAAAATACAAAGGCATGAGTTGCACACTTTGTTAGTGGCATAGAATCTTTTCAGATAAAACCCTTTTCAGGGCCTATACTGAACTTTGCAGTAAAGCACTCGTTTCGGTTTGCTGACCAAGCTGATTTAAATCTAAGCCCAGCACGATAAAGTTTATTTTATCGTAGTGCCACAGGCAACGTTCATTTAGAGAGGGGAGAAAGGTCAAGCTATTCTGGCGGATGCAAGAAGACATGTTTAGATTCAGCTCTCGTCGACTGTTTCCGCGAATCGATGTGTAGACAGCTCGGCCAACAGTGTGAATGAGTAAGTGTCAACTTACGTTTGTAGTCGAAAATTCCAATGTGTAATTGATATTATTTAAGGTAAAGTAGATTTTATGTAATAAATCCAGTTTCATTAATGAAAAATAGATGTTATGGGGAACTACGTTTACAGTATCTGCATACTTACCTACATATCCTTAAATTAACATATTATTATGTAAATAATATATAAATTCATTTGGCAAATTATATTCCTGCTTTTCCTGGACTGCATACTTAGCGTTATATATCCAGCAATATCATTCAACTTATTTGTAAGTTCAAAAATGTAACTAAAATCTAGAAAAGTTCCAATAGAGTCGGAATTAATCAAGTTTTTTTATATAAAATATACTAGTGGTTCGCCCCGAACTGAAATCTCGCGAGTCTCCGATTAAAACAAAAAAATATTATTTGTAATCTTTGACTATCAAAATAGTGCCATGAAATAAATAACCAACTTACTTGAACTACGATTTCATTCAAGTTACAGATAACGGGAGCTCATGTAATGTGGTTATACTTTTTTGGGGTATAAATTGCAGTAATTCTGGATTTCAGACTTTTGCCTATATTTATGTCACTTAAGCTACACGCATACCAAATTACAGCACTGTGGGGTCACTGGTGTACCCTATGAATTTTGTCAAAGTTCAGTTTTTATTATGGCTAATAACTCAAAAACTATTAGGACTTTACTAAAAATAAAAACAGAGTCTAAATGTACTAATGAAGACCTTTCATTTGACGTCCCACTTGATCTAATAGTCTCTTTTTTTTTACCCCTCTTGAACCCCAATATCTCAACAACCCCCCCACATGTTGAGCTCTTTTAGTCACATCAAAATTCTGCCATCACTACCTACCTATGTATCAAATTTCACGATTATCGGATCAACGCTTAAAAAGTTATCCTCGGACAAACAAACATACATACATACAACGCCGATTTGCCCAAGTTCATTTAGAGATCTCGCTTCACTGGATCAATGATAAAACATTTGCATGGGAGAATAAAGAGGCACGGAGAAAGACAGCTGTCTCTTTTGTGTCCCTTTGCTCATTTCATAAGCATTCTAAAAAATAATTTACTTACTATAAGTACACATCAAAAAATTGCACATAAAACGCTCATACCAAACCCCAAACACTTACGTATTCACCCAGAGACACTGGCCAAAAACAATAAAAAAATCCTAATAATTCACATCTGACGAAAGGAAGTGAAAAAATCCGTGAGCACGGAAGCAGCGGCCATTGCCTCCGTCTGCGGTACCCATACTGATGAGACCAGCTCCTGAGATGCTAATGATCGGTCGTGAGAGGAGCTACCACATTTGCATACGCTATTGCGTGACCAGAAAGGTCTTGGGAGGCTAGGGCCAGTATTCTAGGGGAGTAGATCGAGATACAATCATAGTTTCATTCTAATCTATCAAATTATCGATATCAAAAACATAGTTAATTTACCTATGCGTCGAGGTTTCCTGATTATAAGAGCAGTACAGAGTCTAAATATACTTAGTGAACTTTTATAAAGTCACAGCGAAATAACCAGTGTGGTAAAATTAATAAGTCTTACAAAATTCTTGAACCTCCCCCCACTTTTTCTAGACTATTCCAAAACAGAAAAGTATGAGTTAAAAAAAATTGACCATTTTCCAGTAATAAACTTCATATAAATCGTTCTTTGAATTGATTTTGATCATGATTTTTTAACAATTTTTTTGGTTTTTGTCCGATTTATCTTAAGTTTAGTTTCATCAGATTTCCTTGTAAGGAACAATCTAAAGGAAAACCCTCTTTCTTTTATTTCTTTACTAACTTTATCAGCATTATCACGATCTCATCAAATTCCGATGTGTCAACAGATGCCGTGGTCAGCGTGATCTGAATGCAAGCGGGATGAATGTATGATCAGAGATAGCCATCTCGAATCTCATTATGCGAGATTCATAGAAGCATAAAACGGCTTTAAGAAGGGACAATGGACTTGGATTGTTAATGGTTTGTTTGGAAAATTGTGAGGAAAATAAATTTGTAAATGCTTTTAGGCTATGCACAAAGGGCTTAGCATGCTCTGCGAGCCCCATATAATAATGCCTTTAAGGCGCTATTACGGCTCTCACGCTTCTGTAGAGCATCGGACATGTTCACCGAAGCAAGTGCAGATACCTTTGACGCCATCTGGCGTAAAAACAGCCATACTCCTGCGCAAAGTGCGCTTAATAATTACTGATTCAAACGGGTAAAATATTTAATATCTGAATCTTTATCGGAATGCAATAGGTATGGATAGGGGTCACTTTCCGCTCCTTGGTCATTAAAAGGGTCGTCTGCTATATGTGAGTCAGCCACTATTCTGCCCCTACATCCAAAGGCCAGAGGTCAATAACCAGATCAACAGATCTCCCAGGAGATGCGCGGAATTGCATACTGCATGCACAATCGCGCATTGGCATGCACTGCGCATACGCAGGCACGGAGATGTAAGCTTTATATCTCCCTGTATACTGAAGTCCAATATTTCCCTTATTTGCACCAATATTTGATCCCACCATCCCTATTCTAGCATCGGACAACCAGACGCTCCGCGGTACGCATGTAGACGCACCTCCCTTGCACAAAGCGGTACTCTTCCACCTTTATTATGCGCACCGCCAAGAAATGGAACGCCTTGCCTGAGTCTGTGGTTCCTGATAACTACAACCTAGGGGTCTTCAAGTCACGAGTGAATAGGTTTCTTCTAGGCAAGCGTGTACCATTGTAGACTGTATCATCGCTTACCATCAGGCGAGATTGTGGTCAAAAGCTAATCAATAATTTATATTAAAAAAAAAATGTGTTGCTTCCAAATGTTCCAATACACCAAACAGTAATAACGCTCTAATAGTGTTTCAGCACTTCCTCGTTAGTAACCTTCTCCATCCAGCTGATCCTCTCCACCCTCCTCAAGCACCACATCTCAAACGCTTCCCTCTATCTTTCTCTCTTCCGCTGTGTTGGTTACATAATATCAAATAAATGTTTTAATTTTTTACTCTGTAACATCTACGAACATATTAAATTTTAATATTATTTATATCATAATCTGTGGACCAATTTAGTCACCGAAGTTCAAAACAGGAAAAGCATTACACAATACACAAATCACTGATGATTAGTTCGTACTTACAAAATAGAAAAAAATAATACCTACGTCACTAGAAGAGGATTAAATTGTAAATTTTATAAATTCAACTAGAGGTTGCGTAGTGCGCGAGTTGCACGCAACTCGCGTGTTATTGTTTTTGTCGAAGAAGCAATCAAAGAGGATTTCGAGCTGTTAAAAGCGATCAAAAAGGATATCCATGTGTAAGAAGCAGTCAAAGACGATATCGAAATGGAAGAAGCAATCAAATCAAAGAAGATATCCAAATGGAAGCAGCAATCAAATATGATTTCGAAGTGCAAGAAGCAATCAAACAGGATATTGAAGTGAAAGCAGCAATCAAATAGGATATCGAATTAGCAGAAACTATTAAAGAGGAAATTGAAGTTGAGTAAGCAATCAAAGAGGATACCGAGGTGGTAGAAGCATTCTAAGATGACGAAGTGAAAAAAGCAATCAAAGACGATATCGAAGTGGAAGAAGCAATCAAAGAAGGTATCGAAGTGGAAGAAGCAATCTTAGAGGATATCGAAGTGGAAGAAGCAATCAAAGAAGATATCGAAGTGTAAGAAGCCATCACAGAGGATATTGAAGTGAAAATGCTATCAAAAACCATATCGAAGATAAAGACGCAATCAAAGAGAATATTGCAGTGCAAGAAGCAATCAAAAGGAAATCGAAGATGATATCGAATTGGTAGAAGCAATAAAAGAGGATATCAAAGTGGAAGAAGCAATCAAAGAGGATATCGAGCTGTTAAAAGCTATCGAAGAGGATATCCATGTGTAAGAAGCAGTCAAAGACGATATCTAAATGGAAGAAGCAATGAAATCATAGAGGATTTCCAAGTGGACGCAGCATTCAAAGATGATATCGAAGTGGAAGAAGCAATCAAATAGGATATCGAAGTAGCAGAAACAATCAAAGAGGAAATTGAAATTGAGTAAAAGACGTCGAGGACAATGATAAAAATAAAAAAACGGTTCCACCAAAAACTTATACCAATATTTTGTAAAAGTTTCCTCGAGCTATCTCTTCCCGTTTAAAAGATACGAGCGATTTAAGTTTTGTATGAAACCCCATAATTTTGTAGAGTGGAAATTGAAGTAAAAGAAGCAATTGAAGAAAACATATAAGTAGAAAAAGCAATTAAAAAGGATATCAAAGTGGAAGAAGCAAAAATAGAGGATATCGAGGTGAAAGAAGCATTCAAGGAGGAAGACCAAGTGAGAGAAGTATTTAAAAAGGATGTCAAGGGCAATGATGGTATTAAAAAAACTATTCCATCAAAAATTTGTACCAATATTTTGTAAAAGTTTGGTAGGCGTAACTCTTCCCGTTTAGAAGATACGAGCGATTTAAGATTTGTATTAAAACCCATAATTTTGTAGAGTGGAAATTGAAGTAAAAGAAGCAATTGAAGAAAATATATAAGTAGAAAAAGCAATTAAAAAGGATATCAAAGCGGAAGAAGCAAAAATAGAGGATATCGTGGTGAAATAAGCATTTAAAGAGGAAGACGAAGTAAGAGAAGCATTCAGAAAGGATGTCAAGGGCAATGATGGTATTAAAAAAACTATTCCAACAAAAATTTGTACCAATATTTTGTAAAAGTTTGCTACACGTAACTCTTCCCGTTTAGAAGATACGAGCGATTTAAGATTTGTATTTTGTAGAGTGGAAATTGAAGTAACAGAAGCAATTGAAGAAAATATATAAGTAGAAAAAGCAATTAAAAAGGATATCAAAGTGGAAGAAGCAAAAATAGAGGATATCGAGTTGAAAGAATCATTCAAAGTGGAAGACGAAGTGAAAGAAGCATTTAAAAAGGATGTCAAGGGCAATGTGGTATTAAAAAACTACTCCACCAAAAATTAGTACCAATATTTTGTAAAAGTTTGCTACGCGTAACTCTTCCCGTTTAGAAGATACGAGCGATTTAAGATTTGTATTAAAACCCATAATTTTGTAGAGTGGGAATTGAAGTAAAAGAAGCAATTGAAGAAAATATATAAGTAGAAAAAGCAATTAAAAAGGATATCAATGTGAAAGAAGCAAAAATAGAGGATATCGAGGTTAAAGAAGCATTCAAGGAGGAAGACCAAGTGAGAGAAGCATTCAAAAAGGATGTCAAGCGCAATGATGGTATTAAAAAAACCATTCCACCAAAAATTTGTACCAATATTTTGTAAAAGTTTGCTACGCGTAACTCTTCCCGTTTAGAAGATACGAGCGATTTAAGATATGTATTAAAACCCATAATTTTGAAGAGTCGATATTGAAGTAAGGGAAGTAATTGAAGAAAATATAAAAATAGAAAAAACAATTCAAAAGTATATTGAAGTAAAAATGCCATCAAAGAGGATTTCGAAGTTATAGAAACAATTAAAGAGGATATCAATGTGGAAGAAACATTCGAAAACGAAAAGGAAGTGAGAGAAGAATTCAAAATAATGGCATGGGCGATGATGACCGTAAAATAACGATTCCACCAAAAATTTGTGATACAAAAAAAATTAATTTTCCAAAATGATCACAGTGGATGTTGCATAATAAAAAAAAATTGACGTTCCAAAATGATCATGCGGATGAGGCAAAATTAAAAAAAAATTATGTTCCAAAATGATCACAGTGGATGATGCATAATAAAAAAAATTGACGTTCCAAAGTGATCATTGTGGATGAGGCGTAATTAAAAAAATGATGTACCAAAATTATCACAGTGGATGTTGCATAATACAAAAAAATAATAATAATTGACGTTCCAAAGTGATCATTGTGGATGAGGCATAATTAAAAAAAATGATGTTCCAAAATGATCACAGTGGATGATGCATAATAAAAAAAAAATATGTTCCAAAGTGATCATTGTGGATGAGGCATAATTAAAAAAATGATGTACCAAAATGATTACAGTGGATGTTGCATAATAAAAAAAATAATTGACGTTCCAAAGTGATCATTGTGGATGAGGCATAATAAAAAAAATTATATACCAAAATGATCACAGTGGATGTTGCATAATACAAAAAAAAAAAAAAATTGACGTTCCAAAGTGATCATTGTGGATGAGGCATAATTAAAAAAATGATGTACCAAAATGATTACAGTGGATGTTGCATAATAAAAAAAATAATTGACGTTCCAAAGTGATCATTGTGGATGAGGCATAATAAAAAAAATTATGTACCAAAATGATCACAGTGGATGTTGCATAATACAAAAAAAAAAAATAATTGACGTTCCAAAATGATCATGTGGATGAGGCAAAATTAAAAAAAAATTATGTTCCAAAATGATCACAGTGGATGATGCATAATTAAAAAAATGATGTACCAAAATGATTACAGTGGATGTTGCATAATAAAAAAATAATTGACGTTCCAAAGTGATCATTGTGGATGAGGCATAATAAAAAAAATTATGTACCAAAATGATCACAGTGGATGTTGCATAATACAAAAAAAAAAAATAATTGACGTTCCAAAGTGATCATTGTGGATGAGGCATAATTAAAAAAATGATGTACCAAAATGATTACAGTGGATGTTGCATAATAAAAAAAATAATTGACGTTCCAAAGTGATCATTGTGGATGAGGCATAATAAAAAAAATTATGTACCAAAATGATCACAGTGGATGTTGCATAATACAAAAAAAAAAAATAATTGACGTTCCAAAGTGATCATTGTGGATGAGGCATAATAAAAAAAATTATGTACCAAAATGATCACAGTGGATAATGCATAATAAAAAAAAAATTATGTTCCAAAGTGATCATTGTGGATGAGGCATAATTAAAAAAATGATGTACCAAAATGATTACAGTGGATGTTGCATAATAAAAAAAATAATTGACGTTCCAAAGTGATCATTGTGGATGAGGCATAATAAAAAAAATTATGTACCAAAATGATCACAGTGGATGTTGCATAATACAAAAAAAAAAAATAATTGACGTTCCAAAGTGATCATTGTGGATGAGGCATAATTAAAAAAATGATGTACCAAAATGATTACAGTGGATGTTGCATAATAAAAAAAATAATTGACGTTCCAAAGTGATCATTGTGGATGAGGCATAATAAAAAAAATTATGTACCAAAATGATCACAGTGGATGTTGCATAATACAAAAAAAAAAAAAAATTGACGTTCCAAAATGATCATGTGGATGAGGCAAAATTAAAAAAAAATTATGTTCCAAAATGATCACAGTGGATGATGCATAATAAAAAAAAATTGACGTTCCAAAGTGATCATTGTGGATGAGGCGTAATTAAAAAAATGATGTACCAAAATGATCACAGTGGATGTTGCATAATACAAAAAAATAATAATAATTGACGTTCCAAAGTGATCATTGTGGATGAGGCATAATTAAAAAAAATGATGTTCCAAAATGATCACAGTGGATGATGCATAATAAAAAAAAATAATTGACGTTCCAAAGTGATCATTGTGGATGAGGCATAATTAAAAAAAATTATGTGTTGCATAATAAAAAAAAATAATTGACGTTCCAAAGTGATCATTGTGGATGAGGCGTAATTAAAAAAATGATGTACCAAAATGATTACAGTGGATGTTGCATGATAAAAAAAATAATTGACGTTCCAAAGTGATCATTGTGGATGAGGCATAATAAAAAAAATTATGGACCATAATGATCACAGTGGATGTTGCATAATACAAAAAAAATAATAATAATTGACGTTCCAAAGTGATCATTGTGGATGAGGCATAATTAAAAAAAATGATGTACCAAAATGATCACAGTGGATGTTGCATAATAAAAAAAAAATAATTGACGTTCCAAAGTGATCATTGTGGATGAGGCATAATAAAAAAAATTATGTACCAAAATGATCATAGTGGATGTTGCATAATACAAAAAAAATAATAATAATTGACGTTCCAAAGTGATCATTGTGGATGAGGCATAATTAAAAAAATGATGTTCCAAAATGATCACAGTGGATGATGCATAATAAAAAAAATAATTGACGTTCCAAAGTGATCATTGTGGATGAGGCATAATTAAAAAAAATTATGTGTTGCATGATAAAAAAAAATAATTGACGTTCCAAAGTGATCATTGTGGATGAGGCGTAATTAAAAAAATGATGTACCAAAATTATTACAGTGGATGTTGCATAATAAAAAAAATAATTGACGTTCCAAAGTGATCATTGTGGATGAGGCATAATAAAAAAAATTATGTACCAAAATGATCACAGTGGATGTTGCATAATACAAAAAAAATAATAATAATTGACGTTCCAAAGTGATCATTGTGGATGAGGCATAATTTAAAAAAATGATGTACCAAAATGATCACAGTGGATGTTGCATAATAAAAAAAAAAAATAATTGACGTTCCAAAGTGATCATTGTGGATGAGGCATAATTAAAAAAATGTGGATGTTCCAAAATAAACATGATGAACGTTGCATACTAAAAAAAAAAAAAATTGGATGTTCCAAAATGATGATGATGACCTTTGCAAAAAACTATGAAAGTTATCTCATGTCCCTCCACCACCATTATATAGAATCAAGCAAATTTACAGTAATTTTATAGTACACACAAGCCGTGGGCTCCCTACAAAAACAGTATGAAAATTACGGCAAACGAAATATACGGTTTACGGTATTCATACAGAAATATTTTGTATGGGACAATTTTTTTTTTGTATGAAAGACAATTTTTTTTTCATGGAACCGGATATAAAAAAATGTCCTCTGCAACATTAGTTTTTGCACCAACTCTCTAAGACCTATACTTTCCGAGATACGAGGTCGATGTGAGCGAATGGGGGACAAAAGGGGTACTTTAGGATTTATTCCCAACTCATCGGAACTCCCTCTATACGATCCCACCAAACATTTTCACCCTACGAGGTGGCATCTGGGAGAACAAACATGTCAATGAGTCAGTCAGTCAGTCAGTCAGTGAGTGGTAATCGAGCTTTATATAATATAATGAGTTGTCAGTTTTCTGAAACTGATAAAAGTAAATGAATGAATGAAATGAATGAAAACACTTTATTACACCTTAAAATAATAAAAATTACAGAGAACATAGACAGAAAGCCAATAGTACAATGGGCGGTTTTATCGCTTTGAAGCGATTTCTTTCAGACAACTTTTGGATGGAGAGGATTTCGTTATGTCAAAGATATGGTCGGAGGTGCACTTTTAAGACTAAGATATAAATAAAATAAATAAATAAAATAAATAATGCTTGACATTTCACACAGCGCTATCTAGCCCCAAATTAAGCAGACTATGGGTATATGGTTGTACTATGGGAACCAGATAACTGATAAAATACTTACATACATTTTTTTTGTAAATACATACATACTTATAATATATAGAGACACAACCAGACCCGGAACAAATATCTGTAGATCATGCAAACATTTGTTCCGCAGCGGGGATCGAACCCGCTACCTCCTGCGTCTCAGCCGGCTATTTGCCCACTGCACCACGGAGGTCGTCATATGGATGAAGAGAGTGCAATAAATAAATAAATAAATACACATAGACGTAAATACATAATTGATTAAATTATAAACCTAAATATAATATATAAAATTATGATATACATATATCATATTTATAATATATACTAAATAAATGTCATATTAAATATATACATATTAAAATGTCAGTGGTCAAAATATTTAAAGAGTTGTGAAAGAGTTTGTCCGAGGAATTACTACCATCGTGTACTGTAGCAATTTCAGCCACCAATTTAAGAAATTAATTTTTCTATTAATTTGAGGTGACATTATAGGCTAGTATTTTTCAAACTTTCGCGATCACTGTACATAATTATTGATTAAAATGGGTATTTATCGCGTATACACCTTTTTTATTTGTTATCCCGACGTTTCGGCTGTGTTGCAACAGGCGTGGTCACGGGCTGAATGGAGTACTTGGAGCTATCGTCGAGAAGTGTGGGAAGCTGCAGCAACTACCCTCATTTGGTCTTCAGAATTAGAAATGTCCTCGTTCATATTACGACACACTACACTAACCGTATCTTCGCACTGAGACGATCGCTCACGACGCGTACATCTAGCAATCAACGGGTTCCATGACGCTGAGAGTCTATAGCCATCTTCACGATTGAAATTTCGAAATTTGTTGATTTCAATCGCTTGACGAAACATTCTCTTGTAATAATGGCGTTCACTAGAGAGAACCTTAGGATCATGAAGTTCAATCCAATGATTCGGTCCCGAGTTTACCAGACGCTCCGTTATCGCTGACTTGTAAAAAACATAAAAATAAAACAGGTACATACGCGATAAATACCCGTTTTAATCAATAATTATAGAGATTATAGGTTCTCAGGGTAACGGGCGCAATGCAATGCCACGTAGGCCAAGGTTTAGTTGGCTTGTGAGGTAATGCAATTGTTATAACCGCCTAATCAGCGGTTAATCAGGTGGACCAAATCAGGCTTGTGCCTTTAACAAAGATTAATAAGTTATATAAGTTTAAAAACTGAAACTCGCCTACGTTTTACTTACGTCGATGGTATTTTGTGTCACCCGGACGATAACAACGAATCGATTGACATCTCATTCAACAATATCGGGCGAGTAGTCTAGTTGTAGTAGGAACATACATCCATATACTGCTAAAAACATAACCCTTCCTTTTGGCGTTACCGTAGTCGGGTAATAAATAGCAACGTTTTATCGAGCTGGTGCATAAGGGTCAAGCATTACATTTCAGCGGGGCAATTCAGCCAGTGTCTTGGTGATACTACCACCAGGCAGTGATCTGGAGCAATTGCGATAATCTATGGATCGAAGATTTTTAAAACCATCTCAAAAATTTCAAGCCTTTGAAATTTATAAATCTTGAAATTTTCCGTATGTGTTCGGATAACACTATAAAAAATTAAAAATACTAATCTATGGATCGCTTGGAAAGGTCTTTAGATGGTTCTTCTGTTTCTTTTCTGTTTTATACTCCTTGTAATATTTTAATTCATAAATATAGGTAATATATAATTTCATTCATGTATTTTATCTATATTTAAATGAATGAAGTAGTTGCTTCTGGTTTGACTAGTGATATGTCATGAATCATATTATGATTTGGACCAAATTTGTAGTAACTCATTGATAAATTATTATTTAAATAATTTTATATATATTACACATATGAGGTAATATTAATGCGGTCAACTATCAATAACCGTTCGACGTGAATATATAGGTAAACCCATATTTTCGTATGTACAAAAACAATTCTTAGAAATTTTCTTAATATGAAATAATATTTCAGTCTTTTATGACTGGTAAATGAATTATTAATATCTAAATTGTTTACCGAAACTTACTTCGAAGATTTAAATTACATCAAAAATAACGGACGAGACGGGATTTGAACCGGCTACTTTCCCATGATACCGGCATGGAATACTAGTTTTCAAAATTCGACCAAATTCATATAAACTTTAACTTAACACTTCTCCGTGCTCGCAATAAGGTTAAAAAGGGATACAAACTTTTATCTTCAAGTATTAATATATAAATAACTAGTTGTTGCCCGTGACTTCGTACGCGTTACACTTCTAAATGTGTAGGTAACATGGAAATAAAGCTAAACCCGCTGTTACAACTTGACTTGACACCCCATTTTTATCCCATGGGAACTGATTTATGGGATAAAGAGTAGCTTATTTGGTAATCCAGGTCATAATTTACGTATACTATACCTAATGTCATCGAGATCGGTTCCGCCGTTACGACGTGATTGAGTAACAAATAAACAAACATCCAACTTTCACATTTATCATATTAGTGTATTGTAAAAAAAAATAGCACAAAACAATACACACTAAACTAAATTAAAAGACAAACTAAAAGAAAACTATTTTCTTCTGACCAAAATGTTCTACTCGTAGTCCATTTCAAATTTCGAACTCTACGTCACTATGAGGCCGTGTCCTAAAGTGCATAACCTCTTTAAGCTTAGAACCCTTCAAATGAGGTACTCATATAGTACGGTGACTTGCTTATGTTTTTAAGTGAGTTCAACCTTTTTTGAATAAAATCTGATTGAATTTTCAAACATGTGTCAAAATAAAATGTAATTTAAATCATAAGGACTAAGGAGTATTGATATCAACTTCGAAGCAAATCACCGCCAAAATAACTTTCTACCCCTTTTTAACCCCGTTAGGGGATGAATTTCAATTAAATACGAAACACGTCTTCCATCAATTCTGTTAAAAAAGGTTTATGCAAAATTTGAAGTAGATTGGACCAACTTTGCCCCCCCCCCTTTTCACCCTCTTAGGGGTAGAATTTCAAAAAATCTTGTCTTATCGGATGCCTACGTCATACAAAGAACACACTCTCCAAGTTTCAGGGCTCTACGATCAGCGGTTTAGGCTGTGCGTTGATCCGTCAGTCAGTCATTCAGGACAAAGCATTTTATAAGTATAGAAGATAGATAGATGACACAACTGTAAGAATAACCTTTAATGAAACTACTACGGATGTTTCAATATTCATTACAAAATTTTTCCTTATATTTTAACTATGAGATAAAAAGATTCAGTAATTCGGTGATACAAGGATAAGTTATTCCCGTTGATGGACCGCAGGAAAAAAAAAGGCAAACATTGAAGAATACACGGTAGTAACAAGCTAAATATGGATACATTTCAAAAAATATTAGGCCTGTGTTTGACCCACGGCCATAGCTAGGGGCGGGGGGGGGGGGGGGGGGCATTATAGGGCAATCAACTAAGATAATATGCTAAGTAAACCGTTTGTTCATAAAAAATACTGCTCGCCACGGTTTTTCACAAATAATCGGATGGTATTTCTGGCTTTTGAAAAGAAAAAAACAAGTTTTGTTCTTTTATTTATTACCCCCTCCTGAAAATTTAGTACTACCTCACTCACTTACACTCACAACTTCCCAAGTCAAGTAAGACGAAAATCTATTGACCAGATCAGATCAAGTACAATTTTTAATTTGTACCTACCCCCTACCTGTAACCACCGCTGCCCTAACTTAAATTCAACTCAAGCTACGGGCCTGGTTTGACCACTGTCTGATGGTAACCGATGATGCAGTCTACGATGGACCACGCTTGTATAGAAGGAGCCTATACACCCGCGACTTGAGGACACCCAGGTTGTTACGATCAGGAAACACAGACTCAGCCTAGGCGTTCCACTCTTTGGCGGTGCGCATAATCTTTTTCTCTCCTGAGCAATTATTATTCCCATCTGATGGTGGGGTTTCCTTTTCTCGTTTTCTCGTTTCCACTTCGCTCTATGCAAGGTCTTAGGAAACACTGTAGTCGTGATTGATCACGTCTGTCCACTTCCTTTTTGGTCTTTCTCTTCGCCTGGACACCGAAATGTTCAGCGTGATCATTTTCTGTGGCATGTGTTCTGGCGGTCTTCTTTTTATGTGTCCAAACCAGCGGAGTCTATTTTCTTGCAGTTTGTCGGCGATATCGCGCACACCGAGATCCGCAATTCGTTGCGGATCCTGTTTCGTCTCGTGACTCTGCACATCTATCGGAGCATCTTCATCTCTGCTATGCTAAGGCGATGCGCATTATAAAGGTGCATAATATTTCAACAACATCATCATATTATTCGTCCACTGTTGAACATAGGCCTCCCCCATGGATGAGCAATCGATCTTATGCGGCCTACACCCAATCACTTGTGTAAATTTTAATCTGAGTACGACTTTGCGACATTTAAATTTATAGGTATGTATAATGTTTACTCATATATTTAGTAGTAGGTTATTTAATTATTATATACATATTTGTATATATATTCATAATTATATATATTATTTTACTAATAACTTGTTCTGTTAGTTATTTGATCTCCGCCGCCGTCCTCATTTGTTCACACATATCCTGTCCATCCAAAGGTTGCTTGGAAGAGATCACTTTAACGATAAGGCCACCCATGGTTGGGTAAAACGGGACCCTATTACTAAGACTCCGCTGTCTGTCTGTCCGTCTGTCACCAGGCTGTATCTCATGAAATGTTCACAGATGATGTATTTCTGTTGCCGCTATGACAACAAATACTAAAAACAGAATAAAATAAATATTTTAGGGGCTCCCATATAACAGCCATGATTTTTTTGCCGTTTTAATAGATAATGGTACGGAACCCTTCGTGCGCGAGTCCGACTCGCACTTGGCCGTTCTTCTCATTCGTAACGCTCTTTTGACAGAGCGGTCGTGGTCAACATGTTGAATCATTATTTTTAGGGGTTTAAACCAGTATAATTATATATAGTGATCGCGAAAGTATGAAAAATACCTACGAATGACAATAAGCTTCACCGAAATCGGATTATTAGACAGTGGGAACTCCATTGACACTTCACAACGATATCTTGACCGCAGTTTTCCTTCTAAATACACCATAGACATATTCTGGTAACAGATAACCATGCTTCATTTAGCACGTTATCGAGCCTGGCCTTTTCTGGGATTTGCAGAAATCTGTGTAAGATCAGTGACCTCGTTGTGGCATGGGAAGTACCTACCATACTGAAACTTGGTCCTAAAAAGGACATTTTGACGGGTGCAAATTCCGTCCGCTGACGTCCTGCATTGGGATGTATATACCTACATAGATTCAGCATTAACCTTAATAGTATTGACAAGAAAAATAAGTGACAGGTCTTATCAGGGCCCGTAGCCAAATTACATTCGTTGCGAATCTATTCGATTTCTACATACATTTGTTGTCGCTGTATCACGTGGTATTTCTATAGCATGTGTCAAATCCCATACATTTTCGGACTTATCGACTAGCGTCATCGCTAATCGACTGTAACTTGGCTAAGCCCTCAGGAGTTACAAGGAAGATATAATTTTTGGTTCAATGGCGGGGTATCTTCCACTTGTAGGTATGAACTGTCAGTGAGAAGCCCAAGTGCTAAAATACGTGTTACTAGAAATATACGTTACCGTGGACATCATGACATGATTCCTAGCTATGCATTAGTTCATTATAAAGTCGCTTGACATCTTTGACAACCCTTTTCGTCTAAATACGAGTTACTCTCTACACATTGACCAAGCTTGGCCAAGCATTCGCCAAACCGTAGACTAAGCGAGGCGAGGCGAAACTGTACCTACACTCACTCGTGTCCTTCAACATTTGTCATCGTTTACGCAGACTTAACTACACGAGGCTAGCCACACTAGTCCTTCACACACTTGTTCGTCTGCATTCGTCATGTCTCATCTCCGTATAGGAGACTACCCGAGATAGGCGAAACTGTCCTCCACGCTTGTTCGTCAATCGTCACATCTCGGCCAACATCTAGAGGGCAATACGTAGCGCCTCCAGAATACGGCCAAACACAGTACCGATTTCACCGGCTATTGTATTCGGATTCTGGGTATCGAGAGATCATGCACGCAACTTGAATAATAATCAAATATTACAGCTTTATTTGTCATCTCGTATCCTTATTGGTTGACTGTTTGATAATTTGCAAAGGGTACTCGTAACACCAAACAATCTTAAATAAAGTGCTGATTTAGAATTTATAATTAATTTCCATTGTAATTAAATGTTGAATATATAACATTCATTGTTAATATTCACAGAAAGAATATATAACCATTTACAAGACTAAAATACAGAAGAAACAGTTTAATCATCCAAAGACCGTTGCAAACGATTTGCAGATAGCTCAACTGCTCCAGATCCAGAGAGAGAACCAGGCGGAAGTGTAACTAAATTGCTATTTAAGATCGCAGATTTCGCAATGAATTTTATTCATAAACAATAGTCCTGACCTTCCACTAGGAATCTCTGTGGTGTAGGTAACAGTAATTGTAGTTCAATGGTAGGTAACATAATGCCCAAACCAGAAACAAACATTTGCAAGTTATGAAAATGTTAGTCCGTCATCGATATGGTAATATCAGCATGAGAGTTAACAAAACAAAATAAATTCTCGAAGCCATCTAGAGTTTTTCCTTGACTACATAGTACCCCTGCTTCTCAAAGTATCTTATCTAAAAAAAGTTGTATTTCCTTTCGATGCATATTTTTAAAGTATAGATATATGTATTTTATATTTATTTATGTAAGTATGTGTAGGTATATTCTAGGCCTTTTTTATCCTCATTAAATAGATATTTATTGTAACACCACCTCTAACATTTTGTCAAACCAGTATATCCAAGGGTTGCTTGGAAGAGATCGCTTTGAGCGATAAGGCCACCCATTGTACGACTACGTATTAGTCTTTAAGTTTTCTAGGATAAGTTATTGTAATTTGCTGTAACAATTAATAATTATCTATCTATCTACACCTCAAGATGATGGATGCAAAGCAGTGCATCGTAGGACACGTATCTAAGGTGCATGACCTACGAGACAATACTTTGTTATAGACGATGGTTACCACTTAACATCAGGTGGGCCTTAAGCTTGTTCTATCTACAGGTTGCATAAAACAATCTATTTTATATTTCATTCGGTATTATACAAGGACGCGAGATATTTTGGTGTACGAGCGACCGAATGCGAGCGAGGACGCTAATCGAGGGTTTTATTGATATAGGGCTTATACCACGTTCAAAAATATGATGATACAAGTTAAAATATTTGAATTAATCTTCTGTTAAAGGATTCTGCGTACCCGAAGATCACCCCACGCATCTTGAATACCAATTATTATAATCAGGTATTTAGATGCCATGTGCCGGGCGGCAATATCTTCTAGTAAACCTCACTACCTACCATTGTTTGATGTATTTATTATATCTAGCCTGTATTTATCACCCGCCTGCGCAGGAGGGTAAGGTTACAAAATAAATAGCTGCTGATGTTAGGTGTACACCCTAAAAACATCACTACAAAAGTGGTATCACTGTGGAAATGTTTTTAGGGTGTATTTATGTATGTTCATTTGGCGCATCCTGTAGGCTAAACGGCTTGACGGATTTTGACAAATGAGGTATCATTGGAATGGTAGAGAACTTATATGTATGATGAGATCAATTCTGATTATAAATTCACCTTGATAAAATATCGATGAATCGGTACGGGACAAATTTTTTCATCATCTATAAATATTTTGATGACCTCCGTGGCGCAGTGGGCGTATAGCTGGCTGAGACGTAGGAGGTAGCGGGTTCGATTCCCGCCGCGGAACAAATGTTTGCATGATCTACGATGATTATTTGTACGATGATTTGTTCCGGGTCTGGATGTTTTTCTATATATTATAAGTATGTATTTACAAAAAAAAAAGTATATAACTATTTTATAAGTTATCTGGTTCTCATAGTACAAGCTCTGCTTAGTTTGGGGTTAGATAGCGCTGTGTGAAATGTCCACCAATATTTATTTATTTGTTCTACAAATTATTTAAAAACAATAGAGGTCTTATCGCTTATATTATTCATAGTACTAGTATTATAAATTCGAAAGTAACACTGTCTGTTTTTTGTTACGTTTTCATGACTAAACGATTTCGATTAAATTTTATACAACCTGTTTTGTTATGTACGACATTAATTCAAAAACACATCCGGAGTTGTATTAACTGATTTTAGAGGTGGGTTTAATACCGTTACCTTGAATATATATCCAGTAATTGATACATTTTCAATAAACGATTTTTAACATAAATCGGCGGCGCCGACGCCTTGCGACGATGCCGCTTAGTCAGTTCAACAGGTTACATGATGAATGAATATGATTTGTTTACCTATATTAGGCTGTTTGATTGTTTAAGTATTATTTATGTTAGTACCTATATGTATGTATATTTTAGGTCTAAGTATTTTTTTATCCTACTCAAACAAGTATTTATTGTAACACCATCTCCTCTCACGTTTCTTCAATCCAGTCCATCCAAAGGTTGCCTAGAAGAGATTGCTTTAAGCGATAAGGCTGCCCATTGTACCACCACGTATTATTCTTTAAGTTTTCTAGATTCAGTTATTGTAATTTGGCGTTGTTACGCCAAATATTTATATATTTTTTATTGTTATAAAAACTATCTATCTATTTAGTTTATTGAATTGAACATTTTCTGGGTAATGAATTTAAAAAAAGTATATTTTATAACAATACTGGCCATTAGCCCTACCCGTGTTTTCATTTAATGTCGTACACAACAAAAGACGTAGTATATGGGAATCGTGGAATTTAGATGGATATTACCCAATTACACACAAAAATAATACATTACCTTTTATTGTCAAACACGTAAACGAAGTAATAATGTATAATTTATTCCAGCGGAAATAAGATAAAGCGACCAGTTTCTTCCATTGAGTTTAATGGTACGATGGCGGTTTCGCATAATATAAGTACTGAGATGTGGGGGCCTATAGAGCAGGAGCCGGAGACACTTTTCCGTCCTCTTTTTTACATAAAGACTACATCACCGGCCTCTTTAGGGGTCTAGACATACGGACTGTATAATAACTTCACGCTGCCAACAGGTGCAGGTGCATCTTGTGCTGGCTGCACAAGATCGGTTGCTTTTGTAATCTACTGTATCATGTGTCCTGTAATATTTCCACAAACAATTAATATTTGTATTTCTGGAATACTTATATATTATACTTGTTAGCACAAGCAACGAGTGAAACTTACTTCCGGCGCATATTTTTCCGAACCAGTATAATCTTGGAGTCTCCGAGATTCTTCTCGGAGTCCAGAGTGAATAGGTTCTTTCTAGGCAAGCGTGCTCTATCTTCAATCAGACCTTCACTTACCATCAGGTGAGGTAGTGGTCAATAAGCGCTTGGCTATGATTTATAAAAAAAAATACTATGATTATGGTAATATCCACACAGTCCATTCCATCCAAAGGTTGTCTGGTAGAGATCGCTATTTAACGATCAGACTGCCAATTTTATAACAAAGATTTCCATTGTTCTTATGTAATTGTTGTTTTATGGTGTGCGGTATGTAATTGTTGTTTTATATTCTATTCCATAAGTATATTATTTATTTCATGTAAATCTGTTAATATACTTTTAACACCTCCGCTGCCGTACTCATTTGTTCACATAGATCCTGCCCATCCAATGGAATAGATCGCTTTTAGCAATAAAGTCGCCTATTGTACCTATGATTTTAAATATAGGTCATCACCAGAACAAAAAAATAATGTTTAAACTTGTTTTTGGTTCTGCTTGTTTATTTATATTTCAATGGTGTGCTATACAGATATTATCTATCTATCTATTCTTAAAGGAAATTATATATTCTTATTTCTTAAGGTCTATAAAATGTGAATCTGTTATTGGCATTAAGCATTAGCTATAAGAGTTTGTATACATTGATATCAAGTGTTGTTGATTCTGCGATGAATAAAAAAATAAAAATAATAAATAAATAAAATAAATTCTATGATTATCTGTTTGACCTTGTAATCGTCGTTTGTTTTCTCGTTCCAGCTCCGTCACTACATTGTTTTTTCTCCCGTCTCGACATGCTCAGACCAGAGCCACTGGCCCGTGAAGACGGAGGGACATGTATCCTGCCTTCTCCTAATCAAATAAATTATCTACACAACACATACAGAATGAAATAAACACCATTCAAGCCTTCATTGCAAAACCAACCTTAGGTCCCAGGTGCTAGGGAGTAAATCAGCATGGGTAAATAGGAGAGGACCTGTAACCTTTAACTCGGTCCTTTGTGAGGATCCGTGAGAATGTCTGGCTTAAGATTCTGTTAAAATGGTGTTATGAGCTTTATTTTTGTAATTTTGTATATAGCAATGTTGCCTTAAAAAACCTTTACATCTACCTATTGTTGTCATCATTGGCCAGTAACATCAACGAGAAATCATTAAGTGACGTCAGTCGTTAGGTGAGTAGCTACAACCACATTTTCTGCTGTTACCCTTTTTTTATATTACCTGGAGATGTAACAAGCATATGGCCCACCTGATGTTAAGTAGAAACCATCGCTTTGGTATGCGTGTAGCTTTATTGACACAAATATAGGCAAAAGTCTGAAATTCAGAATAACTGCAATTTCTACCCCAAAATGGTGAACAAATAACATTTACTCCCGTTACCTGTAATTTGAATGAAACTGTAGGCCAAGTAAGTTAGTTATGCATTTCGTGGCACCATTTTGATAATCAAAGATTACGAATATTTTTTTTTTGTTTTTATTGTAGACTCGGGAGTTCGAGACGAGCCTAGTTATATTAATATTATTATTCAATAATAATACACTACGAAAATAACTTTGTTTCAACCGAGTGTTCCACGAAACTCACGCAATTTATTTTTAATTTTTTCTATTATTATCAGTTGTTTGTAATATATTTTTGACATACCAATAATATGTAATGTAATAAATGCTGAATAAATGAATACTGAATACTGTGCGCCTTTTTCGTAAAAGAGCTTTCCAATAAGAGGGTAGAAAGAGTAGAAGAATTCCTTATGAAAGGACTCGCCCGGGGATGTACCACCATACCTATTTCTGCCGCCTTCATACCGAAACACAGCAATGGTGTGCGGTTTGAAGGGGAATGGTTTCCGGGAAATTCCACGATGATCGGATAAACGCTTCGAAAGTTATCCTCGGACAAACAAACATACATACATACATGCAACGCCGATTTGCCCAAGTTGATTTGATGATCTCGCTTCGCTCGATCAATAATTATATATGCGCTATGGATAACCGTCTACACCAAAAAAAGGGTCGTGAAGGAAACTCGTGACGGAAAACTCTTACACTTTTTTTCGTCTAGCCCCCATCCGCCAAGTCCGTACCGTGCGATAAGGAACCTCGTTCCAATAAACAAATTACAATGATGCAGAGCATTTGAAAAAACGTTACAGCAGATATCTCAATCAGATGAGAAAATGAACAGCTCAATGATAAAATGATAAAACACATTCGGCACGCGGCCGAGAATCGTTTTTACAAAATATTTTTATAGTAAAACTTTTTTAACTAGGTAACATTTTGAGTCGTGTAAAGTCACTGTTAGGTAAGTAGCTAGGTTAAATACAGATTTACATCTATTCAGATATCAGATTTACGCAAAACATTATAATACAGATTTTAGTTGAATATAATATTGATTTTCTCCGGAGAGAATGGCGTGATATCGAGGAGGCCTATACCCAGTAGTGGGTGGATGTTGGCTGAGATAATGTGTGTGGCTGGATGAGATAAATACATATCTTATATGTCATCTGGCGTATATTCGTAGACTTCCATGCTTATGCTGCCAAATGCCCAACACTGTAAATTTTTTTTTTTATAAATTACCTATAGGATAGCGTTTGACCACTATCTCGCCTGATGGTAAGCGATGATGCAGTCTACGATGGTACACGCTTGCCTAGAAGAAACCTATTCACTCGTGACTTGAAGATCCCTAGATTGTATTTATCAGGAAACACAGACTCAGGCAAGGCGTTCCACTCCTTGGCGGTGTGCATAATAAAGGTGGAAGAGTACCGCTTTGTGCGTATGGGAGATATGCCTACCATGTCTACGATCATAGAATGGGGATGGTGGGATCAGCTTGAAAAGCTCAAATTTTATTTAAGCAAATGTATAAGAAATTCGATTACGGAGCCAAAACATTATATAACGCATTATTTTGAATATTGTACCTACCGCTTTTTAAGTTTATTGCGCGCACGGAAGATTATTTTATTTTATTTTGGGCATCAACTTAATGAACACCAAATTTAATATAAATCATAATTAATACAGAGTAAAAACCAATTGACATTATAATTTTAGGTATAGACAGCATGCAATAATTATAAACTTCTTCTTCCTGAACTTTTCCCACATTACGCGGGGTCGGCACAACATGTATTCTTCCTCCACATCTCTCTATCAGCCGTCATCTCCGTTGTCACTTCCTTCCTACCCATATCATTCTTCACACAGTCCATCCATCTCTTCTTCGGCCTTCCTTTACTACTATATCCATCCACATTCATATCTGACACTCTTTTAGTCACTTGATTTTCTTCCCTCCGCATGACATGTCCATACCACGCTAGCCTCTTACTCCTCAATTTTCCTATCACTAATTATATAAATATAAATAATTATTATAAACATAACGTAATTATAAACATTAAAAATAACACAAAAATGCTAATTAGTATTTTTATGTTTATAGTGTTATCCAAACACATACAGAAAACTCCAAGATTTTTAAAAACCATCTCAAAAATTTCAAATAAAAAATCTCGTATCAAGAGGAAGGTTGCGGGTTCAAATCCCGTCGAGGCTTGAAATTTTTGAGATGGTTTTTAAAAATCTTACAAAAATACTAATTAACTAATCAATATTTACAGTACTATTATAAAATTTACCTTATAATAAATAACATGCCTTTGAATACCTAAAGACAATAATAATTGAAAATCGTCTGTTTTTCCTAAAGAAGGGTAAATAGGTTTCTTCTGGATCTTCGTGCTTCATCTTAGACCACATCAGTGAGATTGTGGTCAAACGAAGTTCTATCCAAGTAAAAAAAAATTAAAGAATATCTTGAATTTATGTTAATCTCAAAAAAAGGTGTCTAATTTAGAAAATGTTCATCATTTATTTTTCAATTATTATTATAAATACGGGATTTTATCACTGCGAGACGTGGTTCGGAGCGGATGAAGGTTCACGAATTGAACCGAAACATTGTCGGTCGAAACACCGATAAATCCCGTATTTATAATAATGAAATGTGTTTCATGTTTATGTAGAGGAGGGGTGAAAAGCTAAAACATATTAACGTTTGAATTTCGACCACTGTGCACCTTTCTTTGTGACTAGTACTCGTAATAAATAAATAAATATTGTTGGACATTTCACACAGCACTATCTAGCCCCAAACTAAGCAAAGCTTGTACTATGGGAACCAGATAACTGATAGAATACTTATATACTTTTTGTTTTTTTTTGTAAATACATATTTGTACTAAAAACGGTATACTATACACGGTAGTGATAGTATTACTGAATTCATTCCTAGCAAGAGACTAAGAAAGAGGGTAGATCGTTATATCTGCCAATAACTATCCACTCGCAAAGACTTCAGTTTACCCGTGATCATGGCGCATGCAACTGCATCGAAATATCGGGGACACTCAAGAACTCACAAATCATGGTAAATATCCCGTTTTTAGTACAAATAGTGTTAATAACCATGATAGTTTCAAAAGTTATTTTGTAAATACATACTTATAATATATAGAAAAACATCCAGACCCGGAACAACTATCTGTAAATCATGCAAACATTGGTTCCGCGGCGGGAACCGAACCCGCTACCTCCTACGTCTCAGCCGGCAATACGCCCACTGCGCCACGGAGGCAGTCAATACATGCAAGATAGACCAGATAAGCTGCAAGAGATGCTTAGAGCAATACATAAATTACACGGTCCAATGCCTCAGACGCTCGGCTTATGTAAACCGATCAGCGGCCGAGATACAACATCTTGCAACGCTTTTACTATAGCTGTGATAATTACATATAGTAAAATAATAATCATGTAACTATATAAATAGGTTCACGATTAGGGTTACCAACCACATGACAGGCATTTTCTTCATTTTTATTGGTGATTTCATTTATTGATTGCGAAAAATGCCTAAACGTATTTAGTGGCTAAATATGATTTAAGCAGTTATCAAATCATACAAATACGTTAAATTTAAACGTGTTTAGTCGCTAAATCTGTTAAGGGATTGTTGTGCAAGCCGGCCTAAATGTAATAATAAATTCAACATGCAACTTGAATATAAAACAAATTTTACATTTATGGACAGAATTGCCTTCTTCCAGGTAATTATAGATTGTTATTAGCAATAAGATCGATTATTTATATGGTTCCGTAGTCAAACTAGTAACTCTTTTAATTTCGCCTCTTCTGTTATACCTATCTCTCTACGAAGGGTATTCTATTCTAGATTGAAACCTGTTGTTCTAGATTTTATTACATCAAACATTGTTCAAAGACGTTTGTCTTCATATACCGGGAGATGGTGACACAAAATGTCAGGTCATTTGAACCAGTATGGTGACCCTTCAGGGGTCCAATTACGTAATGACAAAAAGGAAAATGATGGTCATTGGGCTGGTACCGGCGGCCCAATCGCGTCGAACGTGTCGGATAAATTACGAGTGTCCGAACGATTTGTTCCACAAAACTTCTTGTATTTTCGGATGGTCGATAAAAAAAGAAGTAGGCGGTAGTGTAATGCCATACTTCTCCGGTGTGACTTACAGCCCGCCATACCGAAGAGAACACATTAATAAAAAAAAACAATTCAACCATTTCCACCAGGCTAATTTTTGCACAGCTAATCATCCGCCGATATACCGCCATAAAAATTACTCCTTTGCGGCGGTATGGCGGCTATTTGGAACCGTTGGAAAAGTATGGCATGGTAATTTTCGTGAATGGCTACTGGACGATGATTAGCTGTACAAAAATTAGCCTGGTGCAAATGGTTAAATTGTTTTTTTTTTATTAATGTGTTATCTTCGATATGGCGGGCTGTAAGTCACACCGGAGAAGTATGGCATTACACTACCGCCTACTTCTTTTTTTATCGACCATCCGAAAATACGAGAAGTTTTGTGGAACAAAACGTAATTTTTAATTAATATGTTCTCGTCGGAATGGCAGGCTGTAAGTCACGCCGGAGAAGTATGGAATTACACTACCGCCTACTTCTTTTTTTTATCCACCATCAGAAAATACAAGAAATTTTGTGGAACAAATCGTTCGACTCTCGTAATTCATCCGACACGTTCGACGCGATTGGGCCACCGGTACCAGCCCTATGACCTTTTTGTCATTACGTAATTGGACCCCTGAAGGGTCACCATACTGGTACAAATGACCTGACATTTTGTGTCACCATCTCCCGGTCTATCAGGCAAATGCTATGTTGAAATATTTAAATCTTAAGTTCGTTGTCGATTCGAACAATTCGGATTTACCAGGGGTCGCTCAACCACTGATGCTGGTATTGAGTTAATATCGCACATATTTGATGCCTGGGAGGAGTCTCATGACGCTTTAGGTGTTTTTTGTGATTTGTCCAAGGCATTTGATTGCGTAGACCATGACACATTAATCAGGAAACTACGCCATTATGGCATTAGGAGCGTTGCTCTAGACTTTCTCACTTCTTATTTAAGTGGCAGAGTGCAAAGAGTTGACGTGAATGGGAAGCGTTCTCCGGGGTCTCTGGTTAAAATGGGTGTACCACAGGGATCAATTCTGGGACCATTTTTGTTTTTAGTATATATTAATGATCTTCCCTATCTAGTACGGGACGATCATGAGGTTGTATTGTTTGCAGATGACACGTCACTTTTATTTAAATTAAAGCGACGACAAACCGATTTTGACGATGTAAACAATGCAATCTCTAAGGTGGTAAAATGGTTCAATGTAAACAATCTACTTCTAAATGAAAAGAAAACAAAATGTATTAGATTTATACTACCTAATGTTACACAAGTTAAAGCAGACATAAAAATCAAAGACGAGGAGTTGGCTCTTGTGGACACCACCGTATTCTTAGGTATAACCCTAGATAATAAGCTTCAATGGGGCCCTCACATTGATGGGTTGTCGAAGAGACTTAGTTCTGCGGCATACGCAGTCAAAAAGATCCGTCTTTTTACAGACGTAGACACAGCTAGACTAGTTTACTTCAGCTACTTCCACAGCATTATGTCATACGGTATACTGCTGTGGGGGAGTGCTGCAGATATAAACACCGTTTTTGTGCTGCAGAAGAGGGCTGTTCGTGCAATTTATAATATGGGCCCCAGAGAATCATTACGCAATAAGTTTAAAGAAATAGATATTATGACATTCCCTTGTCAATACATCTATGAAAATCTAATGTATGTTCACAAAAATATTAATTTGTTTAAGAAAAATAGCGATAATCATAATTTTAATACTAGAAATAAAGATAAACTCGCTGTTGCCACATGTAGACTCCATAAAGTTAGTAAATCGTTTAAAGGGCAAGGTGTGCGCTTTTATAACAAACTCCCAAGGGATGTACAAAAATTGACAATTAACAAATTTAAAAACGTAATTAAACAAAATCTTTATAAAAGAGCCTACTATAAAATATCGGATTATTTAGATGATAGAGAAGCTTGGGATTGAAACTGCCCCAACTCGTTCAAAATGTTACAATTTAGACGTAATTTCTTTTCTGTATTATGTACCTATTGTAAAAGGATCATTAAAAAAAAACAACCAGCCTGGTTTTCTTGCCTTTCTTTCCTGGCTTGGTCGCGAAGGAACAGGCAGTAAAATTGACGTTTCAAAGTGATCCTTGTGATTTTAATGAATAAAAATATTTGACTTTGACTTTGACTTTGTTGAAAATACTCAGTGGTTTCCTTTGTTCCTATCCTTGTGTGGTCATAACTTATGTAGATGGCATATAAAAGCTGCGCTGAGACCGTTGGACCCTGAACGCAGCAGCGCGTGACTCGCGCTCATCTCGCTCGAGGCGATGTAGACATACATACATACTGTAGACATTGATATTATATGGCACATACCATACACACATATTACACTGAATGTTCTAGAACAAGTTAATTATAAAGGTAGTTTTTCTACACAAATGCCTCAGAAGAATTTTAAGATTTCGAGTTATTGAAATTTCAAATAATGAAATTCAGTTGTATATGGTAAAAATCTACTGCATAACGACCTCCGGGGCGCAGTGGGGCTGAGACGTAAAAGGTAGCGGGTTCGATTCTCGCCGCGGAACAAATGTTGCATGATCTACAAATATTCTGGATGTTTTCTATATGTATTTACAAAATAAAATACATAAGTAATTTTATCAGTTATCTGGTTCCTATAGTACAAGTTTTGCTTATTTTTAAGCTTATTTAGCTTGACGACCTCCGTGGTACAGTGGGCGAATAGCCGACTGAGACGCAAGAGGTAGCGAGTTCGATTCCCACCGCGGAACAAATGTTTGTATCATCTGATAGATATTTGTTCCGGGTCTGGATGTTTTTGTATATATTATAAGTATGTATTTACAAAAAAAAGTATATAAGTATTCTATCAGTTATCTGGTTCCCATAGTACAAGCTCTGCTTAGTTTGGGGCTAGGGAGCGCTGTGTGAAATGTCCTGCCATATTAATTTATTATTTTGGGGCTAGAGGGCGCTGTGTTAAATGTCCAGCATTATTTATTTATTACTATTAGTATTTGACGTCAATAATCGTATAAGTAGGTAAAGAAAGAAAGAAAATGTGTTGATACAACCTCACAAATAAATACAGAATAACAAAATATTAATAATTAAGTAGGTACCTTTAAATACGTTATACTTAACTATGTACTAACAAACAAAAGTGTGATACAATTATAACAAAAATGTGAACTCAAAATACTCAAAGCAAAAGTTCAAAGTTCAATTTATTAAATAATGTATAACACTACAGATATATTATCTTAAATCGCTACACATATGTATACACAAAACACAGTAATAACATTTAGTAAAAGGAAGATAGGCTAACGAAGAGTTAAGTGAGTAAAAGTCACTCAGTAAAATGTACAAAACTTCCAAAGTTCTAAAAGGTATGGTTCTAAAGGAAGGTATTTTAAGAGTAGTAGAGTTTCTTGTAAAAGGGCTCGCCCGGGGAAGTGCTACCACCATACCTATTTCTACCGCCAAGCAGCATTTCGGTTTGAAGGGAATGGTTGCCAGTGAAAATACAGGCACATGAGTCACTTATATTACATTACATATTATATTACATAGTCATTATCACACATTACACCTGTATGCCTCAAGTTGATGGACGCAGAGAAGTGCATCGTAGGGCACATTTCTAAGGAGCGTGACCTACGAGGCAAACTTTGTTATAGGCGATGCTTACCACTTAACATCAGGTGAGCCATAGGCTTGTTCCATCTCCATAGTATAAAAAAGGTACCTACGTTCTTTGTTCAGTATTCTTAATTTTGACTGCCTCCGTGGCGCAGTGGGCGTATAGCCGTCTGAGACGCAGGAGGTAGCGGATTCAATCCCGCCGCGGAACAAATAGTTGCATGATCTACAGGTACCTATTTGTTCCGTGTCTGGGTGTTTTTCTATATATTATAAGTATGTATTTACAAAAAAAAAGTACATAAGTATTCTATCAGTTATCTGGTTCCCATAGTACAAGCTCTGCTTATTTTGGTGCTAGATAGCGCTGTGTGAAATGTCCTGCAATATTTATTTATTTATTTATTTTACACAAATAGAATTACAGACAAAAACAGCTTACAAAATGGTCACGTACAAAGGTGAGATTAACCCTAATAAGAGTTTTCTTCCAGCTAACCTTTGAGGATAGAGATAGTTGATTATGGTTGTGGCTACGTAAGCTGCGTTGCTCCGCCATCTTTTGAAAGTAAATTATCCTTGAAATAACGGAATATATTTTACTAATTAATTACACAGTTACCTACTATTGATTAAACTTTGTTTATAAATGAGGCGGGAAATAAACAGATGCAATACTTGCATAATTTAACAAGTTTTTGCCAAGAAAAGCTCACTTTAATTGTATGTTTTCGATTTCTCACGCAATCATCCCACTGCATGCATTATTCAAACATCGCGTGGTGTTTATATACTGGCGAAGTGCAAACTGTGTTTTCTGGAGGGGTTCTGTACAAATTTTAGCAATGCAATGTTGCCTATATTTTATAAAGGATATATAAAGGACAATGCCAATCCTTGTATGGGATTTGGACCAAGGGCTACCCAGAATGACCATATAAGCTGGTGCATTATGTTCCTTGCACAATAATAATAATAATAATAATAAATAATAATATAATAATGCTGATACAAATGCGATCCTGTACTGCGGAGCTGTTGCAGCGTGTAGCGTTGCTCGTGTCAAGTTACCGGATACTGAGCGAACACCGCGGCCTGCTGGCGGTGTCCCTTCTTGGCAAGTGCGGATCGAACGGCGTATCAGTGGGTTTAGGACTCTTATTGCGAAACTAATCTGTTTTAGAGGGGGTAACCATCGCCCGCGTGTAATGCGCTTTGTGACACAGGCATTTGCTGGAACCGAAACCCGGCCCCAGGACTACATGGCTAGTGTCACAGAGCGTATTGACTTTTTGAAGCAGAAAGTATCTGCATGGGCTAGCCGTATTCGTCGCTATAGAGAACGTGTGGATAGATACTGGCAGAATCGCAACTTTCAAAGCGACCAAAGGAAGGTGTATAGAAACTGGGAGAAACCCGATAACAGTGTTCATGATGGGCGTGTAGCGGAACTACCAGATGTTGAAACTGCAAATAACTTTTGGCGAAACATCTGGTCTGCACCTATCGAACACACGGAGGGCGACTGGATGAGTGTTGTGAGGGGCGAGTGTGAGTCGATTGAAGATATGGAAGATTTTACCATCTGCCCTTTGGACGTTAGTTGTGCTATCCGTTCGGCTCAGAACTGGAAAAGTCCTGGGCCGGATGGACTGCACAACTTCTGGCTGAAGTGGTTCCGATGCTCACATTCGGTGCTTGCCACACAATTCCAGGAAGCCCTCGTACTTGGATCTCTCCCAATGTTTCTAACCACAGGTGTCACCTTCCTGCTCCATAAGTCCGGTAGTACCGCGGAAGCCAAAAACTATAGACCCATCACGTGCTTGCCTACCATCTACAAGCTCCTTACATCCATTCTGACTGCAAAAATTAACTCGCATATTGTTGAGAACAATATTTTGGCACCTGCACAGAATGGATGTAGGGTTGGGTCCCGTGGTACTAACGAGCTTCTCCTCATTGACATGGCCATTAGCCAGCAGATCAGGCGCAGCAGAGGAAACCTCTCAGTTGCTTGGATTGACTATAAGAAGGCATATGATTCGGTGCCTCATACATGGCTAGAGAGGGTCTTAGAGTTGTATAAAGTAAATGCAACTTTGAGACTCTTTTTAGGATCGTGTATGAGACAGTGGAATACAATTCTTCATCATCCAGGTAGCAGATGGGATTCCTCTATTCCGCATGATCTCATAAGGATTGAGCGGGGTATATTCCAGGGAGATAGTCTGAGTCCTTTGTGGTTTTGCCTGGCACTGAATCCTCTTAGCACTTTGCTAAAGGATTCAGGTCTAGGCCATCGACTTCGGAGAGAGGGGGAAATCATTTCTCATCTGCTGTACATGGATGACCTCAAGCTTTTTGCATCTAAGAGTTCGGAGTTGGAGACATTGCTTAATATCACACAGGTATTTAGCAACGCCATCAGCATGGAATTCGGTGTTGAGAAGTGCGCGGTCATGCAAGTACGGCGTGGGAGAGTTGTAAATTCTTCAAATGTGCAGCTTTCCGAGACGATATCTCTCAGATCTCTCTCTGAAGTCGAGACATACAAATATCTCGGTATGTCGGAGTCGTTGGGTATTATAGATAGGGAGATAAAACAGTCGGTGCGGGAACGTTTCTTTTGCCACTTGACAAAAGTTCTTAACAGTCTTTTGTCAGGTGGCAACAAGGTCCGTGCCTTCAACAGCTGGGTTATGCCCCTACTCATATACACCTTTGGCATACTGAGATGGACTCAGACAGAATTAGAAGCCCTGGATTGTAGAGTTCGCAAACAGCTCACGACCCATCGTATGCGGCACCCACGCTCTTCGGTAATGAGAATGTACATCCCGCGGAAATGTGGTGGTCGGGGCTTTTTAAATGCCAAAACCCTTCATAACCGCGAGGTGTACAATCTCAGGGAGTATTTCCTTAATAATGTGTGTGGGATGCATCGGGATGTCGTTGCAGTTGACAAAAACTTTACCCCGCTCTCTTTGGCAAACGAGAACTGGCATAAACCATCGGTGCTGACCACTCAGGATCGCGAGGCCATATGGAAGAGTAAGGAGCTTCATGGGCGGTTCTACAAAGCCCTAACAGGACCAGATGTAGACCCGCTCGACTCGGTAATCTGGTTACGCTTCGGTGATCTCTTCGGAGAAACTGAAGGTTTTGTCTGTGCAATTATGGATGAGGTTATCAAGACGAACAATTACCGAAAGTATATTATGAAGGATGGGACGGTCGACATCTGCAGAGCTTGTCACCAGCCCGGAGAGTCCCTTAGACATGTGCTTTCGGGTTGTTCGCACCTTGCTAACTCTGAGTATTTGCATAGACATAATCAAGTTGCCAGAATTATCCATCAGCAGCTTGCTCTTCAGTATGGCCTTGTTGGACCTGAGGTGCCATATTATAAATATGTGCCAGAGCCAGTTCTGGAAAATGGCCGTGCCACGCTCTATTGGGACCGGTCTATCATCACGGACAGGACTATTGTTGCCAATAAGCCAGATATCGTGCTGGTAGACCGGTCAGAGCGCCGAGCGATACTTGTTGATATTACTATCCCACATGATGCTAATCTCGTGAAGGCCGAGAAGGACAAGCTAAGCAAGTACCTTGACTTGGCTCATGAGATTACCGCCATGTGGGATGTGGAATCAACAATTATCGTTCCGATAGTTGTGTCGGTCAACGGACTGATAGCGAAGAGCCTCGACCAATACCTTAAGAGGCTCTCGCTAGGAAATTGGATCAAGGGTCAGATACAGAAGGCGGTACTCCTGGACTCGGCACGCATAGTCAGGAGGTTCCTCTCTCTGCAGCCCTAGCCACCGATCGCTTGGGCCTTGCTTCGCGGTCGGTGGTTTACCGTTTTTATAAATATATTTTTTACTATAATGTTTGTTTTTTGTAAGATACTTTGTAGTGAAAAATGTATTTTTTATAAACGAGTTTTAAAATAAATATGTGTGAATAATAATAAATAAATATCGCTGAACATTTCACACAGCGCTATCTAGCCTCAAACTAAGCAGAGCTTGTACTATGGGAACCCGATAACTGATAGAATACTTATATACTTTTTTTTTGTAAATACATACTTATACTCGTAATATATAGAAAAACACCCACACACGGAACAAATATCTGTAGATTATGTAAACATTTGTTCCGCGGCGGGAATTGAACCCGCTACCTCCTATTCAATACCTCTATTTAATACGCTAAACAATATTTTCCCATCGTAAAAAAAAATGCATTATGTTCCTTAAGCTTAGGTACACTAATGAGTGAAAAAAAGCGCTTCAGAATCAAAATAAAAGTGCTAAGTTCAAATATATCATTGGAGTTCCTACAAAAAACTAGCGGCCTTCGAGCAGAAAGGTTCTCGAGTGGCAACGATGCACTGGAAAGCAGCGTAGGATGGCCCCCACTAAATGGAAAGACCACCTGATGGAACCACCTCAGGAAATCTTTGCAGGAGGCCTATATTCAGTAATGGTCGTCCTATAGCTAATAGTAAAATGATAAAGTCCTAAATCTCTGCTCCCGTTCAAAGTTTATCTTTAAAATACTGAAGCTTTCAAATCTAACTAACTGGTGACCAGAGCTGCACACTACCTGCTGTAGTACCTGGTACAGTTTTTAAAGATCGAATAGGCTACCTATTCATTAGTGTCTATATTTTTGTAACCTTACCATATTATTGTAAACTTTATGTGACAGCAAATAAAGTATTTTCTTTCTTTCTATCCCATCCTTTTAACTTAATGTGCTTAAAAAGCTTTCTGAAGTCATCTAATGCCATCAGGAGAAGTCATCATGTCCATGAAGTCATAAGTCATAAGGCGGCAGTTTAAAAACAGAATGGTTTGTTTTTGGACGAACCTGAAATATTTGATTTTTGTCATGTCTATCATCATTTCCGTTTATTCCCAGTTACACAACTGTTTGGCACCACCAGTAGTGCCATAGGAGATTTTCCTGTGACACTATCATTCTCGATAGCTGCTTGAGTTCATACATAAAAGTTACCCTCGATTTCTAGCCCATCTCCACTTCAATAATACCCAAAGCGGAGTGGTCTCTAATAAATTTAATATACAACCACAAATAAGCTGATATGAAATACGCAACGAGTCTGCGAACGGTCCGGCCTATCGTTCCACCACAGTTCTACGGACCCCTAAACATTCGCCACAAATATTTTTACGTCGCATTATGCAGACAATTAACCTACATTTTAATTTAGCGTATTATTTTACGCAGACGCGAGTTAAATTATGTTGTGTCTGTCATATTATTCGTATAGTTCTTTTGTCACGCACTTTTCCGCACTTTAGGGGTGGACTTTTAAGTCTTGGACTTTTAACGGCAAAATTTTTCGTAAATGTGTAAAGTATTAAGTCTTGTAATAACTTCCGTGGTGCAGTGGGCGAATAGCCGTCTGAAACGCAGGAGGTTGCGGGTTCGATTCCCAACGCGGAACAAATCTACCAATATTAGTCCCGGGTCTGGTCGTTAGTAGGTATGTATTTACAAAAAACTTTTGCTTAGTTTGGGGCTAGATGGCGTTGTGTCAAATGTCCAGCATTATTTATTTATCATTGTTTTTAGTTATATAGTACCTACCTATAGGTATGCTTCGAAATATGTATTTATATCTACTAATCTATACTATTATGTAGTAATAGTTAAAGAAGTAAAGTTTGTAAGTTGGTTTGTTTGGGGATAATATCCGAATCTACGATCCGATTCTGAAAATTTCTTCAATGATTATAGCTAGGTTATAATGGTTCTGAATGCTATAAGTTATATTTTATTTTGTTCAAAATCCATGCGAAGCCATGACGGGTCAGCTAGTCATTGAATAATATAGAAATTTGCACGAACTGCCCAAACAAAAGAAACACTTGAAAATCAGATGTTTTTTTGGCGAAATTCAGTACATACTCGTATCAGCTGTTTTTGTGAGTCAATAGTACTTACATTGCTGCAGCGACCAGCAAGAGGCATTGACGGACGAACGTGTAAATGTGGGCCGAGGCACACATACGTAAGTCCATCAATGCCTAGTTGTGTCCAAGGCTTGTATAGTACTTTTCTCAAATATTGCGCGGAAATTATAAATAAAATAATAAATACAATTACCTACTTTTCAAAATCAATGAGGAACAACGAACAACAATGATTTTTCCCGCGTTAAAGTGTTCATTTGTATTTTTTTTCAATAAACAGCTTTCTATTTGATGCCAGTTCGAAATTTAAGAAAACCTTTGATAAGTTACCTCCTTGGTTGCCATGTTTCGGAGTAAAAGATCGTTCCATTTTTAAGGTGCCGTATTAACTACGTAGCAAGAGTAGCAATTACTACGTTTAAGAAAACCTTTGATAAGTTACCTCCTTGGTTGCCATGTTTCGGAGTAAAAGATCGTTCCATTTTTAAGGTGCCGTATTAACTACGTAGCAAGAGTAGCAATTACTACGTTTAAGAAAACCTTTGATAAGTTACCTCCTTGGTTGCCACGTTTCGGAGTAAAAGATCGTTCCATTTTTAAGGTGCCGTATTAACTACGTAGCAAGAGTAGCAATTGCTACGGGCCCCGCGCAAAAGGGGCCCCCGCGTATCCAAGCCCGCCCACCTCCGCCACTTTATACATAAGAATCCATAGCAGATCAAGTGATTCTTCGATATAATTTGCTACGGGCCATATCTGATATTAATGAACGCTTTTTTAATCCATTACACGACAGATATGGATTTTCAAACAACTGATGCAGGCCGCTGCTCGCATGTATTTGGCCAGTACAGCAATTTCGATTTATCTCGAAGAAGGTTGTCAAAATAATGCTCAAAACAAGCATGTTTGAGAAAACATATTTAACGTTTATGTTGAACTAAAGGTGGCTCTACAACGTACGTTTATGCTCAATAACTTGGTTGGACACTAAAACGTCGAGCACGCACGAAGGATTTATCATTAGGCATATAATCGTCCATGAAACCGCTAATTAAGGAATATTTTTTTAAGTCCTCTTTAAGTTAAAATTCTTAATTGCCCATCACTTCAGTAAGCTCTATCATCGCGTGAAACGTGTTCTATTGTTATCTAAGTTTTCACTACAATCCATTTTGAGTTTTGATTAATTGTTGGTAAATTATGAATATTCATAATGTTTTTACACGACGTCTTTAAATTACAGGTAATTGTTAAGTTTGTTTATAAAACAGCCCATTCCATACTTAGACAACTCTAAAAACAAAATTAAAAAGAGAATCAAAACAAAAACAAAAGCCAAGATGAACGTCCGGTGATTGGTGGACGCGGCGTTGCCGTTCTGGCACCCCGCCGAGATGCGGATCATCGATCCCTCTCGCACTGCAGAGCTTTCTCTATCTCTGTCTTAGTCACTATGTCCGCAGGATCGTCTCGCTTGAAGACGCAACAGAGATAATTTCATCCGAAAGCTTGGAACTTTGAACTTCGAACGTGATTCTATTTTTAAATCGCGAGACGAGACAGTGACGGGAAAATGTACCTTTGTTTGCATTTTATATCTTATTGATATTTAATTTTTAGTAGTTTCGTGTTTGTTTTGAGATCTTGTGAGGCAAAAAAGAGCATTTCTAATAATTATATTAATTACAAGGGTGATTTATGTTTAGAGGGATATAAGTACGATAAACTCATTTGTCATTGTATTTTTTTTTCTGATAAGCGTTTGGTCAATGATGATGAACGTGTCCAGAATGAATAGTAGGTTCTGTCTAGCTTGCATAGAAATAATATATTCACTACAAATATTCCGAGATAAAAGGGGTCCGGAATGCCGGATGCGAGTTCCACTCTTACTCGTATATCTTATATCTAGGATATTTTTAGCTCCGTATAATATTTAGCCTGACTTGCACAGCGATCTCTAAACGTATTTAGCGACTAAACATGTTTAAATTAGACGTAAAGTTACAAAAAAATTTGAATTGTGCAAGCCAACTATATAACTTGCTATATTCAGAAATACATACTTGCTAGATAAATAGATCTTATAAATTAACATTGCCTGACATGGGAATTTGATTAATTATTTTTATTTGACATCGAATTAATATTTTTTGGTTTGTTTATGTTTGTGACTTAATTTAATAAAGTACTTAATTTGTGATTTGTTATCGATTTTTTTATTATTTAATATTTTACATGCCTCTGTGTGGCGTGGACCCATCTATGTATAATTTTATGAACTTTGTTTAAACCCTTATTTGTTGCAAATAAATGATTGATTGACATATTTGTATAATTTGACAACTCTCATAATCATATTTAGCCACTAAATACTTTTAGGCATCGTTGCGCAAGTCACCCGTAGTGTACAAAAAGTAATTTAAAAAAGAACACTTAAATACATTTACAAGTTTAATGTTTGACACCTACATCTACCGAAGATAAAAGCCGTTATCTGATCCACGCGGGTCAAGGCCAGGCATTGTTTTCAACTCCGTAGACAAAGCTTTTATACGAGAGAACATCTGCCGAAAGCATTTTGTATTAGTGTTACTACTATACATTACATAGATACATACATTACTGTGTATTATTAGAAATATACCTACAGTGTCTCCTGGAACTAGTTTTTTAAGTATAAACTGGGTGATTCTGACCATAAAAATAAACAATCTATCATCATCATCATCATTCTCAGCCCGTGTCGACCCACTGCTGGGCCTATGCCCAACAAACAAAGAGCAAACAAAGAGAGGCCTATGCCTCTCTTTGTTTCTGCCACTCTTTCCGATCCTGTGCCAGTCTGAACCACGTACGACCCACGGTCTTATGGATGTCGTCGACCCATCTCGCTGGTGGACGTCCCCTATTTCGATGGCCAGTTCTCGGCCTCCACTCTGTTAGTGCCTTAGTCCACCTGTCGTCACTACGTCTGGCCAAGTGTCCTGCCCAACTCCACTTGAGCCCCAATATTCGCTTGCTGACGTCTTGTACTTTAGTCTGCTTGCGAATTTCGGTATTGGGAACTCGATCTAAGAGTGTGATGCCGAGCATGGCGCGCAAAAAAACCGATTCGGTCCTAACGGAAGACCAACGTCGGTTTTTATACTCGTATTAACCCGTATCATGCTGAGTTGGAGTCCTTTTTGCAACTTATAACAGTAAGTTATTATCTTTCCTTTATCTTTAGTGTGTTGTTGCAAATAAAATTTTACTCCATTATATTCTAAGAGGAAAACAAATTAAACCGTTTATTTTTCAGGATAACTTTAATAATTTTGAAGATAGATTCCTGACTTTTAATTTAGGTTATCTTAAAATCAGCTGTGTTTTAGACTTTGTGCCTTCCTTAAACTTACCTCAGACAAACATAATGTTTGACTTAACCTAGGTATGACCTAAAATAGTTGATAAACAGAATTTTAACCGAAATCAGCTGATTTTTACTTGTATTTTTACTGCAATGAAAATCATCGAATTCACAAAAGACGTAGAACATTTTTTTGTTCTCGTGTGTGAATCGCCTCCCCTTGAGATAACATACTAGATCTGTGACACCCTGTATATGATAATCTTTCTTTTTAAATTAGGAAGGTTTATAGGCAAAACGATAATAGTACGATTTATTAGATTTATACAGAAAGAATTTTGGAATCGCAATGGGCCCCGTTACCCCATACTTTCCAGTACCAATAAATACTTCCAAAATTATTGAAATTATTGGTTTATTATGGGGTAGTGTTGCCGATGAAATTACAGACACATGAAGCTTTACACCTGTATGCCCCAAGACGATATACGCAGCACTGTGCATCGTAGGGCACGTTTCTAAGGACCGTGACCTATGAGACAATACTTTCTTATAGGCGATGGTTACTTATCATCAGGCCATCTGCAGTCAAATAAAAAAAGTGGCACTCCGGGAGTGCCGACAGAAGTGAAAACATGAACAATTACGAGATACTTATATACAGAGCTGTCGGTAACGGTAAGAGAGTCACGAGTTCAATGGTTTTTTCCCCATTTCAAAAAATGCCCAACGCGCCTAAAGAAGTTTTCACTACTTATATACAGAGGTGTCGGTAACGGTAACAGTGTCGCGAGTTCAATGGTTTTTTCCCATCTCAAAAAATGCTCAACGCGCCTAAAGAAGTTTTCACTTCATATACAGAGGTGTCGGTAACGGTAACAGTGTCGCGAGTTCAATGGTTTTTTCCCATCTCAAAAAATGCCCAACGCGCCTAAAGAAGATTTAACTTCAAAAATAAAAAACCCACAGTTCTTTTTTAAATAAAATGGCAATGGTTCGTCGCCTCTATTTTTATAAGCATTAAGAAGGTAAGTAAGTACTAAATACATTAATTTATATAACAAGGTATGTTTGTCACGCGAAGTAACTCGACACTGCCGATTGTAATCTCGTAAGCATTATAATACAAACTTGACAGTGAATTTGTATAATAGTACGGGTATATTATACAATTAGCTTGTTCCTGATTTGATTATTTTATAATTACTGGTAGCGACACAGTTGTCGAAATTCAAAGGTAACGCGCATTGGGCATGTTTTGAGATGGGAAAAAACGATTCAACTCGCGACACTGTTACAGTTACCATTCCGGACACCTCTGTATGTAAGTAGGGAAAACTTCTTTAGGCACGTTGGACATTTTTTGAGATGGGAAAAAACGATTCAACTCGCGACACTGTTACAGTTACCCTTCCCGACACCTCTGTATATAAGTATCTCGTAAAGTTTTCACTTCTGTCGGCACTCCCGGAGTGCCACTTTTTTTTTAACTTAATTTTAGCATTTTCCCCTTTAACTACAACTTTAACTAGGTATGCCATATCTTACCCTCCTCCGTGCGTGCAATAAGCTTAAAAAAGGGATACAAAATTATCTCTTCACGTATTTATATAGGTATAGATTTAGGGCGAATTGCGAACGATACCTAACGTATTTTTTTTATATTAAATTTGTAGATATACAAGCTGATGGGCCTCCTGATGTTAAGTGGTCACCGGCGCCTATAAACTCCTGCAGCACTCGAGGTTCTGCAGTCGCGTTGCCTACCACTTAAACCCCTATTTACACCTCTCTTGAAGGCGTATATTTTGAAGCCCACTGGAAAAACCTCCGGAGGAAGGTCATTCCACATCTTGCAGGTGCGTGGAAGAAACGAGCTGGTGAAACGCACCGAGAGAGACTTCCACGCATCTACAATATGTGGGTGAGCTCGTTGCCGGTTGCGAGAGGTTCGATGGTAGAAGTAGGAAGCAGGGATTAAATTGAACAGCTCTTCAGAACATTCACCGTTGTATATTTTATAGAAAAGGCTGAGCGCTCCGATGTCACGGCGCAGACTCAGCGGCTCCAGATCCTTAGATACTACTGGGTCATCGACGATAGGAACGGCTCTGCGTTGCAAGGAGTCTAGGGGCTGCAGTTGGTATTTCGGTGCACCGTTCCAGATGTGAGAACAGTACTCCATGTGGGGCCGGATTTGCGCTTTGTAGAGCACAAGACGCTGCCCCGCCGTGAAGTACCGCTTTGACCGGTTTAGTGCACCGAGTTTCTTGGAGGCAAGAGAAGCTTTGCTTTCCAAGTGACCCAGAAACTGCACTTCACAGTGAAAATTAGTGGCAAAATATAATTTAGAGAGTTGCCAAATTTAAACATAGTAGGTAAGTATTTTATTTTTATTATCCGAACTCCGAACTTTACGGAAAATTCTAAGATCTTTAAAATCACCTTAAAAACTTTCAAGCCAGATGGGACTTAAACCACTTTGAGTCGTATTATTTTTTTTTATATTATATTTCAACCCTGACGTGACATAACCCTGTACCTCAATTGGCAGTGCATCCTCGTATCAAGAGGTTCAAGTCCCGTCTAGGCTAGAAAGTTTTGAAGATGGTTTTAAAAATCTTAGAATTTAAACATATGTGTTAAATACGTTTAGTGTAAATCTTTATACAAGCCGGGCTTAGTATGTGATAGTGAAATTAGCGTTTTCAATCGACTTTTATTTGTGCATGCGTTCTCAACCCCAAATCGCCGACGTCGCATTTTGATCTTTGATAGAACCAAAATAAATTGGACAAGCGAGTGTCAAAGGGTTAAATATCCAGTACGGCTGTAGCTTGGTCATATTAACGTAGTCCACAGGTTTCTGAGATAACTTTAAATATACAAATATATTGTAACTAACAAACACCAAACTTTACCTCTTTTTAATATAAACAGACAATACGCATGTATGTATGTACGAGTATGTTTGTGTATGTAGGTATATTAACGGTCGAACTTGGCTTCTCCACAACTGTCTCGGGAGAAAGGGATGTTTTGGACGCGTGCGCAGCCGACTGTGGCGAGAGCTGTTAAACTATAGACCTTCCAAATAATTTTACTTAGACACGTGAGGTACTTGCAAACGTGTATATTTTCGTATTTTGGGCGGGTTACTAACGAGATAGGTACTTAAATCGACTCAACAGGTTTATTTTTGCAGAATTATACATTGAAATGTCTATAAATGTGTCCTTAGATATCAAAATTAATTGTTACTTAAATCAGTGGAACACGTGTTATAGATAGGTACTTTGGATTATTCGCGTATTATTTCAATAGATTTTATGGTATCAAGAAACATTTTTGGATTATTTTATTAAGAATTATTTAAATTGTAAAACACACAGTTGATTTTACGCAGGATATTAAATTGCCTAGTGTTTTGTTTTAGATGTGTTGATTGTATTATTTTTAATTAATTATTTACTCTCCCAACATATACATATGTATTACATTAAAAATAAGATTAGTTTTAAAGTATGTTTTAAAGAATTACAAAGTTCAGCTGATTTATCGGAAGTGAAGTCGGTCGGACGTTAGTAATAGGTACTGTTAATAGGTTTAATTTAAAGATTGATGTTGTAAAATCCAAACTAATAAAAAAATCATGTTATAAATTGCTTAGTTTTTTATAATGAAGAAATAATTGTATATTTTACGTTAATTAGTACTGAAAGTAGTTAACTGATTTCACGCAACTTGCCGATTTACCCAAGTTGATTTGGAGATCTCGCTTCACTCGATCAATTTAAATGCACAAAAAAGCGCCAAAGTATTCACCAAAATTTGATTATGAACGCGGTTTGTTTAGCTCTTACGTTTTTAACATATGGCAATTCTGGATTTTTATTTACTCTATGTCGACAGGTGCGTAGGCGCACGTCAACTTTGAGAAAAAATTACGGTCGCGGGGAGCGACCCTCACGATTAACGAGAATATATTTTTACGAGAGCTCACTTTCTTATTACTATTATTTTTTACTTTTATTAAAATTATAATTGTTTTTTTACGAGTTTATTTTACATTGTTTTATAAAGGTCAGGTGGTTTGAAAAATATTTTAAAGACTTGAAGGCCAATTCATAAAATCAATTGATGATTAAAGCGTAGCGGAGGTAGCGGGTTCGATTCCCGCCGCGGAACCAATGTTTGCATGATCTACAGATATTTATTCCGGGTCTAGTTGTTTCTCTATACATATGTAGGTATGTATATTATAAGTATGTATTTACAAAAAAAAATGTATATTATCAGTTATCTGGCTCCCATAGTACAAGCTCTGCTTAGTTTGGGGCTAGATAGCGCTGTGTGAAATGTCTAGCAATATTTATTTATTATTTATTTATTTAGGTTGAATTACGGATAGAACAGAATTTTATATGAACTAGGTTCGTTATAAATTAAATAATTTTCCTAAAATGTTGGGTATGAGCAGCATCAAGCCGATATATTTTTCGATTACCATACAAACAGAACAGGGTTTTTTATGTTAAATTAATACATAAAAGTTAATCACTAAAAAATTGCATGGAAATTGGACCATCCGTGTTGGTGACAGTTGGAGATCTATGTCCTTGGCAGATGCCAAGGACATAGATCATAGTATTTAACATTTACAACAAACCTTTTTGCGCTAGGGGGAAAGCAATTTTAAACAAACATGGCATAAAAAATAACATAAAAGACAGCTCAAGTATTTTTTTAAATCATTACCCACAACAAAAATATATCTTGCAGGCAGGTGAACGCTACAAAAAATGTGATATGTAGTTAAAAAAGCGATATTTATTACCTTAAAGGTACGGTATACAATTGATCTACTGCCGAGTCACGTGTGTGGGGTCACGATATTGTTATAAAATATAAATTTGCAATTAATATTCTATGAGCATGTTTGAAGTAATGCCTTTCTCTGGGCTGTGCTCATTTTGATACTATAGAATAGATTTTAAGTATCAGATAATAACTATTTCTAACTTTCTCTAAAGTATTTGGGATACTAGCAGATTCATTTCAGAATCCTGAAAAAGCCCACGGCTTTTGATAATGCTGTCACATAGAAGAAACCGCTAGAAAATATTAGGAAAGTTAAGTGTTATACTCGTGTGGTCAATTTTAATTTATTTATTTATCTATACTAATATTATAAATGCGAAAGTAACTCTCCTTCTTTCTTAGTTTTTTTTTGTAAATTGGTTTGTTTGTTACCTTTTCTAAAGGACTGAACGGATCGTAATTAAATTTGGCAAGAATATAGATTATATTGTGGGGAAGGACATAGGCTATCGTTTGTTTCAAAAAATAATCTTCAAAGGGGTGAAATAGTGGTTGAAATTTCCATATAATTTAACCGTCGTACAACGATGTGAAGTCATTACGTGTCGTACGTGAAGTGTCGCTTCACATTTACATTTCACTCTGCATTTGATTTCTTTGATAAATTATATGGCAGAACAACGTTTGCCGGGTCAGCTATAATTTTTTTATAGTTAACCATAGATATAACAGTAAATGCTATACAAAGCAAGTCAAAACGTAATATAATATAGAAAAATGTCAGAGTTAATAATAATACTTATTAATCTTAAGTAATTAAAATATAAATTTAAATTTCGGGTACAAAATTATTATAATAATTATAATATATAATTAATTATAAAGTATTGCAGCACTATATTAATTAAAATGACAAAATTTGACGACCTCCGAGGCGCAGTGGGCGAATCTTTATATCATAAATTAATTTACGTTACATATAGAAAGCATTTCCTGAATAAGTAAAAATACGTGTTTGATTTTTCTTTTGAAGTTAAAAGTGTGATCCAGGTTTGTAATTCGATTTTGGTTTGTGTTAGATCTCTTATGTAGCCTCTACACGATGGGCCATGATGGGCGATCATAGACGATCACCATGGTGTAGAGAGCATAATTGCCTGTAATCGCCCATAATTGGTGACGATCGAGCGTAATTGCCGCTATGTCGGTTTTTCGGACAAACATCAAAGGAGTTCGCGGCCATGATTGTAAACGTGCCAATATGATCGTCGATCACGATTTTTTATTTTAATAATAATTCTGATTAATACAAAACTACACTATCACACAATACCAAAACACCTACATGTAAACAAAGAAACGACATTAAAGCTTATTCTTCATTATTAGGTAATCCTTAACACTCTTTATTCGATATTTTATCTCATTACAATTTTATATCAATCAGTTCACTGTTTTAGTTTGCAAACCGCCATATTCTTTTTCAACCCGCCTAACCTGCTTTACCGACATTCTATACTAACAAACAAACTATTGTACCGACAGCGCGACGCGCGGCAAAATTCAAATTCAAAGGAATAGGTACGATTTTTTTACATATAATGTGTTATATATACACTAAATAAATAAATAGCAACAGCTGCTACTGTTTCGACGTCCATAATTAACAAATGTAGCTGCGCAATCATTGCACATTCGTGATTATCCATCATGGCCCATAATATAAACAGCTGTGCAATCATGGTGGCAATCATTGCACATTCTGTGATTGTCCATCATGACCCATCGTGTAGAGGCGCTATTAGAGTTTCAGGTATAATTGATCGCTTTCAGCCCTTGTTATATACTGTTACCTACATAATTACGCAACATACATGTATCATTATAATCTGACTACGACAACGGCCTAAGATTAGTATAAATATTTAACAAATGTGATAAAAACATTTTTCAGTGTTATTAACTTTGCAGAAGCTGTTTTGACTTGCGCGCGCGCCGATACTACAACAAAAGAGCTGAAAGAAAATTAAACTTAGATAAAAAAGAATATAGATAACAACCGGTTCTTTAACATCAATACATAATAAAATATGGCTGGACAAGAGAAGTCTGTCATTATTATAAATCCCGTATGTATATTAATAATGATTGAAATCAATCACGACTGTTTTCTAAGTAAAAAGAGAAGTCTGTCATACGATTCGAGCGAAACAATTTGAAAATAATTTATTTCGGTTCGTAAACTAATTATCTACACTAATAATATAAAGAGGAAAGATTTGTATTTTTGTATGTATGTAACGAATAAACTCATACTGGATCGATTTCAAAAACTTCTTCAGTAGAATGCTACATTATGCCTGAGTAGCATAAGCTACTTTTTAGCCAACTGCGCAGAAGGACGGTAATGTTTTTATTGAAAAACTACGCGTGCGAAGCTGCGGATCGCTCAGCTAATAGTGTCATTCATAAAGAGTCTTATTTTTTTTAATTATTCATTTTTAAGGCACAAATTACATGTTTCAATTATTAATATGTATTATAAAATGATGGATGAAATCTCTTCGAACTGACAAGCCACCCATTGTTTTTTTACCCGCAGCCATTTCCGTAAGAGATATCAAATCGGCCTTTATTTTTTGATGTCGATTGTAAGAGTAGGCTGTAAGTTTTAAATCGAATTAATCTCCTAAAATTAGTTGATTTTCTTTAAAATTTAATAATATAACTAGTAGTTTTTTTTCTACAAGTTATTTTTTATGTTTTGAGAAACAGTCACTTGAATATCGTCAGTATAATACCAAACACCCTGTATAATAATAAAAAAATAAAAATAAACGGTGTAAAATCTTATGTTACTTAAATGATTAGCTAGGAAAGTATAGAAACTGCTTTGATCTGCTTGTAAGCCTCGTCCAAACTTTGCAAGAGTTAATATGTATAATAATCAATAGCTTTTCAATTCTTCACTATCAAAACTCTCTTTTCAAGACCAATACCCAAGTGCAAGTATTATTCACACCGTCCATTCCATCCAAAGTTTGTCTGATACTGGTAGAGATCGCTGTTTACCGATAGACCGCCAATTGTATCACATATATTTACATTGTAGTAATTTAGATGTTAAAAAGTCAAATCATTTACTGCGTACATGTTGTTTAACAGTATCTTCTTAATCTAAGTGTTTCTGTTGCAAAACCAGTTGCATCTTTGCATGGGCACTGCAGTTTTTCACATGCTGGCGAAATGACTTCTTAGATAATTGATCGAGCGAAGCGAGATCTCTAAGTCGACTTGGGCAAATCGGCGTTGTATGTATGTATGTATGTTTGTTTGTCCGAGGACAACTTTCGTAGCGTTTATCAGATCATCATGAAATTTAGTATATAGGTAGGTAGTGATGGCACAATTTGGTGTGATTCAATGAGCTAAAAATATTGGGGGATTGTTGAGATATTGGGGTTCAAGAGGGGTAAAAAAAATGAGACTATTAGGTCAAATGGGACGTCAAATGAAAGGTCTTCATTAGTACATTTGAACTACGTTTAAATTTTTAGTTTTATTTTTGTAGTTTTTGAGTTATTAGCTATAATATAAACAAAACTTTGACAAAATTCACAGGGTACACCAGTGACCTCACAATGCTGAAATTTGGTATTTGTGTAGCTTTAGTATCACAAATATAGGTAAAAGTCTGAAATCCAGAATAACTGCATTTTGTACCCCAAAAAAGTGTAACTAATTAACAAGAACCCCCGTTACATCTAATTTGATTGAAACTGTAGGTCAAGTAGGTTGGTTAAGCATTTTGTGGCACCAATTTATTAGTCAAAGATTAAAGACGGCATGCACAAAAATCACTAAACGTAAACGAAAACGATTAAACATGTTTAAATTTGAAGTATTTATATGATTTGACAACTCCTTAAATCATATTTAGCCACTAAATACGTTTAGGCATCGTTGTGCAAGTCGCCCTAAGAATAATATTTATTTTGGGAGATTGGTGAGGTCTCAGTTCGGGGCGAACCACTAGTATTATTCATTCTTAATGTAACATATAAAAATTAAAAGAAAATCAATAATTATTATTTTATGGTGTGCAAAAACGTATTTTCAATTATATTATACCCTAATTTTGTTACTATTAAGTTACTCAGAGTACCAGAGAAAAAACCAGTAACAAAAAATAACAAAGACAGTTCAGGTACCTGCAGACAACGCTCGCGTCATCGATTTCTCACTTCCGAGGAGGGGGAGGGATAAAAACCTCATTTCCGGCGGGAACCCTTCTAGGGGCGCACTTGCATTCGTCATGTCGCTATGGTGATTTGGGTGTCGGATAAAAACATGAGCTAAAGAAGCTGATGATGAGATTACATAATTTAAAGTATAATCATTAGTAATCTCTTAAAGATTACGATATCGCTAATAACAATCGATTATAATCACTATACAACCCCTAATTTTTTTAAGAATCACACTAATATTATAAATGTGAAAGTTTGGATGTTTGTTGATTTGTTTGTTACTCAATCACTTCGTAATTTTATGTCGTCGTAAATTTGGTGTTGATAGATGACCTGGAATCAAACATAGGCTACTTTTTGTTGATAAACAACGCGTGCGAAGCCGCTGGCGGAAAGCTAGTCATAAATATATAATCTGGGTTAACGCATAAGTAGATCGATGACATTATTACTAATCAACTCTTAATTTATAAGAATCATATGTCATCTAAGTACCTATATTAGAAACAGCCAATTGCGATCCAAAATACAAATCGTGGAAGTTGGGCACCAAGTAGGCAAATTAAAGTGGAATGGGCACGTCTGTCGCGTGTCACGTCACCGAGTGGATCCCACAAGACAGAAAACGAGCAAGCGGTAGACCACGACGCCGATGGAAAGACGAACTCGACTCGTATATGGAAGAAGACTGGATCACACACGCGCATGATAAGAGTGGAGTGGAAGGAAGGAAGGCTCCAAATAATAATACTCGTAGTAAATCGGGGCCAACACATGCATTGCAATTCTGAGGGACAATGCGAAAGTTTTGGAAGTAAAGTTGTCACTGTTCTGAAGCAGTTGAGCTATCTATAGATCGTTGCGACAGTTAGATGGCTCAATTGTTTCTTTTGTATTGTTAGCCCCCGACGCAAAATAGGGGTGTTATCGATTTGAGACCTATATATGTCTGTCTCTGTGTCTCTATGGCATCATACTCGTAGTTCCCAAACAGATGAACCTATTCGGAGGTGGTTTTTTCAATAGAAAGCTTGTTTAACTAGGTTGGTTCTTAGCTATGTGTTGATGTCCAAGTTAGCCAATCCGAAGATTAACAGCACTTTTCCATTTTGATGAAGGGATCGCAGCTGTAAAATAGACACTTATTCAGGATGGGGTTTTTATGCGTTAAGGGTTTTCAGTTTGTGCACAAACTTGGTCCCTCACGAATATTCAAAAGTCCCGCCTTGGTGTTTGTCAACGAGCTATGTAGCGCAGCATCCTCGGAGTCCAGAGGAACTATGGGTGAACACCACTACAGAATGGGTTCCAAACGGGCGGCGGCCGCGAGGTAGGCCCAGGCGGAGATGGAGGGATGAACTGGATGCATACCATAAAGAGTGGCCCCAATTAGCCAATAACCGGGATTCGTGAAAGAGGGAAGGGAGGCCTTTGCCCTGCAGTGGGACTCTACGGGTTAATAATAATAACAAATATGGGTTTTATAAATTTTAATTTATACTTTATCTCTACTCTACAGGTCGATCCTGTGTCAAATCTTGCCAGGTCCTATCGAAAGCGTATAGTAAATCATCACGCAAATGTGATGAGGGGGAGGGCTTTGCCCAGCAGTGGGATAGCATATAAAAACATTCTTATTCAATACCTGTAGTTTACCCCGAAAATCACGAGATGTTTTGATATGATTAAACGAAACGAATTTCAACAGAACTGAAATCTTGCTCGTTTGATACATTTTTTGTAAATAATTGTATACTATAAAATCCAAACTCAGGGTTTTCCAAAGAGCAATGGAGCGTGCTAGGAGTAAAGAGGATTGACAAAATCCGTAACACCACGCTGCGTTTAAAGACCAGCATTGCTGATGTGGGCGGGCCATGTAAGACGAACGCACCCGGACAGATGGGCAACGATCGTCACGCAGTGGGTGCCTGAAGACGGGCGACGGCGCCGAGGAAGGCCTAGTAGACGCTGGCGTGACGATCGATGCCTTCAAGACAGATTGGTGGGATTTGGCACGCGAGCGAAAGTCGTGGAAGACAGTGGGGGAGACCTTTGCAGTGGGATGATATAAGGTTGAAAAAAATAATTGTATACCATATAAAAAGTAGCCATTGTTATTTGCAACAATCCATAACGAAATGAAATGACTCCATAATTATCTCAGCGCTTAGGGTGTGTCTGACTTTACCGTACGATTTGCCACAGACGCGGTGGGGGAGTTATCAATGCTAACAAAAGCCAAATCAAACATACGGCACCCTATCCGATTTATAATACGGTAATGTACAGGTGAGACTGGAAACCGATGTCAGAACATGTTTATGATGGGGATAAAAACTGACTCACGTCATAAAATAACCACATAAAATTTACTGTCTGTATCATTCAAGAGCCCTAAAACATTTAAATAAGTATTGCTGGACATTTCACTCAGCGCTATCTAGCCCCAAACTAAGCAGAGCTTGTACTATGGGAACCAGATAACTGATAGAATACTTATATACTTTTTTTTCTAAATACATAGGTACTTTAATATAGAAAAACAACCAGACCCGGAACCAATATCTGTAGATCATGCAAACATTTGTTCATACAAACATTTATATGTTCATAATACTACGCGAATGGCATCCATACATAGCAATACTAATGACACTAATATTATAAATGTGAAAGTTTGGATGTTTATTTATTTGTTTGTTTGTTACTCAAACACGTCGTAACGGCTGAACCGATTTCAAAAAAATTTGGTATATACGTAGATTAAATAAATAAATAATAAATAAATATCGCTGGACATTTCACACAGCGCTAACTAGCCCCAAACTAAGCAGAGCTTGCACTATGGGAACCAGATAACTGATAGAATACTCATATACTTTTTTTTTGTAAATACATACTTATAATATATAGAAAAACACCCAGACACGGAACAAATATCTGTAGATCATGCAAACATTTGTTCCGCGGCGGGAATCGAACCCGCTTCCTCCTGCGTCTCAGCCGGCTATACGCCCACTGCGCCACAGAGGCAGTCATATAATCTATTTAATTATCGATTATAACCTGGATTACTACATATGCTGCCTTTATCCCATAAATAATTTTCCATGGGATAAAAATAGGGTGTCAAGTCAAGTTGCAACAGCGAGTTTAATTTTACTTCTAGGTTACCTACACATTTAGTAGTGTAACGCGTACGAAGACGCGGGCAACAGCTAGTCTAATAATATTCGAAAGTATCTTTGTTTATCTATCTATTAGTGGGTTTTTTTAGTTCAAGGGGGTTTAGATTTTTTATTTCTTTCCTATTGTGATCAATAAATACCTATGGCAATTTAATGAGAACTCCGCTTTAGTATTGAAAAATAACAATTAAATTCGAGGACGTTTATCTCAAAAAATCATTCACAATTTTTTGAGTCCCTAATTTTAAAAACTTCTTTATTTCAAGGACTACCTTCTCTGAAAATTTCAAGTCTTAAATCTGTCCAAATTGTAGATTATTGCTCCCATTTTGGGAATCACATATATGTTTTGTCAGTAATTTGTCTACTTTTCTGACGTTATTGTTAGGCATTCTAAGCATAGTCCTATTACCTATAAGAAATACCTATTGAGGAGTAAGATAGAGATTTGCTGAATTTGATTTTATATACATAATAAAAAAAGACATTAAATCAATTTTGCATTTTAGTGATGTGGTCTCAGGGTCTCAATTTTATCATAATTCTTCATAAACAAATCATAGATACGTAACTAAAATGGCTTAATAGTAGATACATGTTTTACCAAACCTTGCAGACATTTAGGACGTACATAGAAATTGCCTAAAATTATCCGTACCACCCACCCCTCAGTCTACCCATTCTATTAACTCCCCCCCTATCTTTATCGCCTTGAGCAGTCAGCATTCAGCCGAAAAAAGCTCTACATCATGAACTTTAGACGATACCCCGAATCGGGTGGTGGTTCTCTGAAGGGTAGGTAAAGCGCGCTGGTGGTTCCGAGAAGCGGTTGGCATGGCAATGCGCCGCATCAACAGCGCACACAGCCGCGTGTGAATAGACAGGTGACCTGCTTAGGACAGAGGTGCACTGGGAATTTACAAACGAGATCAAAATATAATGATGTTATGGTTCTAGCTGTTTAGTGATGTCTGTATTTTAAATTGGATCGGCAGACCTGTGGTATAAATGACCATCAAATCTTAACGACGACCTACGTAAGTCTTATTCAGATATGATTTTGTTATTTACTTAAATAGGATAACGATATGTTAAATACTTGAATAACATTATAAATTAAAATCGTACTCCATCACAAAGTTCCGTGGTGAAGCAAACGCGTTTATTTTTCGCGATGAAGTTTTTGGTGGTTATTTACTATTTATGGAAATAAAACGTATGTTTTATGTATTTTTTTACTATAATTGGTGGTCAGTTAAACATAAGCCTTTCCAAACTATTTAACGGAAATAATTTGAACAAAGAACCCACAATTACTTAAATTTACCTACCTCTGAAGTTGCTACGCCCTAACAGGGTAAATTTAAATAGTGAGTGTGTGAATATTTCATATTCATTTATTCCGCTTACATAAATGAAAAAGGTTATTTTGAAGAGCATAATAAATAAATTTGTGAAATGTTTACCATAGAAATGTGAAATTTATTTTGGCATGTAAAAACATACACTTTATTAAACTTAAGTTGTGCTATTGCATAATGCTTGCCATCTAACCACAGATACTGTATTGGTGACGTCTCGAGATATCTTTTGTTGTCACTCTCTAACCCAAAACCGGCAGCCATTTCCGAAAGAGATATCAAAAATACATGCCTGCCTAGATCTACGGTAGTAGGTAGGTACTAGTAGCAAATCTACGCCTTCGTGGATTACGGCCTTTAATTTTGGATGTCGATTGCAAGAGTAGGCAGTAAGTTTTTTATCGAATTAATCACCTAAACTTAGTTTAGTTAGTTAGTAAGTTTTTTTTCAAGAAGTCTTTTTTTATGTCTTGAGAAACCGTCACTTGAATATCGTCAGTATATTACCAAACACCCTGTGTACATTTTATAGCTTAGATAGTATGTAGCTTAGGTGTAAGTACATATACCTTGTAAGGGCACTGCAAGTTGGGTTTGCGCCTTGAATAGGTCTGGCTCCAACGTTTTCAGATTTTCGCAACACCTTGGTCAGTGAAAAAATCTAAATAAAAAAGTAGTATGACAGATAGGTTCGCAGCAAAATAATAATAATGTTAGAAAGATGTCATATAATTTTGTAATCCCTCTCAGTATATCATAACCTTTGCTCAGCTTTGCAAGTGTGCATGTTTTCACTTGCTGTTTATCTGCTTGCCACGTCACCGTCCTGATGTCATACACAGATATGTTATTATATACCTATAGCATAGTATATAAGCAGCATATAGCAGACCCGCCTTGTTTTCACACGGTAAATGATGGAAAATGACGCTTGGAATTTCTCTGCGGAAATTGTCCTCGATACCTTAAGGTGGGTGATCATATTGCTGACGGTTTAATGGGGCGGAAAAGTATTAATTCCACTTGTATGAAGTTATGGGCGTTTAGCTCGTAGAACATAATAATTCATAGCTTAAGGTAAGCTCTAAAACTTTTGGAACAAAATATGAAACCCATCATTGCGTTTGATTTGTAGTCCTTTATGGGGTTTATTCCCTAGGTACAGGTCTAGGTCATATAAGACTCTAGGGTCTTTAACTGATTTCGTACATACATACAAAATAAAAATACAGCCGAATCGAAAATCTTTGCCGTGCATTTCTCGTTAAAAAAGTGTCGGCATTTTTATACATCACTACTAGTTGCCCACGACTTCGTACGCGTTACACAACTAAATTTGTAGGTAACCTAGAAATAAATAAAGCACACAGCCTGTCTAATCCCACATTACTATGTTACCCAGACCTGGTCAGTCTTTTCCTTTTAATTGTCATTCGTTCTACAAAGCACCTAGGTATTTCTATTCCTAACAACAACCTACAAGCCAGGCGATGGTAAGTATTTACCATCGCCTATAACAAAGCATAGGTCACGCTTATGAACGTGCCCTAAGATGCACGTCCTGCGTTCATCAGCTTTAAGCCTCATATGCCTGTAATTTCACCGGCACTCATACCCTACAAACCGAAACACAGCAATTTCTATGGTATAACACTAAAACCAGAAACAAATGGTTGCAGATCATGCAAAGTCAAGATCAAGTAAAGGATACAATTGAAGAATGTCAAATTGGTGGTCAAACTCAAGCCTATAAAAAAAAAATATATTATGTGTATATATATTTTACCTCATGAAGATCATAATTGTGCACGTCGAAATGCATTTTCAGGGTCATTTTTTCTCCCTGTCCTTGGACTAACAGAGACTTATAAATCGCATCCCAAATTGTTGCAGAAATCTCCCGATTTGCTTTCGTCATGACGACGATATCTTGAAGGGCGGTGCTGAAATGAATAAATATTATGAGAAACTGGAGTCTAAAGTCAAGATGAATCATCATAGATAATATTTCATCAGGAACTTTATCAATATGTGTTCTTCTATTATTCTTAAAGTGGACATACACTTTAGATGAATTTGAAGCAAAACCTTTATTTCCTGAATCTTCATCAATCATAAATAAAACACTGGGAAACTTTAGGATAATCGTGACACTTACAGAATAAAAAAAAAGAACTGTCAATTATATTGGTTAGGTAGGCACCAACTTGATGACAGATTTATTTATTAACTATATTTTATTTATGTATCATTTATTGTTTAAACAAGGCTTTCATTGCACATTATAAAGCGATCTTAAATAAGAGTATGTAAGGGGACATACCTAAACTTAGACATCTCTTCATCAATCCTGCTCATTTTCACTCAAGGACTTAATTTTTCCACTACAAACGTTTCCTTTACTGAGGTTAGTAAAGAACCATCTTGAACCAACAAGTCTGTTAGACATATTGGAACGGAGAATTTCTTACCAAGCGCTGTTGGTGAGACATCGGGCGCTTGGTTTATAGACATTTTGATATTAGTGTTTTTTTTTGTGAAATTATTCTGTTTATATTTCTTTGATTGCCAAAATGATGTCAAAATATAAAATTGACGGGTGTTAGAAGTATTTTAGAGGCCAGTAAGCACCTAAGAGCAAGTATGTAAGTAATAACCTCTGCCTAGGATGTCCTGGAGTCTCTAAAACAGTTCGTTGCTAAAAAGAAAATTTGCGTTCCCGGTATACATACATTGATTATTTTTTCACTACCAAACTATTTATTAAAATAGAAATAAAAATTGGTCATGGAGGTTGTATTTAAAGCATATTAAGAATGTGACCTCTTTCATTTTTAAATAGAAATAAGGATTTGTCACGGAGGTTGTATTTAATTTTAGTATAATATGAATGCAATGAAAAATAAAATCTTATTAATTTACTAACGGCCCCATGGGCGTTAATGGCATTAATGCATCAGGAATCGAGCTTATAATGACCAGCTTTCAGAGCATGAGTGATGAAATGGTAACCTCCTTGTTCTGAGTAATGGTGGATAAAAAAACTAAAATCGATTTTTTATCTCTTTTTTTATCTCGCTGTAACTATTTCTACAATCTAAAAGTACCTTGTAAGACAACAGTAGGTAACTGAAATAACATCTTTATTTAAAACTGGGTAGGTTGGTAATCGTGAACGGTAAATGGTCAAAACAAAATCAATCGAAATAGACAGTCATAGATATAGGTATACAATCATTTATTTGACCCATAGCACACATTATAAAACAGATAAAACATAAAATAGAAAGACGATTAAAATTATTAAACACTAGCTGACCAATCCGCAGCTTCGCACGCGTAGTTTTTCAATAAAAACATTACCCTCCTTCTACGCAGTTGGGTAAAAAGTAGCCTATGTTACCCAGGGATAATGTAGCATTCTAATGGTAAAAGAGTTTTTTGAAATCGGACCAGTAGTTTTTGAGTTTATTCGTTACGAACATAAAAATCTTTCCTCTTTATAATATTAAAATAGTATAGATAAAAAAATTAAATAGGTACCGTTAACGTACTTCACATTTTGGTTGACTGCCTCCGTGGCGCAGTGGGCGTATAGCCGGCTAAGTCGCAGGAGATAGCGGGTTCGTTTCCCGCCGCGGAACAAATGTTTGCATGATCTACAGATATTTGTTCCGTGTCTGGGTATTTTTCTATATATTATAAGTATGTATTTACAAAAAAAAGTATACAAGTATTCTATCAGTTATCTGGTTCCCATAGTACAAACTCTGCTTAGTTTGGGGCTAGATAGCGCTGTGTGAAATGTCCAGCGATATTTATTTATTTATTAACAAACCGGATGTTTCCCACTGCAGGACAAAGTCCTTCCTTCCCTCTTTCCATAGGTATGGCTACTTTTGGCCAGACACCGTAGGAATCCAGCTCATCCCAATATTGCCGACATCTTGACCTTTTATGAGGTTCGGAACACATTCAGCAGTATTCGTTTTTAGCCTGCAGTTCTAAATAAGTGAAAACAGTTAAAAAGCCGATTATTTCGTCAAATAAAATCAACCAGCCTTTATAAACAAAACATCTGTATTTTAAAAACAGATAAAAGATAATAAAATTTCAATCATAAACATCCTAAGTACCAAATTAGCTGTTGACCTTTTCTCACTCGGGTTGCCAGATAACGTTACTTTCCCCCCGAGACGTGGTATTTACGAGGGGTGGTAGATTGACATGTAGGCTTATGGCACTCCAAATAAGCTAACAAAGGATAATGAACTCTAAAATAATTGACTGAGGCAATACACTCCGGGAGTGCCGACAGAAGGGAAAAATTTAGCGCTCAATGTTTGGGTATTCAAAATTTAAAAGCAGGCTACACCACAGATACTTATATACAGAGGTGTCGGAAACGGTAACGGTAACAGTGTCACGAGTTCAATGGTTTTTTCCCATCTCAAAAAATGTCCAATGCGCCTAAAGAAGTTTTCAATTCAATAAGGCCGGTTAAGTACGAGTAGGATTTGCGCGCCGTGGGTTCCGAACCGATAGATTTATTTATGTTAATTAAGCAGCGCCATCTAGTTACGTGACAGGTAAACTAAGAAAACTTTTTTTTTTTTTAAGACAGATATCTAGAAAACTGTTCTAGATAGAGACTTCGTTATAATTTTCCTGTAATCTTTGCATATAAATCTATTAATTTCAGATTTAACTTCGCAAACTTCGGAGATAAGAGGATGTATTTATTTCGTAATTTTTCATCATAACTCCAAACCGGAATAAAAACAAAAAATGGTTTTGGAATGTGTAAATCAATCTCTTTGATAAGATACCCCACTTGACCTAGTAACCCTATTTTGACCATAAGGGTTCAGTTTCTACCATTTTGACCCGGAACCATATTAAATACATTGTTAGTAATGTTTTTATGGATAGTGAAAAGGACTAGTAAGATGCACACAATGATAACTGTCACAATTAACATAGGAGTCCAGGCTAATTATAGGTCTCTTGCTGTTTCTATCTGTCAGTACATTTCTATGCAAGATCCCAGCAACCTTTATTAGGTAGTATTTTCATTGCACTCAATATTTTTCCATACCGAACCAATATGTTCAATACGTAATGGCCTTTTGCAACTATATTTTCGTTAAATCTTTTCAATGTTTAAGCAATAAGTTCTCTTTTGTACTATTTCAAATAAGTGCACTAAATAATTTTCTATTAAGAATTCAGGACTGTGTTTCTAATCTGTGTTTTTTAAATCCAATAATAACCGAAAGTGCGATTATAGGACCGTGGACTTTTGATATCAATTTTGATTAGGTATACTCTATAGATAAATAAGTTTTTTGTTGAAAAATTACTTTTTCATAACAAACTTTTATAAAATTCATAATCGGAACTGCAAGCAGATTCAAATGAGCCCAAACACTAGTAGACCACTACAATCCATTCAGAAGTTCCATTGTCGCTAGACAGATTAATTTGTTGCAAGCTTTGATTGACTTGACCCGAGATCCTCGTACGCGTGCGTCTAATATAATATAATGTACATAACTTTACATACTTACCTAACTTAACATACTTAACATTTAATCACGTGAGGTTTGAATGGTCCCCCATATTTTGGATTTAATGTAACGTTGTATTCGTTTTCGTGTTCACCTCAGCAAGCCCTTTCATTTGATACCCATTCTGTGGTAGTGCAGAAAAAATAACTAGTCCGCCATCTTGGATGATCCGCCATATTGGAATTAGAATGACGTGACATAGCTAAGCATGCAATGTCATCCAAAATAAGCGTGTATATCAAATTTCAGCTCAATCGGTTAAAGATAACTGATTTAGAAGTTGCTTTTGCAAGATTCCACCCGGACAAACATACATACATTGCAAGTTAAATAAAAGCTTGTAAACAGCGTTGGGTGCAAAACATCCTACATTATGTTGAGCTGAACGCCATTTTAGTTCGCACATGAGTCGAACTGTCAAATAAATTCATTTGTACCTAATGTTTTTCATAATTGTTTCATGTATCATTTTTTGTGTACCAAATAAATGAATATTCTGTTCTAGATGTATAATAATGATCTATATTACGTGTTAATCCTTTACACAAAATAAATCCTGTTTAAAGTCTTAACCCGCATGTTTTGTATAATATCGACCAAACGTTCTTCGCGTCTCTCCTTATAAAGAGCTGGAGGTAACTTCTATCTGTATTATTATATCTGTGGGCGAGATGTGGTATTTGCGAGGGTGGGAGACACCCCCGCTGCTATGGCGACGGAGCCTAAACACGGAGCCCTATTAATCTCGAAGTGAGGGCGTACCGTAGGGTTACTATGTTTGTTTTGATTTCATTTATTACGCTGGTGAGTATATTATTCTCGGGTTATTTGATGATTATTAATCTGTTTGATGGAAGGTATTTTTAGCTCCAATGCCTTTATTTGATGTAGGTACCTAGGTAGATGAGGTTCCTTATTGATCGAGCGAAGCGAGATCTCCAAATCAACTTAGGCAAATCGGCGTTTTATGCATGTATGTTTGTTTGTCTGAGGATAACTTTTGAAGCGTTCTTGAGTTATTGGGGTTCAAGAGGGGTAAAAAAACAAAATGAGACTATCCGGTCAAATGGCACGTCTAATGAAAGGTCTTTATCAATATATTTCGACTCTGTTTTTATTTTTAGATTAAACCTTGTAGTTTTTCAGTTATTAGTCATAATAAAAACTGGACTTTGATGAAATTCACAGGGTACACCAGTGCCCCCACAGTGCTGAAATTTGGTATGCGTGTAGCTTTAGTGACACATATATAGGGAAAAGTTTGAAATCCAGAATAACTGAAACTTCTACAACACACACTTCTACACTTTTTCCCCAAAAAAGTGTAACCACTGAACGTGAACTCCCGTTACCTGATATTAATTTTAATAAAACTTTAGGTCATGTTAGTGGGTATTCATTTCGTAGCACTATTTTAATGGTCAAAGATTACAAATAATTTTATTTTTGTTCTAAGAAAGACTCGCGAGATCTCAATTCGGGGCGAACCACTAGTTTTATAGTTCAAGCCAAATGCTAATTAAACAAGCTCATTTTTACTCATATAATTATTAGGTAATTTAATGCTAATTTTGAAATTAACAAAGACAAGAGCAATGTAGGTAAATGTTACATTAACTTAATTAGGATCTGCCCATCTAAATTTTATCCAGGTAGCCTTTATTTTTTATATTTTAACATTAAAGATGTTATCTACCTATCTTTTTGCAGGGTAATTAAGTACCGAATGATTATTTAAAAAACACACCTTTACCTTTCCCTAATTTGTATAAAATATTCCACAAAATGGCAACCCTAGGGAACGCGGGCCGCGAGGGCGCGAACTGCCGCCAAATTGGCGGGAAAGCTGCTCGTTTGACAGATCATTTTTTATTCCGTTCGGAAATTTGGCGTCCATTGTTCCACTGATTACCAGGTGGCCAGGAAGTGAATTACACACCCTTCTTAATTTAGTAAAGATTAATGTATTTATGCTTTCAGATTGGTAATAAAACGAGATCTATAGCAAATGATCAAACTTATTATTATCCGAGGGTAAGTTGTTTAAGAAAACCTATTTGGGATTATAAACTTCTTAGTCTGGAACGAGGAGCGATTATAGCCAAGTTACGGAGGAACAGACGATAAAAATAAGTGTTGCCTTTGCCTTTGATCCACTGGATTTTTTAATTTATATGATAAGTTTTTTAGGTTAAATAGGTAATTATAATTTTTTTGTATCATCATCATCAACCTATAACAGCCCACTGCTAGACGAAGGTCTCTCTCAGGGTGCGCCATTGATCCTCAGCTCATCTAGCCGGAGGGCGTCCTAAGCTTCGCTTGCTTAGACGTAGTCTCCACTCCAGAACACGTTTACCCCAACAGTTATCGATCCTGCGGCAGCTATGACCGGCCCACTGCCACTTCAGCTTGCTCTCTTAGCTATGTCGATCACCTTGGTTCTCTGACGGATAACCTCGTTTAGGGTTCTTCAGAGAAATCCCGAGCCCTTTCTATAGCTCGCTGAGCGACTTTCAATTTGTGGACAAGTTATCACAGGTAGGACACACTGAAGGTTAAATACCTTCATTTTTAGGCATTGGGGGATGGGTGACGAGTATTTGTACAAGAATCTTTTAACATCCATGGATTAGTTGAGTATGGAAAGGGAAGTTACCAGATTAGTAGATGGATATACTTTTATATTATTTGTATGAAAATCAAAGAAAAGTACAAAATCTGTCTCGCTATTTTGGTACACAGAAAACCGAACCAAGTTCATAAAATTAATTATCCACTGGTATGGTCAATAAACAGACAATATTCATTTTTTCATGAAAATCACAAGGATCTTTGAAACGTCAATTTAACCGCCGTCCGTCCGTCTGTTTATCCGTCCGTCTGTCAGAGCTGATTATCTCAGCAACTACTGAAGTTATTGACTTGAAATTTCGAATACCTTGTTAAAAATAATACTGGCCCATCTCTACTGCTCGTAAAAAAATTATAATATTTTCATTTTGATTATAAATCATCCACAAAGCGGCATCTAGCCCCAAACTAAGCAAAACTTTTACTATAGGAACCAGGTAACTGATAGAATACTTATATAACTTTTTTTTGTTAATATACTTATAATTTATAGATAAACTAAAAGACCGGAAAAATATCTTTAGATCATACAAACATTTCGATCCCGCAACCTCCTGCGTCTCAGACGGCTATTTGCCCACTGCGCCACGGAGCTCGTCAATGACTAAAAATGGAGTCGAGGGCTAAAAAAAAGCAATTATTTAAAAAATTCAACATTTTCAATTATTCTATTCCATTTTATCTTATTCTATTTAAGATGCAATAGGCAGTTTTTTCACAAAAAATATCTCTCTTAGGCTTCCCAGTTTCCCAATTTAAATAGGTACCATACCCACCCGATAGGACAACCTTTAAAGAAAGAAATAAATAGAAAAAACGTGTGTGTATACTTATGCATGCACGTAAGAAGTTATACTCGTACTTCTTTTGCTTAACAGAACAAAAATAGCAGAAGATTTCATCCCGTATGCCACAACTCTTTGATTGTCAAAGGAATGGTAAATTAATAAATATAATTATGAGTTTTCACAGAAACTTGAGAGACAGATATCAGCTAACTTCATCATGTCACTTTTTGTTGTCGGTGTGCGCGCGCATCGCAAACATTTTACGCTCATATTTTTTCCAAAAGCGCTAAAAGATGTATAACTTCAAAAGTTTTTACTTGTAACGACAGATGGGGCTACAAAGCGAGACACAGACATAGGAAAACATAGAAGTTAGTATAAAGAAAGTATAAACACACAATTTAAAAAACTATCCATACGTACTATAGTGTCTCTCAGTGGCATGACGTCATCACGTCTTTAGATATTATGTTACTTTCTTACCATATGACTAGGTATTATAGTTACGGCAAGATGAGGTCGGTTATTTTTAATTCCAGTAAAAAGGGCATATCTCGGGGGAGAGTGGGTAAACATCGTTACGCGCGTGATGTCAACATGTTTGCTTTGTTATTAGTTTCTACTGTGGAAGGGGTTACAAAGTTTTCTTTTTGGTGCGGAAAAACCATTATTTAGACAGCATTTTATTTTGTTCATAATGTTATTTTTTTTTCTAAGTGCTTAAAACCGTAGTGAATTTTAGTCAGTAACGTCAGTCATCGACATCAGTCAGACGAAGAATTGTATTCAACCTCTCTTACAGGTACAAGCCTACCTAAAAGGTATAGAAACTCATTTTATCACAAAACTAAATAAATTCGTTCCAATTTCAAAGTTTTACCTCCGCGGCACATTGCTCCCCAATATTTCATTACCGCTGATTAAAATGATATCACGATATTCTCCCGTTCCCCATCAATTTGCCAGAACCACAGAGTATACAGCCAGGGTTGCCAGTCGGGACGCAATCAGTAAATTGGTCTACATAAACGCAAACACACGCGGCGACGCCGACCTTTGGTTACTAGTGGTTCTCGAATTATACTCACGATCAGGTGGTATGTTGCCACTAAAGGTGATTATCATTATACTACTTCACTAGCAGCGTTGTAAGCAGATTATAGTGTTTTCCTCTATTGTTCGTAAAGTACAGTTTAGATGAATTGAAAGCATACTATTTAATATTCTAAGTCACTATGAGAACTGATAGCTTGCTCAAAAAATAGAAGTCTCTGAGTTAAAATACAATTTGAATCATCCGAACTTTAGACCCTAGATTTACATAGTTTATCACAATTATAAGTATGTGATTGTGTAAAAAGTGTAGCTTTTTAAATTTGGAAAAAATAAAGTACTATTACAATAGCTTATCAACGACTCGTGTAGCAGCCGTAGACTTACGTAGCAGTCACGTAGCACTCGTTAGTACACTGTTTAGTTTGCATTTGAATTCTTAATTTTTGATTACTTATCTATGTTATCTATGCTATTTACGAATTTTTAAGCAGTTATAACTTGTAACTTGACGGAACAATTAATTATTATGTCATGAACGGATCGTCCGTCTTATGCTAAAATTTTAAAAGTTCTAGGACTGACTCACGGAGACTTCCAAGGAGTTTTCTTTCGAGTTGCATTCTTAAACTTTAAGTAAGTGTCAGAGTTTACGCAAACGGTGTCTGGACACGCGATCCCCGTGTGATCCTATCGCATCCCGGGATGAGGCGCATGCCAGGAAATTAAAAAAAGTTTTGTTTTTGAGGGCGATGAGGTACTCGCAATTACAGAGAAAAAAATCCGAGGGAAGTTTTGATTAGATTGAATAGATTTGATGGTGATAGTATTTTTAATAATATCTGTTTTTATATTTTTCTTGATTTTTACTGAATTGATCAGTAAGTATAGATTTTAAATATTAGTACAGCTTTTAATTAACATTGACTTAATATTATACCTAACTTTTGTGTACCGTTACTAAGTACCGAACTTAATATAAGCTATTGCTAACTTATTACAGTCATCCAATGATAAACAATACCACGTTTACATACTTAACAAAATTATCTCTTAGCTTCACCCTAAAGTTAAAATCAGCCGTTACATTTGATTTACAACTCCCTACAGATAACATAGGTGCGGCAATAATCACTTTCATTAGCGAGATGGTTGGCTCCGACCTCCCCTGCGCACGCGGCCAAGATAAATTATACTATTGATACATTACTAACAGTCAATCAAGCATTGACTTAGATCATTATCATCATTATCATCAGCAGAAACGTGGACAAATAATCGCGCGGTAATCTTCTGACGCAATCGCTGCGTTAAGCGCAATAAAAAAACAATATATCTTTATTTGGAATATAAAACATTGTACAGAAACCAAATGAAAATGGTGATACCTGCAGGAGTAAAATACTGTGTCGCCGGCATCAACGACCTCTTCCATAAACCTTATTGGATAAAGAATTCCACATCTAGAATACAAGCTAAACTTAGCAACGCGATTAAACGCACTATTTTAACTAACAAATACGTGTTGTTCAAACATATGTGTGTGTTTTCTAACCATCTTTCCGCGACGCAGACGCGGCAAAAGGAGTAGGTTTACCGCACGGGTCTTGTGCATCGATTACCGCATAAAACAACCGCGCGCTGAGTTTAGGCCACAAATTCAAAGTCGCTCGACGAGCCATGGTAAGAGGTATAGGTACTTACACGTTCGGAATTTCTCGAACTTCTCTTCTAATCGCTGGGGTAAACCTTTTCTGAGACCACCTCTAGGCAAGCGTAGTGTAGGACGCCCCCGACTAAATGGCGCGATGATTTGCGCGCTGTAGCGAAGCGCTGAGAATCTAGCTCAATGGCGCACCCTGGCAGAGACCTATGTCCAGCAGTAGATTGGTATAGGTTGATGATGATGTCTATAGATAGATAATAATTTTTTGTTACACCAAATTACAATAACTTAACCTAGAAAACTTAATGACTAATACGCGGTGGTACAATGGGCGGCCTTATCGCTCAAAGCGATCTCTTGCAGGCATCCTTTGAATGAACTGATGTTGTTGATCATTATCAGCATATCAGATCATCCACTGATGATCATAGGATCAAGTTCTAGCCTGCCCTTCTCTGCGTTTTTCAGTGCATGGTCTGCAGTGAACCTTTCTGCCCTTTTGATTAACTTGCATAATAATCATATTTCATATTTTATTTGATATAATGATGATAGTGATCTAAAGCAGTTGAGCTATCTATAGATCGTTTGCAATGGTCTGATGGACCAACTGTTTATAATCCTAAAGGGGAGGGTCCTGCCGGTATCATAGACCATGGTGCCAGAGACTTACACAAACCACAGATATGATCAACAACACAATAGTTATTGAATATTCCCTAAAATATTCCTGTCACAGGCACTGCGCGTGCGCACGACGTCATTGTGTCCTGAAGAGGCTCGTGCCACCACCTTTTCCTGTCTTTATAATGACCTAATTAGAAATGAAACATGCATGCTACTTGAATAAGAAGTTGCGGTAAGAAATCCATATTCTTTCTAAGCAAGCGTGTTTCATCTTAGATAACACCATCACTTACCACAAATAGAGGTAGTGGCTATACGAATGTCAATCCATACTACACTAATATTATAAACTAGCTATTGCCCGTGACTCCGTACGCGTTACACTACTAAATGTGTAGGTAACCTGGAAATAAAGCTAAACTCGCTGTTGCAACTTGACTTGACACCCCATTTTTATTCCATGGGACCTGATTTAGTATGGGATAAAAAGTAGCCTATGTGTTAATCCAGGTTATAATCTACGTACATACTTAATTTCATTGAAATCGGTTCAGCCGTTACGACGTGATTGAGTAACAAACAAACAAACATCCAAACTTTCGCATCACATTATGACATTGTACTAGTATACTCGTAAATGAGAAATTTTGGATGCTTGTATGTTTGTTACTCAATCACGTCGTAACGGCTGAACCGATTTCGATGAAATTTGGTATGTGCGTAGATTATAGCCTTGATTAACACATAGACTACTTATTGTTGACAAACAACGCGTGCGAAGCCACTAGCGGAAGCTGGTAATATTATAAATTCAAAAGTAACTCTGTCTATCTGTCTGACTGTTACATTCTCATGACTAAACGGAGGGACAGATTTTGGCTACTCTTTACACGACTGTGCAGAAGGAGCGTAATGTTTTATTGATAAACCACGCGTGAAGCCGACAGCCGGGGGGGGAAGGGGGGCAAGTAACAAATAAAACAACTTTGCTTGAACATTTCCGTGCACGTACTGCCCACTATAATCAACTATTTCTATCTTAAAGGTTTGCTGGAAGAAAACTCTTATTAGGATTAAGCTCGCCTTTGTACATGTCCATTTTGTAAGTTTTTTGTCTATAATCTACACAGACAATAAAGAATAAAATGAATAAAAGATGCTTACGTGGAGAAGGGAAACGCGTTTCAAATTCTAACTTGTGTTTTTTTTAATAATAGGATTTCTGTAAAGTATCATACGACAAACAGGTTGTCAAAATGGCCGAAGTACGCAAAGATATATGCTATAAATTTAGTGACTAATATTTGAAACACCTTGCTTTAAATTCGAATCATAGACCTGTCTTTAGTTAGACTAATAAGGCTCTGTGATTTTATTCATAGACGTATTATGTACGTTGACATTATTTTAAACAATACAAGATATTTCTACGTTATTGATATTGTTGATTGCTGAAAGTGATAATAGCTTCTACGTAACAAGATTTTGGACTCACATTTGAATATCTTTAATAACGTATGGGCCAATAAATTGTTCTTTGTTATGGCTCAAAATGCAATTGTAACCTATTTATAAAGACTGTTAACCTATTTCTGATGATTAGCTATCTCTTTCAATTGTTATTCAACTGTTAGTATGCCTGGATTCCAGATACAATATAAATTTTGTTATATAGGGTGTTTGATACGCACAAAAATAAAAGAGTTTATTTTGATGAGCATAATAAATAAATTTGTGAAATGTTTACCATAGAAATGTGAAACTTATTTTGGCATGTAGAAACAAACACTTTATTAAACTTATGTTGTACTATTGCATAATGCTTACCATCTAACCACAGATACTGTATTGGTGACGTCTCGAGATATCTCTTGTTGTCCCTTTCTAACCCAAAACCCGCAGCCATTTCCGAAAGAGATATCAAATCGGGCTTTACTTTTGGATGTTGATTGCAAGAGTGAGCAGTAAGTTTTATATCGAATTAATCACTTAAACTTTCTTTTACTAACTTCTTTCTTTCTTTAACTTAACGTCAATTTTCTTTAAAGTTTGATAATATTCTAGTAGTTTTGTTTTCGTGAAATCATTTTTTATGTTTTAAGAAACCGTCACTTGAATATCGTCAGTATATTACCAAACACCCTATAACACCCTGCAAAGGTTAATAAAAGCATTCCCTGAGGCGCTGCGCAGACGTAGCAATTTTAGTTGACTGTCAACTTTTTACAAGTTTGTTCCTATTTGATGCCATCGCAACCAGCAACTAGAGTTTCCAAGTCAGTTGCTCAAAATTGTATGAAATACGTCTAAAACAGCTAGTTGCGAGTGGCCGTAACTAGTTACTGTGTTTGCGCATCGGATCTTGTTATCAGAGAACAGCCCCAATATTCTGTAAAATCACCCAGTGATTCAACATTTGACATGCAAAACGCTGCCCAAAGCGAATGTCAAGAATGTTATTGTCAAATGCTACCAAGGGTTGTCAAATGAATAAGTCACTGCAAGATTTATTAAACCGACTTCAAGAGTAGTAGTTTCTCAATCCGGTTGTTTTTATAAGTACCTATGTTACTTGATATCTTCGCTAATTGTTAACCGATTTCGATGATTTTTTGATCGAGCGAAGCGAGATCTCCAAATCAACTTGGGAAAATCAGCGTTGTATGTATGTATTTATGTTTATTTGTCCGAGGATAACTTTAGAAGCGTTGATCCGATTATCGTGAAATTTGATATATAGTTAGGTAGGGATAGCACAATTTTTGTTTGACTAAATGAGCTAAAACTGTGGGGGGGTTATTGAGATATTGGGGTTCAAGAGGGGTAAAAAAATATGAAAATGAGACTATTAGGTCAAATGAGACGTCAAATGAAAGGTATTTATTATTACATTTCAACCCTGTTTTTATTTTTAGTTTAATCCTTGTAGTTTTTGAGTTATTAGCCATAATAAAAACAAAACTTTGACAAAATTCACGGGGTACACCAGTGACCCCACAATGCTGAAATTTGGTATTCGTGTAGCTTTAGTGACACAAATATAGGCAAAAGTCTGAAATTCAAAATAACTGCATTTTGTACCCCAAAAAAGATAACCAATTTACATGAACTCCCGTTACCTGTAATTTGAATGAACCTGCAGGTCAAGTAATGTGGTAATTACTTCGTGGCACTATTTTGATAGTCAAAAATAACGAATAATATATTTTTGTTTTTACGGGAGACAGTTCGGGGCGATCCACTAGTAATATATATAATGAATATAAATTGATGGCGATGACGTCTGCGTATGCGTATCATCATTATCACATCAGCCGAAGGGCGTCTGAAAATAGGCCTTCTCCATAGATTTCCAGAGCGACGAATCTTATGCAGCCTGCAACCAATGGCTCCCAGCAACATTTACCAGGTCTTCTTTTCATCCAGTGGGGGAAGGCCATCCTACACTGCATCTTCCAGTGCGTGATCTGCACTCGAGAACCTTTCTGCCCCAACAGCCGTCAGTTCTTCGAGCTTTGTGCCCCGCCCACTATCATTTCAGCTTGCTAATCCTTTGTGCTGTCGGTGACTTTCTACGTACAATCAAACAAAAAATCAACAAAATGCAAAATAAATGTTTCTTCATCAACCATCCATCGTGTAATTGACGGAAAATAAGCATCGAACTGTACCAGTATCCAACTGTTATCACTGGCAGTGTCCAGAAGTAGCAACCAGCGGCTGTCTCTGAGTAATGTTATTAAGATTGCTAGAATTACTGCGAATAAAAAAAAAATTAAGTTAAATGAACGAAACTAGGATTCAGATTGACCGCTATGTTTATTATTTTATTGGCCCTAACTATACGAACAATAAACCATAATACCCATAGATTTACTTACATAGAAGCCACGGTTTCCTTCACTATCCTGCGTCAACAACAAAAAGTGTCTACATTTGCGCAGCGCCTAAGATTTCAAACGAATAATGAATAAGACATCATACAAGTTTAATAAACTCTCAAACCCCATAACCATTGTCCGGCACCATTGAAGCCGACTTTGTCACCGATCCAAAACGCTAGACAATGATCCAAATACCATCTATTGTGGCACAGCAATAAAACAAGCGAGCAATGTAGAGGCACAGTAGTCCAACTCTAGCCCTTTCACTACAGTAAAATTTGTGGTGGAGATCACTATCACATTAAACTAGAATGCTTAAACGACCCCGTATCTTACTTATAACTTGGTATCATCCAGAAAACTATGTAAAAAATATTTAATTTCACTTCTATGGCGAAGTGGATGAATAGCTAAATGAGACGTAAGAGGTTGCGGGATTAATTTCCGCTGTAGTGCAAACAGTTGTATGTTCTGCAAATATTTTTTCCGTGTTTAGGTGGTTTTACCATATACAATAAAAGGCATCCTAGTGATGAGAACTACAATAAAATGTGGCTGTTGGATGAAAATAAAACAAAAAGGCAAAATAAAACAAAAAACACTAATATTATATTATGCGAAAATTTGGACATTTGTTACACGATCACATCGTAACGGCTTAAGTGATTTCGATTAAATTTGGTAGATAGATTATGACCTGGATTGAAATAAACTAGTGGTTCGCCCCGAACTGAGATCTCGCGAGTCTCCGATTAAAACAAAAAAATATTATTTGTAATCTTTGACTATCAAAATAGTAGCACGAAATAATTAACCAGATCACTTGACCTACAGATTCATTCAAATTACAGATAACGGGAGTTCATGTTATTTGGTTTTACGTTTTTGGGGTACAAATTGCAGTTATTCTGGATTTCAGACTTTTGCCTATATTTGTGTTACTAAAGCTACACGCATACCAAATTACAGCACTGTGGGGTCACTGGTGTACCCTGTGAATTTTGTCAAAGTTTTGTTTTTATTATGGCTAATAACTCAAAAACTACAAAGTATAAACTAAAAATAAAAACAGGATTGAAATATACTAATGAAGACCTTTAATTTTTTTTACCCCCGTTGAACTCTCAACTACCCCCCAACATTTTTAGTTCATTGAGTTACACCAAAATTGTGCCATCATTACCTACCTATATACTAAATTTCACGATGATCGGATAAACGCTTCGAAAGTTATCCACGGACAAACAAACATACAAACTTACAACGCCGATTTGCCCAAGTTGATTTGGAGATCTCGCTTCGCTCGATCAACTACGTGTGCAAAGTCGCGGGCGTAAGTTGTAAATAAATATAAATATGGCAATGCTGTTTTTAATCTATCTTGTTTGTGAGCGTGAATCATGTTACAGTTGAAGATGACGTACTGTAATATATTGATTGTGGTACAGTGCATTGCACCCTGCCTAAGTTAAATGTAAATTATGCATTGCAATGTTACCATCTCGACATTATTCGCCGTTGTCTTCACAGAATCGGAGGCTCGGTCGAGGGCTGAATTTTAAGAAGAACAAACCGTGAACGGACCAGACGCTCCATACATCTAAGTTATTATTAAATGCAGTGGTCACTGGAGTGTGGCTACTGTAGAGGCTACTGTTTTTTCAATAAAGCTTAAGATTTTACCCAAAATATTAATGAATAATTGAATGAAAACTATTTATTGGATGGAGGAGATGATATAAAGAATAGGTAATTGAATACTAAAAAACCGGACAAATGCGAGTAAGGCTCCTACACCGAGGGTTCCATAAATATATTATATTCATCACACTAACATTATAAATACGAAGGTTTGGATATTTGTTTGTTTGTTACTCAACCACGTCGTAACAGCTGAACCGACCGTAGATAGATTATAATCTGGATTGAAACATAGGCTACTTTTTATTTACAAACCACGCGTACGAAGCCGCGGGCGGAAGCTAGTGTGATATAAAAACAAATTAACAATTTACGGATTTTTTCCTTTAATTGTGCTGTGAGACGTTGCTTCTTGCCTAATTTCATGATTCTAGGTCAACGGGAAGTACCATATAGGTTTTGATTTATTTGCGAGCAAAATATGCGGCTAAAGTTACTTAGAAGATTGATTAGAAGAGGTAAGGAACCCTAAAAACCAGGTGTACCTACTATCATAAAAAACATTCTATAATAATTAGTTTTGTTATTTTTTACCAAACCAATATCAGGTTTTCAAGTGTGAGCTTTTTTTTAAAACTTTCCTTGAAGATATTCCCAATAGTTACTCAAATCGACAAGATCTTTAAACGTTTTTCTCCGTCTTTTGCCGTTTAGGACATCCCCTATTTAAGCATCTAAATTACACCCTGTATAAGTTTCACCATTTTTTTTAAGAAAAATGTTAAGGTAAAGGTATTTCAAATAAGCAAAAAAAATCTTCAAAAATATTTAAAGGTGATGCAAGCCTTTTTACAAATTCTTTAGTTTTTTCCCATTTTGTGGAGATGAGAGGAATGCAATAGATCCATCGCGTGTTTATCTAAAGGTGTGGTCGACGTTTTAGTCGTTATCGACGTAGACGTTATTATCTCGTGCGCACGCGCCGGTCATAGACCTAACAATGTTTAGAACAGTTTATTTATTAGAATTATCCCAACTTTGTACCTCCATAATAGCTGGCTTATGATCTGTTCGTTTATTGGTGTTAAAAATTATCTGCCCATCATTATCATCCAGCCAATGGCATCCACCGGTTGGCCACAGCTGAACAACCCTCGCAGACATTATTGATCCACATTCATCTACAGACTTCCTGCAACCTTAACAATATTGAATTCAAATTTCAAAATTCAAAGTAATAGCGTCGGAGAGACGTCTTTGTACAGATAAAAAAATATCTAAATTGATGGTTATTCAAATAATTTATAATTAAAGAAAACCGTTTATATCTTATCTTATCATACGCAATACGCGTGCTAGCAAATTATTCATTATCCGTACTTTTGACTTTTAAAAATTATTGATACACGCATCTTAAAAAAGTGGCACTCCGGGAGTGCCGACAGAAATGAAAAATTTAGCGCTCAATGCTTGGTTATTTAAAGTTTAAAAGCAGACAACATTACATACACTTATATACAGAGGTGTCGGTAACGGTAACAGTGTCGCGAGTTTAATGGTATTTCCATTAAATTCTATCTATACGTTCCTACATCTGTGTCGTGGATGTTGAATTCATCTCGTGAGTGTGTGAGTGACTCTTATCAGTATTGTTTAGAGTCAGTAAAACAGAGGCTCTCAGCGAACTGATAACGTCGTCTTAAATTGTAAGGCTTTAAAAGAATACTTCACTAATGCAAGCTACTGGAGTTGAAAGGATCTGTAGATTGCTTTTGAGTCAGGCTTTAGGATTTTATGAGTTTTCGAAATTTCTATAGAATTGGGAAATATGTTGATATCCCTAGCGACGTCCAGGCGCCCGATTCTGCTAATTTATAAGAAAAAAGATAATGGAGCCATACAATATAAAATAAATTTATCTCTCTTTTATAACAGTACCTTTTGAAGTATTCAAAACAATAGTACGTAATAATTAATCATCGTTTTTAAGTTTAATAGTAAATTATTAAACGATAAAGCAGTTTCTTGCGTCACGGGCGCTATATAGAATCCCGAACGTAACGAAGGATTCTAGAGATAACTCACGAGCGGAGCGATGGAATTACTAGAATCCTGAGTGCAGAGAGGGATATAAAAATAAAATATATAAAAGGGCATTTATTTACACACACACCTCTTATGCTAACAGAAGTTGGTAGGCCAACTTATAAGCACGCCCAAGATGCACACGTGGAGAATACTCTACTTTTCACACTTTCTGCGAGACAATAAAAACCAAATCTAGGTTGGTGCATTCGGTGCAGAGGTTAGTTCGATTTACGAATAAGTTCTTATTGCGTGGGTCTCTTTGATTCATATTTTAATACAGATGAGGTTCTAAATTCAAATTCACTACATTGAAATTCAGTACAACTTTACTCCCGACTCAGCCGTAGGGATTTAATCACCTGCTTTCGGTGAGATTTACATGACTTATAATTTGACATTGTCGAGCAGGTGGTGTGAAAAGTATGTTACATATTCATCTCTATTAATACTTTTATTTATTTACTTCTTGTTCTATTTAGCACAAGCGGTATTTAACCTCTAAGTCTCAGAAGATATTTTTCCTCTCTGTGTGTGTGTTCTACCACTTGTATAATGGGTTGTGTTCTGAGTAATTCTTCGGTAAAAAATAGCTTATGTCCCAATCCCGGTCATAATCTATCTGTGTACCTACCGAATTTCATCGAAATCGGCCCAGCCGTTTAGTCGTGAAAACGTAATAAACAGGCAGAGTTTGAATTTATGTCATAAGGATTTTGGTTGTCAATTTCTGATAGTTTCAAAATCCATGGAGAAACAAAGACACACACACTTACCACAAATCTATTAATTATATTGTTAAGCCAAAAGTTATTTGTGAACTAAAATAGGTTTACCTTAAATGCGACACAAATAAGTGAGTTAATTGTATTATATTATGCATACGTTGTATATTAAAATGACGAAACCATTTCCAAAGAAATCAGAATATGTAATATCAATAATAAACACCATTATGTGTGTTATTATGGTTAGGTTAAGTGATAAGACCGCCTATTGTGCATTATTATTGCTTTTTTGTTTAATTTTAGTTTATTTATGTTATTAAGTCTACACTTAACAAACGTAACGTGTTTTGTTGTTAACCTTTTTTTTTTTTTTTTTTTTTTTTTTTTTTTTTTTTTTTTTTTTTTTTTTTTTTTTTGTTGACGAGGGGGAAATCTGTAACCAGATACCCTACTGCATAGAGGGTACAGTAGGGTTATGTGAGGTTCACGGACTCGTGTACTCACTAAAACCCCCCCGGTGGCCATCCTCGACGCATGTTGGGGGGCTCCGGGATCTCCAAGGGAACGCACCGGTGCCCACCTCGCGCTGTGCCTTTGCACGTCCAGGGGGAGGCTATCTAGCCACCCCCGAACACCACGGTGTTGACAGCAGCACATTGCCGCCGCCCGACTCACAATGTAGTTTGAAAATTGAAAATTGTCTTTAGTAATAAGTTTGAAAAAAAGGCTTGTGTGCAATTCACACGTGGTAGGAGTGAAACCTTTAAAAATTTGGTTTCAAGATAATGAGACGAATGTAAAATTTCGGCAAGATGATAATTTTAGGTTTTAGTAATGTTCATAGTGATGCAAAGTTAGACAATTATTAACACGAGTGGAGGGAGTACGAAGCAAAGCACAAAAAGAACCACGAACATAAGAAACACTGTATAATGCTTCCTATCTCATTTCCTCCCACGTTAAATCTTATCAATTTATGTGTCTGTCTCTTTTTACTGTCGCTTTTTCATTTCATCGACTTCCAAATCACAACGATGCTAAAGAAGTTTTCAGTTCAAAAACATTTATTACAACAATTCTAACCATAAGTCCTACCCGTGTTTTCATTTAATTTCATTCATAACAAAACACGTACTATCTATCTATCGATCTATCTATTTATTAATTAGTTACTAGCTTCCGCCCACAGCTTAGCACGCGTGGTTTGTCAAAAAAGTAGCCTGTTTAAATCCAGGACTATCTATCCATATGCCTTCCTAATTTCATCAAAACTTGTTCAGCCGTTACGACGTAATTAAGTAATAAAATAAACAAACATCCAAGCTTACGCATTTATAGTATTAGTTTGTTACCTATCTATTATATTACTACATAAACATATACTACATATACTACATACCTACCTACCTTAGGTTTTTGACCTGCAAGAGTGTCACACTCATACTTATTGATTGAGCGAAGCGAGATCTCCAAATCAACTTGGGCAAATCGACGTTGTATGTATGTATGTATGTTTGTTTGTCCGAGGATAACTTTCGAAGCGTTTATCCGATCATCGTGAAATTTGGTATATAGGTAGGTAATGATGGCACAATTTTGGCGTGACTCAATGATCTAAAAATTGTGAGGGGTTGTTGAGACATTGGGGTTCAAGAGGGATAAAAAAAATTAAAATGAGACTATTAGGTCAAGTGAGACGTCAAATGAAATGTCTTCATTAGTACATTTCGACTCCGTTTTTATTTTTAGTAAACTTTTTGTAGTTTTTGAGTTATTAGCCATAATAAAAACTAAACTTTGACAAAATTCACAGGGTACACCAGTGAATTTGGATCAGCCACATCACGTCCACTGCTGAACATAGGCCTCCCCCATTGATTTCCAGAGCAACCGATCTTATTGATCGAGCGAAGCGAGATCTCCAAATCAACTTGGGCAAATCGGCGTTGTATGTATGTATGTATGTTTGTTTGTCCGAGGATAACTTTCGTAGCGTTTATCCGATCATCATGAAATTTGGTATATGGTATTGGTGTAAAAATATTGGTAGGTTGTTGAGATATTAGGGTTCAAGAAGGGTAAAAAAAATAAAATGAGACTATTAGGCCAAGTGGGACGTTAAATGAAAGGTCTTCATTAGTACATTTCGACTCCGTTTTTATTTTTAGTAAACTTTTTGTAGTTTTTGAGTTATTAGCCATAATAAAAACTAAACTTTGACAAAATTCACAGGGTACACCAGTGACCTCACAGTGCTGTAATTTGGTAAGCGTGTAGCTTTAGTAACACAAATATAGGCAAAAGTCTGAAATCCTGAATAACTGCAATTTGTACCCCAGAAAAGAGGAACCAAGTACATGAACTCCCGTTATCTGTAATTTGAATGAAACTGTAGGTCAAGTTAGTTGGTTATTTATTTCTTGGTACTATTTTGATAGTCAAAGATTACGAATAATATTTTTTTTTGTTTTTATGGTAGACTCGCGAGATCTCAGTTCGGGGCGAACCACTACTCATACATTATAGTAAAGTAACTAGTAGACGTAGTACATTATAATACGTCATTATACAATGGATTCATATTATTATGGTTACGCCATAAATGGGCATCGCATTGAAAATTGTTTAATCCAATCAGCCCTTAGACAATGTTACCAACCGAAGTGCTAACGGTAAACGAAAGCGCCAAGCAAACAGACTCGCGCATTGATTTTTGACAGTTGTTGCTTGAGCATAGTTCTAAAATAAGAGCCTAAGACCAGTTAATTAGTGTTAAACTTGTCTAAAGTTTAACCGGATGAGTTTCACGATAAAAGGTAAAACTTTAATTCTAGCTTTGCCCTCTTTGAGAGGTTATGGGTGCCGATGAAATTACAGACATGTAAGACTTTTCACTTGTATAAAATTACTAATTAAAACGGGTATTTATCGCGTATATACCTTTGTATGCCTGGTACAAATATATACATATAGACTATAGCTGTAGCCGCTCATACATCAGGCAAATTAAACGTACCATAGCCGAGCGTGTCAAAGAGCATATCGCAGCTGTCAGCAGTCAGCAGCAGCGATAGCGGAGCATCTGGTAGATTCGAGACTAAATCATTGGATTGAACATTGAATTGATTAGGTTCTCTCTAGTGAATGCCATTATTACAAGAGAATGGTTAGTGAAGCGATTTAAATCAAGAAATTTCCAAATTTCAATCGGGAAGATGGCTATAGACTCTCAGCATCCTGGAACCCGGTGATTATTAGGTGTGCGCGTTGTGATCGGTCGTCTCAGTGCGTTGATACGGTTAGTGTTGTGTGTCGTAATATGAATGAGGACATTTCTAATTCTGAAAACCAAGTGAGGGTAGTTGCTGCAGCTGCCATCACTTCTCGACGGGCGGTAGCTGCAAGTACTCCAGTCCACCCGTGACCACAGCTGTTGTAAACAAATAAAAAAGGTACATACGCGATAAATACTCGTTTTAATCAATTAGTATGTAGGTACAGTGATCGCGAAAGTTTGAAAAATACTAAATATTTTCACTTGTAGAAAAAGTTTTATGTAGATGGACTGACTGTGAGATGGCATCGTGGGTCAAGGGCTTGTGCCGTCTTATCATCATTAAAAAATATATTTTCATGTAATTTTCATAAGTAGAATTTGGTAGGTGTCAAAATACTACCAGCTAACAGCAAAACCAAATGATACAACATTGGATTATCGTCGAAATAACCAGGAAAAACAGTGTTCAGCGTATTATTTTTTAATATAAAGTGAAACTTTATAGTAATGTGTATGGTAGATAAAGTGTATGGATAACATAATAACAATTTGGCATTATGTATGTGGTTGATATTTCGATTTATTGTGTAGACATTCGTACAAAGTTATCACGGCATGCAAAGTGCTGTCAAATCGGCCCCCTTATTACCTAAGCCAAATTGCTGTTGCTTCGCTGTCGCTACTCAGGCCATCCCTTTCACATGTACAGTACGTACCTCACGTGTGAAACGGATGGCCTGAGTAGCGATAGCAAAGCGACAGCAATTTTGCTTAGGTAATACGGCCCCGGATCTATTACATTTCCCTTAGTATAATTGGGTAACTGTTTAAGCGCTAAAGCGTTTAGCTAAAGTTTTGTTTACCTTTTGTCACGGGGTCTCTGGAACCGTCACATCTGAATACGAGTCATTACAAATTAGGTACCATAAATGGTTTCACTTATTTATCCTACTGACTTTGAGGTATTTCCATAATCGATCGGTATGCAAATATTTTCGCAGAACGGGAGTCACGAAAGTTTCCACTGGAAATTTCGCAATAAGTAGATCCACATGGTTAAAGGATTTCCTGACCATCTACGTCACGTGCTTTTCTTAATTTAAATTAAATTATTAGTATTAGGTACCCGAAATCAAATATCTCATACGGTCTTACCATATAAGCCAGTGTCTGGTTTGGGCAAACATTTTCTTCGCTTTAGCCCAATATGACATGAATATGAATGGAGACGACCTCCGTGGTGCAGTGGGCGAATAGCCGGCTGAGACGCAGGAGGTAGCAGGTTCGATTCCCGCCGCGGAACAAATGTTTGCATGATCTACAGGTATTTGTTCCGGGTCTGCTTATTTCTATATATATTATAAGTATGTATTTACAAAAAAAAAGCATTTAAGTATTCTATCAGTTATCTGGTTGGTATATAGTACAAGCTTTGCTTAGTTTGGGGCTAGATAGCGCAGTGTGAAATGTCCAGCAATATTTATTTATTTAATATGGAAGCGGCCAAAACGCCTATATTTGGTGCTTACAAATAATTTTTATAAATTTTCTTCAAGGCGTGCCGTGCGTGCGTTTGGGCTTATTTGAATCTTCTTGCGGTTCTCATTATGCATTTTTTAAAAGCTTGTTTTGAAAAAGTTATTTAAACAAAAAACTTATGTAAAGTTGGTTAAAAATACCTTGACATGCAACAAAGGTATATGGACCTCTTCCGGACCCACCAAGAAGGACGTGTTTTGGGAAACGAGAGTCGTCGATATGCATGTACAGAGACGTTAGAAAAGACCACAACATACAGTAAACAATCAGACACAGTATAATACTTAGCCTACTGAGTGTTGTGTGACAGTGATACGCGTGGGAACCGTATGCCTCTAATTCTATTATCTCGTATTGTATCTGCGAGGTTTCTCGGCATGCAGATTCCTTTGCTGTTGTCCAATGTCTTCGACCGATTCCCTTACGTTCCTCAACTCCGTACATCTAAATCCTTAAAAAAATTATTATTATTATTATTTATTTATTTTAACCTATACTTTCCCACTGCTGGGCAAAGGTCTCCCCCATGTTCCTCCACATCTCACGATCACTCGCCACGTCCCACCAGCCATCTTGGAATGCATCGAGGTCGTCACGCCAACGCTTCCTCGGCCTGCCACGGCTTCGACGCCCATCTGCAGGCACCCACTATATGGCGACTGTTGCCCATTTGTCTGTGACCATACGACTGACGTGACCCGCCCAGTCCCACTTCAGCCTGGCAGTATTGTCGCCAACATCTGCGATGCCGGTCTTCGCATGTGTATTCTGCCCGTCCTTACCTATGGTGCCCAAACTTGGTCACTGACGGAATCTCAAAAGTCCAAACTCAAAGTTTGCCAAAGAGCTATGGAACGCAGCGTGCTAGGGGTAAAAAGAATCGACAGAATCCGCAATACCACACTGCGCGCGAAAAAAATTATATAGTGTTTTAATAATTCTCTCTAAATGACTAACTTCTTAAAAGTGATGTCTATAAAATTAGAATCTGTTATTTTGTTTACATTTATATCAAGTGATGTTGATTCTGTAAAAATGAAATAAAAAAATTGTCTATATTTCTATACGATATTATTAATTGGTCAGTCACCACAACCGTACTAATATGTATTCGCGTGATCCACGACGGATTAATATTATAAAAAATTATAAAAGTGAGTTTGGATCTTCGATTATGAAAATTCTTTCACTAATATAAGCTACATTATCTTGGAGTACTTCAACTAAATAGGTATTATTTAAAAAAATCCGTGCGATAGTTACAAAATTACTTTTGATCTTATATAACCGTCGCTTTAACATAAACAATTCTTCTCTTTTACTTATTTCGTTTTATAATACGCTAAAAAGAAAATTTACTAACTCTAAAAATACTACCTCCCATTCACCTTCTTAATTCAAGAGTCTCATTTAGTCTCGCTGGACCATTTGAGCGACGCCTTTCTTTCCAAATATTGAATTAATTTCTTTTTTTTTATTATACTCGTAGCCTCGCGTTTGACCACTGTCTCGCCTGATAGTAAGCGATGTTGCAGGTTACGATGGACCACGCTTGCCTAAAAGAAATAGGGCCCGTAGCCAAATTCCATTCGCTACGAATCTATTCCATTTCTTTATACATTTGTTGTCGCTGTATGACGTGGTATTTCTATAGCATGTGTCAAATCCCATACATTTTCGGACTTATCGACAAGCGACATCGCTAATCGACTGTAACTTGGCTAAACCCTCTTGTTCACTTGCGACTTGATGACACCCAGGTTGTTATTTTAACTGCGACACAGTTTCGAACTATTACAAGTACCAGCGTTTTATATTGTGGTGTATACCTGTAACAATTTTTTTAATTTATATAAGTATTGAACAAAAATAGTATTTTTCAAACTTTCGCGATCACTGTGCATAATTACTGATTATACCGGGTATTTATCGCGTAAATACCCGTTTTAATCAGTAATTTTGAACAACAATGTTTACATACTAAATAAATAAAATAAATAAATTTCAAATTATTAGTAAACACAGAAGCAGACCTGGCAATGCTCTGAGGATGGACGGACTGATACTGGATTTGATTACGGGAATTGATCTTCTTTAAACGCGGTAAAATCTCTCACAAGATAATATAAATGATGGTGTCGACAACAGTGGACAACGCACCATCGAACAGTAAACAACACATTTTACGCAAGCCTGCCTGTAATGTGTGGATGTTGTATGACCACGTCCACTGTCATTCTATTGTGGGACTGATATCTGAGAATGGGGACTTGAGATGCCTTCTCAGGTCATTGCACTGACGATGTCTACTACTAGGTAAGTACGGAAAATAGTCTATCATTATATCACCCATAGGACATCCATAGACCTCCCAATATATTTTCAGAGGGATCGATCTTATGCGGTCTAACCTTTCCATCTAGCGATCTGGAAATCTGCAATTTTCAGTGCGTGGTCTCCACTCGAGAACCATTACGTCCCAACGACAGTACGTTCTTTAAGCTATGTGTCTCACTGTCACCAGTTTACTAATTCTGTGGATCAGTAACTTTGGTTTGTCATAGTCCTCATTTCTGATTCGATCTCCTAGAAAAATACCAACCCTATGAATACTTCGAATACCTACAAAAAAACTAAAAACCAAGACTGTTCATTATATTTAAGAATCTGGCTCTTGTCGGCGAAACTGATGCTATACCCTCCAACAGCAACTTAAAAAGGTGGCTTTTTTGTCTTCTTGTACGAAAGAAGCTTACGCCTGCGGCTTTGCACGCGTGGTTTGTCAATATAAAGTGGCATATGTCTCAATCTAGGTCAATCTATCAATATTTAAATTTTGTCGAAATCGGTTCAGCCGTTTACACAAACACAACAGCCAGACAAAGGAACAGGAGAGATAGAGCTACTTTTGAATTAGTATATATTTTTTTTTATAATATCTGATTATGGAACAAGCGTATGGCCCACCTGATGTTAAATGGTAACCATCGCCTAAATCAAAGTATAATAAATAAATAAATATTACTGAACATTTCACACAGTGCTATCTAGCCCCAAACTAAGCAGAGCTTGTACTATGGGACCCAGATAACTGATAAAATACTTATATACTTTTTTTTTGTAAATACATCCTTATAATATATAGAAAAACATCCAGATCCGGAACAAATATCTGTAGATCATGCAAACATTTGTGCCGCAGCGGGAATCGAAACCGCTACCTCCTGCATCTCAGTCGGCGATTCGCCTACTGCGCCACGGAGGTCGTCAACGTAAAAGTGCGTCGTAGTATTGCCTCTTGCCTCACGTCAGATATAATATAATTACCTATATGGATAGTGTGGATGACGTACTTCTCTAATTGACTAATAGGTATAGCCTATTGGCCTTTATCTTCCTCGTTTCTCTTCTATTTTTCCTATTTCACTCCACATCTCAAATGCTTTCAACCTTCCACTATGTCTCCTGAGAGAGAGTAACTTTTTGTGTAGAGCTGAACGCCACAAACAAAATCACTAACTGTAAAGATCCATAAGTATCTATCCTATATATATCTAAGTAAGTATAGTCATTCTTACAATCCACCGTAAAGTACTATAAACAGGTATATCATTTTGCTTACCTCCATAGTCTGTCTCTCTACAAAAGCGTGAAAACCCTAATTCTCCCCAGGGCACCCCTTTCCCAAAAAATACAAAAAGTTCGCTCCTGTCTCCCACCCCCCACTAAGGGCTTTCTACACGTGCTGACTTCTGACTAAGAAGACAGATAGGTGATTCTTTACAGTATTTCTTAAAAACTAATAGGTGGGTAAACAATGGAAAAAAGTCAAAGGAATAGACATTTATGAAGTGACTTCTTTAGGCGCGTTGGGGATTTTAAGAGATGAGAAAAAACCATTGAACTCACGACATTGTTACCGACACCTCTGTATATAAGTATCTCGTAATTGTTCAAGTTTTCACTTTTATCGGCACTCTAAGAGTGCCACTTTTTTTTACTACCTGGAGTTGGAACAGTGCATGGCCCATCTGATGTTAAGTGGTACCATCGCGTATAACAAAGTATTGCCTCATAGGCCACGCAACTTAGAAACCTGCCCTGCGTTAATCAACTTGAGACATACATGTGTAAAGCCTCATGTGTCTGTAATTTCACCGGCAGCCATACCCTTCAAACTGCATGATATTGTTACGCCGAGACTGTTAAACAATGAATGGTAATCGAGGTTTCTCGAGCGCTTTTGTCTGTTATTGTTTGTGGTTTCGCAGAATGGAGAGTGGCCATTGTGTCGAGGGACCGACCCTTTCCTGGAGCGATCGAGATCGTTCTCGAACAATCGAAATATGCGCGATATAAATAGGCCGGAGAGATGGCCGGACAGTCAGTCTGGATTTAGCTATACGTGCGAACATTTCGGTGACTTTAAGTGGTGCACCAGTGGTGTGAAGTGGTGTGTTGTGATTACGTGTGACCAAGTTCGTGTATTCATCGTTTAGTGCTGAATAAAAGTGTTATATTGGTTAAATCGATTCCCATTATTTTATCCCGAACCCTCAGCTCGTAACAATTTGGTGTCAGAAGTGGGATAAAATAATGCCGGTTCTGCCAAAGGATAACGTGGACGGTGTAAGGACGAGAGGTCAACGACAACAGGAAGTCCATGAAAGGCGGTTTGGAGATTCCCCGGTTCAAGAAGATCAACAGAGTCGTCAGCCGATACAGATGGAATCAGCCGCCCCCGAATCAATTGGAGCTTCATCATCATCATCCGTGGGGCAAGCTCCTGTGACAGGCGATCTTGCTGCTATTATGGCCATGCTTTGTCGTCAACAAGAAGAGCAGCGACGTTGGCAGGAAGAACAGCGACGTCAGGAAGAAGAGCAGGCTCGGTTGCAGGAAGAACAGCGACGTCAGGATAAGGAAGAGCAGCGTCGTCAGCAAGAAGAGCAGGCTCGGTTGCAGGAGGAGCAGCGCCGTCAGGAAAAAGAAGAGCAGCGTCATCATCAGGAAGAGCAGGCTCGGTTGCAGGAGGAGCAGCGCCGTCAGGAAAAAGAAGAGCAGCGTCGTCATCAGGAAGAGCAGCGACGTTGGCAGGAGGAACAGCGTCGTCAACAGGAAGAACAGCGCCGTCAACAGGAAGAACAGCGCCGTCAGGACAAAGAAGAGCAGGCTCGGCTGATGAAAGAATTGTTCGGTTCAATTGGAAAGGAATTCCAGGAAGTGAAAGAACAGATAGAACATCATGAGAGCCGTATTTCGGAAACTGAAATTCAGATCGCTGATGTGAAAAAAACTCTGGGTGTCCTGAAGTCTAGAGACAACAATGTGGCTCCTCTAGTTGCTACATCTTCAGCGCGAGGTTTTAAGACGCCACCATTTGACGGAAGTTCTTCATGGTCAGCATACAAGATCCAGTTTGAGGCCGTTGTCAAGGCCAATGGATGGACGACGGCGCAGGCCATGACGGCTTTAACACTGGGCCTTCGTGACCAAGCACTTACGATTTTAGAGGCTCTTGGGAAGGATGTCACCTACGAACAGCTGCTGGAAGCGCTGGAGTCACGCTATGGTGACGCGCACCTGGAACATGTTTTTCGAGCGCAGTTAAAGGACCGAAGCCAGCGTAACTCGGAGAATTTACAGCAGTGGGCACTCGAGATAGAAAAGCTGGTTCGAAAGGCATACCAAACCTCGTCAGCACCCCTTGACGGTTATTTGATCCAGGCGTTCGTTGACGGAATACGTGATTTGGAAGTGAGAGCTGCTGTAAGGCTTGGACATCACGATACTCTAAAAAATGCCTTGGCCCATGCATTGGAGGTGGAGGCCGTGCGTCAGGACCCCCGAGCTCACCGCATCAGAGAAGTGAAGGACTCTTACACTCACTACAGTCGTCCAAAGTTTAGCTCTAGATGCTTCGGGTGTGGAGAAAAAGGACATCTGAGGCCAAACTGCCCAAAAAGAGAGGAGAGTGCTCAAGTGAGCCCCGTTCAACAGCAGCAGGGAAACGAGTAAGCGCCAGAACTGCGGGGCGAGTGCTGGCTGGTATTGAGAAAGCCCTAAGAATTACGATCTCACAAGTTCATGATGGGAATAGCCTGACTATCAAAGGTCAAATTAATGGAACACCGTGCAAGATGACTTTGGATACTGGTGCTTCCCGTACAGTGATCAGTTCCCAACTGGCTAATCGGTTTCTTGGGAAATTCAACAGTAGCCATGAGCGAATTCAGCTCCTGACGGCAACCGGTCAGCACATATCCGTCCTGGGTGAAAAGCAGGTGGAGGTTATGCTGGGTGAAAGACCTTTCCAGCAAAACGTCATCATTGCCGATATAGTTGATGACTGCATTCTGGGTTTAGATTTCTTACGAGAGCACCATTGTAGAATTGACATAAATCAAGGAGTTTTACAATGTGGAGAAGAGGAATTCTTTATGGAAGGTGGAACCAGGGGTAAGGTGTACAGTCTGAAGAAAATTGTTCTTCCGCCAAGATCAGAAACCATTGTTCCAGTAAGCTTGCCACGAACTTCGGGAAGACAGAAGCGATGTGTACTGGTGGAAAGATCGGACAATGGCTTTCCGTGGATTATGGCCCGGACGCTAGTGAGGACCACAGATACTGCGGTGGTGCGAATTTTAAACCTTAGTAATGAAGAGCACCTGATCAAAAAGGGGACCTTAATGGGCACCTGCGAGGAAGTAGCCTGTATGCGAAGATGTCAAGAAGTGCCTAGCTCTAGCGGCAATAAAGAGAATGGCAAATTCGATGTGTCGTCACTGTTGGAAGATTGCCGTAAAAGCCTTTCTAGGGAAGAAGTTGCTATGACTGAGAAAATGTTACATCGCTACGCCGATCTTTTCTCTTCAAATGATGCTGATATTGGAAAGACTGGACTGGTTAAGCACACGATAAATACTGGTAACGAGCTACCTATCCGTCAACGACCTAGGAGACTACCGGTTGCTCGAGAAAAGGAAGTAGAGACCATGGTTGAGGGAATGATTAATGATGGGGTGATAGAACCTTCATCTAGTCCATGGTGCTCTCCTGTTGTTCTAGTCAAAAAGAAGGATGGAAGCCTGCGCTTTTGTGTTGATTATCGTCGACTTAATGCAGTTACGAAGAAGGACAGTTATCCACTACCAAGGATCGACGACACATTGGATACACTTACCGGGATGAAGTGGTTTACAACGCTAGACTTGAAGAGTGGCTACTGGCAAGTGGAAATAGACCCTAAGGACAAGGAAAAGACTGCGTTCTCTACAGGAAAGGGGCTGTGGCAATTTCGAGTCATGGCATTTGGACTTTGCAATGCCCCTGCAACTTTTGAAAGATTGATGGAGCAAGTTCTTGTCGGGTTGATTGGTGACGCGTGTCTTGTTTACTTGGACGACATCATCATCGTGGGACGTACGTTTAAAGACCACCTTCAAAATCTGGAACGTGTGCTGGCAAAAATTCGTGCCGCCAATCTGAAGTTAAGTCCGAGGAAATGTTCATTCTTCAGACAACAAGTAAGCTTTCTGGGTCACGTTGTTTCACAAGACGGGGTGCAAACTGATCCGGAGAAAATCAACGCTGTCAAAGATTGGCCGATTCCTAAAGATAAGACCGAAGTCAGAGCATTTTTGGGGTTGTGCTCCTACTATCGACGTTTTGTCAAGAACTTCGCAGATATTGCTAAGCCTCTGCACAGGCTAACTGAGGAGAAACGACTGTTCTGCTGGGATGCAGAATGCGAAACTGCTTTCCAGGAATTAAAGAACCGACTGTGTAAGACACCGATTCTCAGCTTTCCTGATACTGAGAACGAGTTCATTGTAGATACAGATGCAAGTAATACCGGTATTGGTGGTGTGCTATCTCAACGCAAAGGAGATCAAGAGGTGGTGATCGCTTACTTCAGTAAATCCTTATCCAAACAAGAAAGAAATTACTGTGTCACAAGAAGGGAACTGCTGGCTGTAGTAAAGACCTTACAACATTTCAACAAATACCTACTAGGTCGTAAATTTCAACTTCGAACTGACCATGCTGCATTGCAATGGCTCTTACGGTTCAAGAATCCTGAAGGACAGGTGGCAAGGTGGATTGAACAATTACAGGAGTTCGACTTCGACATTGGGCATCGTAGTGGAAAATCTCACGGGAACGCGGATGCGCTATCACGAAGACCTTGCCCTGAGAACTGCAAACATTGTGCCAAATATGAGTTTAAGGAAGCAGAACCTGTCAGGCTGCTGAGAATGGACCTAAGTGACGAATGGAAAGAAACTTTGCAGCAGGCACAACAGGATGACAAAGACCTTAAACCCATCATTGAAAGGATCACAGCGGGTAGCACTAAGCCTTTGTGGAGTGACATTGCTGCTCTGAGTTCAACAACGAAGAGTTATTGGGCACAGTGGGAGAGCCTGGTTATCCACGACGGGGTGCTGTGTCGCAAATGGGAAAACGCTCGTGGAGATCACTGTCATCTGCAAATGGTGGTTCCCAAAGCCAAGGTCCCTAACGTGCTACAACTCTACCATGAAGGATGTTCGGGAGGCCACATGGGAGTAAAAAGGACACTGTTAAAAATAAGGGAGCGGTTTTACTGGATACATTGTAGAGAAGATGTTGAAGACTGGTGCCGAAAATGCACTACCTGTGCGGCAGTGAAAGGACCCCATACACGCAGCAGAGGAGCACTAAAACTGTATAACGTTGGAGCCCCATGGGAGCGTATAGCCCTGGATATTGCAGGACCATTCCCTGTAAGTAAAAATGGAAATAAGTACTTCATGGTCGTTATGGACTACTTCACGAAATGGCCCGAAGTTTTCGCCATTCCTAATCAAGAAGCTTCGACGGTAGCAGATAAACTAGTCCACGAAGTTTTCTGTCGTTTTGGAGTTCCCCTGGAAATTCACAGTGATCAAGGAAGGAATTTTGAATCACAAGTATTTCAGGAGACATGCCGAATAATGGGGACTCATAAAACAAGAACCACTTCTTATCATCCTCAGTCTGATGGAATGGTGGAAAGATTCAATCAGACGTTGGAGAGATATCTGGCCAAAGTGGTCGAAAATAAGCAAAACGATTGGGACCAACACATACAGCCGTTTTTACTGTCATACAGAAGTGCAGTCCATGAGAGTACAGGCGCCACTCCTGCGTTGGCAAATTTTGGAAGAGAACTGCGGTTGCCTGCAGACCTGATAACTGGCATTCCTCCAGATTCTCCGCGTGCCATCACAGATTATGCAAACGACCTGCGCAATAAAATGAACGACATAAATGAACACATTCGACTAACTGGTCAACAAATGTCTGAGAAAATGAAGACCCGTTATGACCGAAATTCAAACAACTTGCGATTTGATGAGGGGTCACAGGTCTGGTTGCACAATCCGATACGGAAAAAGGGAAAATCCCCTAAACTACAAGCAAAATGGGATGGACCATACCGTGTGTTGACCAGGATCAATGACGTCACATACCGAATTCAGAAGGGGACGCGAGGAGCGCCTAAAATTGTTCATGTTGATCGGCTGGCGCGATATTACGGGGCTAACAATGCTCGGGACGAGCATGTTTTAGGAGGGGGCAGTGTTACGCCGAGACTGTTAAACAATGAATGGTAATCGAGGTTTCTCGAGCGCTTTTGTCTGTTATTGTTTGTGGTTTCGCAGAATGGAGAGTGGCCATTGTGTCGAGGGACCGACCCTTTCCTGGAGCGATCGAGATCGTTCTCGAACAATCGAAATATGCGCGATATAAATAGGCCGGAGAGATGGCCGGACAGTCAGTCTGGATTTAGCTATACGTGCGAACATTTCGGTGACTTTAAGTGGTGCACCAGTGGTGTGAAGTGGTGTGTTGTGATTACGTGTGACCAAGTTCGTGTATTCATCGTTTAGTGCTGAATAAAAGTGTTATTTTGGTTAAATCGATTCCCATTATTTTATCCCGAACCCTCAGCTCGTAACAATATCAATTCTGCTTGGCACTTGAAATCACAAAAATAGATGCAATAAAACACTTGCGTGTGTTATTGAAAAGTTTGTTCTGGTACAAAAAAGATTAAGCAGTCAGTACGTTTAGAAATTCCATAAAGAATAAGCTACACAGCCTACACACACATGCAAATGTAGTTTATCTTATTCGCATGTGTGCTCCCAGGAGAGCCGCGTGTCTGTGGAAATATAACAATTATTCACTGGACAACAGTCATGGTGAATAGAATTGGTGTTAGTTTTAACTTTGGCGGCATATAGACCCCTATATTAATATTAGGGTGCATTTCCACTAGAGATATGCGAGGTAGCTAAGCGGTTAAAGCTAGGCTAAGCGATAAAGTGGTGTAACGATGAAGATGCGTTGGATCGCATCGCGCATTTTTCTCGCGCATTCTTAGTTAGCATCCCTCGCCTCAACGAGTATGTACAAAACATAGCTTCGTTGAACCCTCCAAGCTATGCTAAGCTGAGCTATGAAAATGAAGCGATCCTATTGGTGGGTTTGGCACAATTCCAAAGCAAAGCAATGTAGGACATCTCTGGTTAAAAGGCATAGATAGCTACCTTCTTAGAGCGAAACATATACAAGGCTAGTCAGTACTAGATGGGTGGAGAACGCAACTGCTGTAATGTTGGGCAGGGCTTTAAATAGTCTTGCCCATCACCTATGACATTCTCTCGGCTTAGTCAGCCTAAATCCGAAAGATACTATGAACACGTACAGAGCTAACCCGCGGGTTTCCTTACGATTTCCTTACCGTTTTCAACACAAGAAATTGATTAGTATACGACCGGCATCACAAATTTCGATTTGTCTACGAATCTCCTCATTTCTGATTCGATCTCGTATAGAAATACCAAGCATAGCTCTATAACTTTTAAAACTAACATGGTTATGAAAACTAATATATTTTCACTAAAAACGGGATATTTAACATGATTTGTTTGTTCACAAATTATGGTAAATATCTCGTTTATAGTGTAAAAAGCGTAGCTCTCTCCATAGCACCTAAGCAGCCTTGTTATAAGGCTATACGTCGTCACTGGTAATACACTTTTTTCATAAGACTCAGGTGTTTTGAATAAGAAGACGTCACTTAGGACGCTACCCAGCTGAGTTGGATTCGTCTGCTGACTTCCTTCTCGATGTTGGTCTCAGTTCTATTAATATTCGCCAATTCTCAGCAATCTCACACCATTATGAGACGCCAGTGGGTCTCGCACGCACACAGACGCGCAGATAGCGTCGGTGTCAGTGACTCACCTGACGCACAGAATACATGGTAGTACCATGAAGGGTGTGTACTGCGACCATGGGTGATGGACTTGGTGGGACAAGAGACAAAGGAAATTGATAAAGTTTATTGTGAACAAACTGAAGAAAATTCCTGTAATGTCTAGCTAGATAGTTCCAGATTCGATCTAAATTTTATGACTAAAGATAACGTGTCCATCAAAATCACCCGGTTTCTCGATAGTTCAAGATGAGGGGAATAATTAAGGATCTAAGGTGTTATTGGTAGATTATATCGATCTGCCCTCTTTCTCAGTCTCTTACTAGGAATGAATTCATTGTGAAGTCATTGTGTTGGACGCGTAATTGGCACTTCTCTTCTTCGGTTCTTACACATTCTCACCACAGGATTCCAGACTCCAGATAGTTGGAAACCATCTTCACGATAGCAACACTTGTGTTTGGTAATCTCAGTTTTTAGTGAAAATAGTTTCAAAAGTTATAAGTATTAATAACTAGCAGCCAATCCCGGCTTCGCACGGCTGGAATATTTTTTATGGCTAATTTTTTTTAACCTTGGGTTACATTATTGAAGTTTTGTCAGGGATGCTTAATTTTTTCTAGTAATAAATATAGCCTATGTTACTCAAGGATAATGTAGCATTCTAGTGGTGCAAGAATATTTGAAATCGGACTAGTAGTTTTTGAGTTTATTCGTTACAAACATTCAAAAATACAAATCTTTCCTCTTTATAATATTAGTATAGTTAATAGTTTATTATAATCGTGAAATTAACAATAAGTCTCCGAAAGTCAGTAAATGATGGTCCCTACGGGTGAACATTATCGATTGTAGTCCCCCGCGCGGGCTATGTGCAGCTAAATACTGGATAAATGCGGTTTTCACTTCCCGGAACCGAGTGGTGCTTTCCAATCTTTGTGAATTTCACAGTTCTTTGAAATAACTATACTGATAAAGGTTGAGAGCTTTGGGGAAATCTGTAAATTGGTCGCTCTGGATATCTATAAGTGAGGGATTCTTTTATTCAGAAATTATCATCATATCAGCCATAATGACGTGCACTGCTGAACATAGCCCTCAATACTCAATACATTTATTGCTTTCACATGTAGATAGTTTCACATATGAACCCTGGAAGGATACAATAGGAAGGCAGACCAGGTTTTCATATCTAAATAGGTATAGCCTTTCGCATAGATTTGCAAAGCAACCGATCATATGCGTCCTGCACACAACGATTCCCAACAAACTTGATAAAGAAAATGGTGTTGGTATGGTGTCATATAGGTTGGTAGGTACATAGATTAACATTAGGTATACACCATGCATCTACTATTATCATATTATAATAGTATCTACATGATAATAGAATTTTTGTACTCTTTAACCTTCGGGGGTTTGTTGAAGTTCGGACTAGAAATATCTGTTTCATTTTATTTTATCTTATTATTTTTTTAATTTTAACTAGTGGTTCGCCCCGAACTGAGATCTGGCGAGTCTCCCATAAGAACAAAAAATATTACTTGTATTATTTGAAATAGTGCCACGAAATAAATAACCACCTTACTTGACCTACACTTTCATTCAAATTACAGGTAAAGGGAGTTAATTATTGTTATACCTATAAGTCATGTTAATTGGTTGTCCGTTTTTTGGGTAGAAATTGCAGTTATTCAGACTTTTCCCTATATTTGTGACATTAAAGCTACACGCATATCAAATTTCAGCACTGTGGGGTCACTGGTGTACCCTGTGAATTTTGTCAAAATTCACTTTTTATTATGACTAATAACTTAAAAACTACAAGGTTTAAACTAAAAATAAAAACGGGGTCGAAATATACTTACAAAGACCTTTTATTACACGTGCCACTTGATCGGATAGTCTCTTTTTGTTTTTTTCCCCCTCTTGAACCCCAATATCTCAACAACCCTCCCACAGTTTTAGCTCATTTAGTCACACCAAAATTGTGCAATCACTACCTACCTATATACCTAATTTCACGATGATCGGATAAACGTTTAGAAAGTTATCTTCGGACAAACAAGCATACATACATATAACGCCGATTTGCCCAAGTTGATTTAGAGATCGCGCTTCGCTCGATCAATTAAATCCAATACAGACACAGATTATTTACATATGTTAGTTTAATTGATTACATGACACCTGAATAGTAACATAATTTTTATTAGGTTGCCTTTACATCTGTGGGTGCCGTTCCACGCTGCGCATTCCAGTGCATGGTCTCCACTCGAACCTTTCTGCCGAACCCATTTCCTGGATTGATACTTAGGCTACTTATTGACAAAATGCGCGTGGGAAGCCGCGTACGGAAGCCAGTAAACTATAAACTATTTTCAACTGATAGATGCAATAAACATTTCTATTCACGAACCAAACGCAATGAAGTAAAAAGTGAGATATTTCTCGAATATGCAAATATTCTTTCTCATCTCGTTTATTCCCACGCGTGCACAATCGAACGCACGTAATTTCTGCATATTGATTTACAGTCTGCTCTTGACGCAAAAACTAACCCTTTCTACGTTTTTCTGAAGCTGAGCGCTTTTCTGGAGATATACGTTTTTCTATTTTATATATTGATAGAACTATATATTAATAAACGAATATTATTATCATATATACACGTGAGACCAACACTTTGGTATGTTCTGCATAATTTGTGTATGATGTTACCGTTAATATGTATGTTTGTTCGATTGATTACAGGAAATTGCATCAATGTTCCTACCTCACAATGTAAGGAAATAAAATCCCAGATACCTTAGATATGTTTAATTCCAATACGAATATACACAAAATACTTTGCAATACTTTATTCACATTATAATCTACAGACTTCACTGCAATTAAATAATAGCTAGTTATACTAGAATACCCACTAAAATAATAGCAATATTTTAGTGGGTACGCCCAGAAATAATCCAGATAAAAGTACATTACAATTAAAGCCCCACCAAACATCACTAAAACTAAATGAGGTTACAACATCACATTTCAAGTACTTAACTTTATAAACTCTCACTGCACCACCTTCCTGTTCAACAGTCCAACCGAAACTGCCCACGCCATTGCCCTTGTTCCTCAAGATGGCTTCCCTATCTAGTGACGTTGCCCACCAAGCAACTTCGTGTAGTCAATTAACAACTTTACTAATGAATGTAAAATATACAATCATTTCTTCATTATAAAAAACTAAGCAATTTGTAACATGATTTTTATATTACTTTGGATTTTACAACATTAATAACAATATTAACAAAACATTAATATTAATAAAACAAACACTAGGCAATGTAATATCCTGCGTAAAATCAACTGTAGGTTTTACAATTTAAATAATTCTTAATAAAATCATAAAAACATGTTTCTTGATACCATAAAATCTATTGAAATTAATACGTTAATAATCCAAAGTACAACAATATTTTATATATAAAATATATATAATTTCTTTTTTCTTCTTTTGCCAGTTTCGTGAAAATTAGGCACCATTCTTAGAGTTTATTACGTCCCTATAAGCCCCGTCATAAAATGAGGGCTGGAAAGATGATGATGATCTTTGATGAATAAATAGTTTTTAATTTAGAGTCCTAATAAGATTACTCTACCAATTAAATTGTGACCAGAAAAAGTAAAGCGAGTTAAAAAAGTTTTTTTTTCGTTAGATTAGGCTATGTAATGTAACCTACAATAAGAATTACTTCTAATTTCTATAGACAAACAAGTACAAATGAGTGAACTTCGCAACAGATGTACCTAGATAGATTATATATAGGGTGTTTGTGTTTGATAATATACGCACAAAATGAAAGGGGTTATTTTGATGAGCATAATAAATAAATTTGTGAAATGTTTACCATATAAATGTGAAGTTTATTTTAGCGTGTAAAAACAAACACTATTAAAATTATGTTCTGCTATTGCATAATGCTTGCCACAGATACTGTATTGGTGACGTCTCGAGATATCTCTTGTTGTCCCTTTCTAATTCTAACCCAAAACCCGCAGTCATTTCAAAAAAAGTCAAACAATCAATGTACTTTTTTAAATTTAGAATGTTTTATTGTACTGTGAAAAAAGTTGCACTTTGGAATGTCACACCATGCAGGTTTAATTACAATTCAATGTGATTTCATATTGAAACCTAATACTTAAACAAACTTCTTAACCTTCTTATTGCTACTCTTGTCTGTGTACATAACTATTAGTTGAGACCGGTTAGTTATCATTTAGAGCGAGCGCCGTGTGCGCAATAAAACGCAATGAGTTATGCAAACTCTGCTTGCTGTTAGTATCTACTTATCAAGTTTATTATGTGCTTAATTTATGGACATACCTACCTACTTAGCACCTAATTATAAAATAAGAGATGTCTAGCCAACACCAACTAAAATCAGCAATACAAACTGATAAAACTTACTTAGGTACTTATTCTTCATTAGCATTAATATAAATTCGAAAATAACTCTGTATGTAGGTATATCTGTCAGTTTGTTACGTGTTCATGACTATAAACGGCTGAAATGATTTCGGTAAAATTTGTTTTACTTGAACTGAGACAGGCTATTTTTATTGCCAAACCACGCGTGTGAAGCCGCGTGTGGAAGCTAGTACTTAACATAGGTACCTAAGCTCGCATGAGGTAGTGGCAAATTCTTGTATTCTATTGTTAATGACGCTAATGAGTCGTATTTCAGCCCTTGTATAACAATATACCTACTATTTTTGCAAAGATAGCCGACTGGATGTAGCAGCAATCAGCGTTTTCACGAGGTCACCAGTTTTTATTAAAATACATAGGTACTAACTGTTGCCCGCAACTTCGTACGCGTTATACTACTTAAATGTTTAGGTTCGCAAGTGTGGAATCCGTGTTATAAAGTTTATTCCTCACGTTTGGAAGGTATACAAAGAAGGTTTTAACGTTATCTCCAATACCGAGCCCGAATATTCCTACCTGACTATGATACACGATGTCGTAAGTTTCATTTTCTTCCTCTATCCGAACGAAGGGAAATAGCCGATGTGACTTACCTGTTTAACATAGCGAACAATACTGTGGATTGCCCAGAGCTTCTGGAGCTAATAGGGCTGCGAACTGTTAAAGCTGCATTGAGAAATCCTAACCTTCTTTATGTTCCCAGAGTTAGGACTAATTATAGGCAAAATTCTTTTATAGTGAGAGCTTGTAACTCCTATAATTCATTGGCTAAGGCAAATAAAGATATTGATCTGTTTAACACAAAAACTAGTAAGCTTAAACGCTTACTTAGTGACATTTATTTTAATATATAGATTAAGCACTTATCCGATGTCGCGTATGTGTGTGTGTGTGTGTGTGTGTGTGTGTGTGTGTATCTATATTTCCTATGTATAATTTTTTTTTTCCTCTCAACTTAAGTGTCGTCTATCTTATCTGTTTATATATTGCCTATACATCTTCTACCTTACTTGCGGAAACTTTTAATTGGCCTTCTTGTAATAAGTAGCATTTACTGTTGTTTATTTCCTATTCAAATACCTTTTCTGTAACCTAGCTGTAAGTTTTCCAAAAACTAAAAAAATAAAATAAAATAGTAACCTAGAAATAAAACTAAAGACGATGTTGCAATTTTACTTGACACCCCATTTTTATCCCATGGGACCTTATTTGTGGGATAAAAATAGCCATTGTGTTAATCCAGGTTATAATCAACGTATATACCAAATTTCATCGAAATCAGTTCAGCTGACGTGATTGAGTAACAAACAAACAAATAAAAACAAACATCCAAACATTCGCATTTACAATAGAATAGAATAATTCTTTATATAATATATAATTATATAAAGTACAATGGGCAGCCTTATCGCTAAAAGCGATTTCTTCCAGGCAACCTTTGGATGGAAAGTAAAGACAGCGGTGCACAGAGTATATTTACCAACGAATGAAATAAAAATTTTATCTAATAAAAACTACTTACTTATAGTCTTAATACATAAATAAATACCCAAAGATAGAATAATATATACCCAACTAATAACATAAATCTTAATAATAATCTTATAATATTTGTGTGTTAAGAAAAAAATAAAATAAAACAAACGTATTAACAAAAAAACGGATTGTGTTTTATGAAACCACGGTAAAAGTGAAACTTTGTTTCACATTATAGACATTTAACTAAAAATTTTCGTGAGCAAAAATGAGTAATAGTCATCACACGGTCAGCTGATGCGAACTATAGGCGCCGCCATATTGGCCTCGGCTGCTCTGACGAGCGCCTTTCACTTTATCCCTACTCCGCGGCCGACCGTCACGCGACATGCAACACACAGACGATGTAATAAAAGTTTCACTTTAAAAACATAACAACTAATGCGAAACCAGGTAAAATGTTTTAGAGAAACAAAAATCACCTTTGTATCAAATAAAGCATAAATTCATAAAAAAATTATGCACCCATTATTTTTTTTAACCCACCTTTATAAAGGCTGACGTCCATTACCAAGATCTTTTCAACAACACCGTTACACCTCTAATCCTTACAAAAGCACCCTTTCGTTAACCCAAGGAGGTCAGCCATGTTAATTTCAAGGGGTCATATCGTCCATTGTTATGGCCAATGGCCAATGGCAGTTTTTGTGGAGTTTTGACCATTGTCCAGCTCGGTCCAGATGACCCTGGTCAAGTTACACGGTGAAGGGTCAAATGGATTTGAATTATTTTTTGACCAGTGGGGAGTTGGGGGGCTAGTTTTATTATTAAGATAAATATCAGGGATAAAATACTTATAATAATGACATGACAAATAGGACTTGAAGATCTTATAAAGGCAATTAACTATTTTGAGTTTTTTAATCATAATTGGTTAAAAACACTAATCAATTTGATCAGAGTCAGAAGCTAGTTAAAAAGACCTTTGATATTTTTCTATTTTTACAAGCTTTTTATTATCTTGCAATGTATGTATGTTTGTCCGGGTGGAATCTTGCAACTGAATTTTAAACCCGTTCCCCTCAACCGATTGAGCTGAAATTTGGAATACGTATGTAACTTCGGTGACAATGCAATAATATGGTACCATGGAGGTGGTCTCACGATGGAGATGGATGCCAGACAACGGCACTTCTGAATGGATTATAGTAGGCTACTAGTGTTTAGGCTCATTTGAATATGCTTGTGGTTCCGATTATGAATTTTATAAAAGTTTCTTCTGAAAAAATAATTTTTAACAATAATTTATACAGAAGATTTTTAAAACCATCTCAAAAACTTTCAAGCCTGACGATTATTTCAGTTTTTGAGATGGTTTTTAAAATCTTAGAATTTTCCGTAAGTGTTCGGATAACACTATAAAAATAAAATACAATTTATACAGATATAACCACCAAGTCTTAAGAAAATACTAATTTAATAACGATTTTTAACTACCTAGAAATATTGTGTAATTTTATAATGTTTTAACTACATACAAGTAAAACACGTTAATAACAGTTCCCAAAACCACAAGCACGCTTTGTTAATAAACGTACTTGAAGATTTTTTCTCAAACATGTTTGGAAATTTGAGCATTATTTTGACAACCTTCTTCGAGATAAATCGAAATTGCTGTACTGGCCAAATACATGCGAACAGCGGCCGGCAAAAGTTGTATGAAAATCCATAACTGTCGTGGTTTAGCGGCCAAATAAATTACATAGTAACCTCATATCTGTCGTGTAATTTAAAAATAAAAAAAAACAAAAAAACGGGACTATCTGATTAAGTGGCACGTCTAATTACGTATTCTTTATGAGTACATTGTGTTCCTGTTTTAATTTTTAGTACCTTGTAGTTTTTAAGTTATTTTAAAAACTGAACTTTGACAAAATTAACAGGGTACACCAGTGACCCCACATTGCTGAAATTTGGTATGCATGTAGCTTTAGTGAGACAAATATAGGGAAAACTCTGAAATCTAGAATAACTGCAGTTTCTACCCCAAAACAGATTAACCAATTAACATGAACTCCCGTTCCTGTATACAAATAAGTTGGCTATGTATTTCGTGGCACTATTTTGATAGTCAAAGATTAGGTATGTACTTATTTGTTTTTATGGGAGAGTCGCGAGATCTCAGTTCGGGGCGAACCATTAGTATATTTCAAAACCAATTGATTTTGCTATTCCACATAAAATTCTGTCCCTACAGTGGACTAGTCCATCATCCAACTAGTGCTTCAACTTCAAGCGCTGAATAAATCACCTTTTGGTAAATTAAACACCTCAGCTTTTTTTCAAGTCATAATTCAAGGTCCAAACAGTCCAGGAGACAATTTCTAATCCGTTTCTCAAGTTCCGTCCAGCTGCGCGCTAGCAACAAAAGATTCGCAAACCGTTGCTACTTTTAATTGCTAATATTTGCATAAACGCCTTGAGGGTTACACAAAGGATACGTGATTGATTACAAGTGGTCACACAGGAAGGGTTAGAAATCATAATAGAAGATGTTCTATGATTAAGATTATGCAAAAAGTTGCGAGTGTAAACAGTTTTGTGAGAAAGATTTGTGTTTGTTTTACCTATTTAAAATTACTTCTTTCAACGGACAGTATAACTCGATTGGAATAAATAGTGTTTTAAAAGGTGAGGGAGGGTTACGGACTGTTTATGTTTAATCAACACTTTACCATTTTTGGCAAGTGTTGGCGGGACGATCTCATAACCTTTAAAAGAGGCTGGTGGTAAATATCGGAAGGATAGAGATGGTTGGAAGGACTTGGAAAACCTTTGCCCAGCAGGGGAAAAAAGTATTTTTTTCTCTTCTCTATTTTTAGATCTCGATGTTTTACTATTTTATTTAATCAATAAAATAATTGGAATAGCTACATAGCTAATTGGTGAGCAATATATGGCGGAGACCAAAAAAAGTTTCGAACACCGCCGTAAAGCTGCAAGAATACATTTTGGGGAATGTGCCCAGGAACTACATATATGGCTCAGTATCATCCGTACCTAGTTGATACACCACCGATTCGCACACACCGTTTTGGATCTACGTTCTTGATGCGTACAGCTAAACAAGGGACACTTTACCGTCGTCTGTTTTTCCTAAAGAATATAATCTGGGGCTCTTTCAGGTAAGAGTAAATAGGTTTCTTCTAAATCTTCGCACTTCATCTTAGACCACATCATCGCTTACCATCAGGTGAAATTGTGGTCAAACGAAGAGCTATCCAGTTAAAAAAAAAATTCAAAGTTCCTATCCTCCAATCATGATTGTGAATGTTTGACAAGATCTCTCTAAAATTTATTAAGTCTTATACGTCGTAAATGAGGCCTCTTTAAGGCGAATCCGTACACCATACTTAATTGTTCCACCATTGGCCTAAAATATATTTTTGGGTACTTTACTTGAGAACTAGACACTGATCTAAAGCAGTATCCAATAATTAGCCAACCCCACAAGGAAAGGTTGCTTTAAACATAACTCTGACGTATTATATGTAAACAACTATAAAATGGCAAAATCGGTACCAGTAAAATGTCACTAACGGTCACCCATTAAAATATTGACCATTGATTTGTTAAAATCAGTCACGCTACACCACGACCGCGACAACTTTACGCAATTCTTCACAACATGACCGCTAATCTTATTCACAGCATCCCAATCTCAACGTCACAAAAACAAACCCTAACAAAGTGCCAAATTACCATAAACAAAGCATTATCTGACGGTTTAAACCGGTTCAAACCGGTTATTTCCGGAAATTGTCTGTTCCTGATCCTTTAGTCTTGCGACACCATAAACAATGAACTTTTTGCGAGATGGGTCGAATCGACCGCGCCGGGCTCTTGGGGTGTTACTGTTAGCCGATTAGAATGAGAAAATCAAAGAGATGAATGGACAGATGGACATGAAGGGTTATGTTATGATCTTAATAGCCGGATGTATTGCTAAAATGCTTTGTCGGGTCACCTAATGAAGCTTCTGGTTCCCATGAACTCTCTCGTATAGATCAGAGGATCTCCGAGTCATTGCAATTTGCTTATATGAGTTGCAGCAGAAATATTCTCGAGTGGAAACTACGCATCTAAAAGCGCAGCGTAGAACGGCTTTACTAGGGGGAAAGCTGGAAGCCGTTGGATGGGTGGCCTGCGGCACTAGATCGGTCGCTGTGGAAATCTATGAGGGAGGCCTATTTTCATTAGTGGCTGATATGAGGATGATATATATTTTTTACCGAAAACAACTGATTTATTCTTCCATTTGCACCTGATATGAATTAACTTCATCCACTGTACATAAAGCACACACCAACATTTCTATTATAGTAATTATATAAAAATGTATTAATTAAATAATGCTGGACATTTCACACACCGTTATATAGCCCCAAATTAAGCATATTTTGTATTATGGGAAGGGTTACTTAGAAAAAAAACAAAAAAGAAAGTAAGGCCCGAAACAAGTATCTGTAGATAATGCAAAAAAAATGAGACGCAAAGGAAATCGAACCCGCACCTCCTGCGTTTCAGCAGGCTATTCGCCCACTGCGCTACGGAGGGCATCAAAGTAACTTTTTTACAGCCTTTTTTATTGCATGTCCGCCTACAAGATAACCGAGATCGTTAACCTTAGTATTTAGGACCTTATCACAGTATAGTACAGAAGGTAAGCTTAGAACAATAAGCGACGCGCGCGTTGAAGGTGCCGCGCTTTGGCGAGACGTAAAGTAGTGTTCTGTGCGACATAATTTGTTAGCTGGTAACTTACTTGTGATAATTAACGTGACAATAAACAAATGTTCTTATCAAAATTGTTGTGTATTTTGGTGTAGAATATTGCGGTATGCTCGAGCGTAGGTAGGAATATCAATATCGGCCCGAACTTGATTTCTGTAGTACCTATCTATTTTGTGATGGTTGGTTCACATCTTCGTCTCTGTCACCGTGGGAACCGAAGAACTTGACCCAGCATCTCGAGTTCTTATGCGTCAGCGAGGTAGCCATCTAAATGAGATTAATGTTCTAAGTTAATTACAGGTACTGTTATCCAACACTACCATAGTTCAGTTGGTAAGTGGCCTCATTATATTAAAGAAATTTTGTAATTGTTGGTCAAGGTAGCCACTTTTTAAATAAGATTCTTAACATAATCTATTATATTAACTGACCCGCCCGCATCTCCAAACGCGTGGTTCAACGATAAAAACATTACCCTCCTTCTGCGCAGTCTGGTAAAAAGTAGCCTAAGTCTCAATCGCGGTCGTAATCTTTATAACAAATTTCATCGAAATCCGTCCAGCCGTTTAGTCGTGAAAACACACAAACAGACAGAGAGACAGACAGACAGCGTTACTTTCGAATTTATAATATTAGTGGTTCGCCCCGAACTGAGATCTCGCGAGCATCTTTAACTATCAAAATAGTGCCACGAAATGCATAACCAACTTGATTTGCCCAAGTTGATTTAGAGACATTTATTGAAACTCATAAATTTACAGCTTCGATTTCGCTCTTTTCTCTATCACTGGATCTATTATTCTACCAGCCCTAACCAAAGCACTATAGTCCACTCTTGCCCATGTAAAAGGACCAACTCTACCATAAAATACAACTAATAAGACCGTCAAAAAAAAATGTGTCAGTACAAAACATTAACAGATAATTAGCAGACTTTACGTATTAGCAAATATGTATGTTAATCATCACTAAGGTATTTATTTATATGGGCCGTAGAATTGAGGTTTAACATCGTTTACTGTTATATTGTTGTCTAAAATAAATATTTATATTTCCAAGTAATTTATTTTACAACTCAGGCACTAATCCTGAATCTTTTATCCCGGCATTACCGGCTTTTACCCACGAATATTTATTATAAAATGTCACCGATGAATTCAGTAAAACAACTTCGGAAGTAAAAATCGATTGTCTTCCATCCATCTGCCGAGCGCACCGAACCGTGCTGATAACTAACCCGCTCAGCGATAAGACCTCCTTCATACCTACGACAAAACAAGCGAAAACCATCCTTATCTCTATTCAATACGATCTTCGCAACTGTAGATGTAATGTTGGAGTTGACAGTCGCGGGTTGTATTTGTATAATTTTACAAGAGTTTGGTGGTATTTTATTGCTAAGGCAATAAGAATGATTTTGCGATGGCACGGAAAGGATATTGAGGTCAACGCTTTACACCTTGAGAGCTTGTTCGTTATCAGTTGACAAGAAAATTAGTGGGGAGAAAAAGCGTTGGAAAATGAATTGATATCGATAATTGAGGGGGACTGTTTGAAACACACTCCTGAGTATCTATTCGATGTTTTTTAAATCTTTTTTTATTGGCCAATTAGAATAAAAACCTTTTACCAAAAACCATATACAAATTAATAAGAAATAAGAATCAGTTGAGGCATCTAAAGACCGTTGCAAACAATCGAAAGGTACGCAATTACTTCAAATCACGGAAGTTATTTTTAAGATAAGATATTTAAAAAACTAAACGAGAATTATGTTCTGCTCGGGGATCCAAGTAAGACCGTGGCAAACAATCGAAAGATACACAATTACTTCAAATCACGGAAGTTATTTTTAAGATAAGATATTTTAAAAACTTAACTAGAACTATGTTCTACTCTGGGATCCAAGCAAGACCGTGGCAAACAATCGAAAGATACACAATTACTTCAAATCACGGAAGTTATTTTTTAAGATAAGATATTTTAAAAACGAAACTAGAACTATGTTCTACTCTGGGATCCAAGCAAGACCGAGGCAAACAATCGAAAGATACGCAATTACTTCAAATCACGGAAGTTATTTTTAAGATAAGATATTTTAAAAACTAAATGAGAACTATGTTTTACTCTGGGATCCATGCCACTACTTTATTATGGAGCCCACACACATAACAATTTCTTTGCGCAGATTTTGTGCAAACCTCTGTGCGAAAATTTGTTCAAATTTCTAGGCACGTTTGTGGCCAGCATAACACAAAAATCACGTAAAACCTCAGAGTCGTTGACAAATTACGTGCCACGCCCTTATAGGACAGTTAATTTTTAGATTACTATTGTATGTTGCATTCAAATAAATAAAATAACAAAAAAAAGTTACCAGTTTTCGTCTTTTTTTTGGGTCTTTCCCAGTAATCTTACTTCTGGGTAATTTGACAAAAGCTCTAATTGCGACAATCAAACAACTTAACCTAGGAAGACAATCTAAGTAAGAATTACTGATTTTTCTAGTTGGAAGTGGTATTATCTCGGATCCAGTAAGATTAAGTCCAACACCAAAAATGCCATACATAATTACTTACGCTACTTAAGTCGATATACTTTACGCAGAAAATGATTCATAATAATTCGTATAACATTGAAAAAATGAGTGTGTTAAGCAGGAAAGCCACAGACAGACCTCAGACATCCTTATCTCCAGGATTTTACTTAGTTTTCTAAATAAAATGCATCACTACACATTTACTAACAGCATTACACTGCAATAATTATCTCCACAAGTGATTCAACACATTACCGTCCACATAAACAGCAAACCCAACAAATCTGTCCATCTGTCTGTCTGTGCATCTCACGAGGCATTGTTCTCGCCAACTGATTTGCATAACCCTGCGATGCCACCGCAACAAAGCGCCTACTGTCTTCCACTCGGGGTCTAACTGACCCATTTATTCTGAACCCATTCTCGCAAAATTTCTCACTGTCCATAACAAAGGTGCCTATGACCACCCTTTTAGCGATACCATTTTTATGGGAAACAGTTTTCTATGCTCTATTTTTTTGCATTGTCCGATGGCGTCCAACGGATTCGCCAAAGGCAGATCTTTATTCGATTTTAATAATATGGACTACAATAGATCGTCTTTGTAAAGACGTATGACCGTTATACGTCATGTGATTAGGTGTTCGGTCTACTTATGTTTAGCTAGCCTTACATTGTACTTAATATTTGACCGTTGCAAGAAAGCTATAAAAAAACTCGTCATAATACCATTTTTCTCGATGAAAAAGGAAAGCGAATACAGCACCGGTAGAAAATAAGCATTTGATTCTTCTGTATTTAGCATAGGCAGAGGAATAGTAGTTAAGGCTTGTGGTTATGAAATAAAAGCCGATAATTAACACAACAGTGACAACAGAGTAACCGTTTCACCTGCAAACTTGCCCTAGAGGAAGTTCTTTCATTTCAAAACAAGTAACACCATTTCCCCTACAATATCATTTAAATTGCTACAAATCGCTAACGTAATAGTATCACTAAATCAACTGTAACAGGAGAGGTTATCGCGATTTTCCGAATTACAACGGTTGATGCGCCGTTCTCGTTTTAATTGTCTATTCTTTGGGCAGGGTCAAAATGACCCGTCCGGTGCAGGTAGCCAACCCATGACCCGATGCACAATGCCAGGGTCGCGACAACCCTTTACGACTTTTAAACACCCCGAAATTGGTGCACCGTGAGCAATGGGGTCATCCGATGACCCCACTGACCCGTCCATAGAATACCACCCTTTTCTTACAAGGCATTATTTGTAATCCCTTTCGCGAATCTATTTTATTGTTGTTCACCTATTCAGTTCCTGTATTTTGGACGTTAGTCTATCGGTGAAATTTTTGCGTGCGTGAGAATGTTCTAGTTTCTTTGCAAAATTGTAACGTTCGGCCGTTTGTAGGACAAAAGCTCGTCCTTTGGGAAAGTTTGACGATGCGTTGTCCGCTAGACAAAGAAGTGGTCTCGTTTTAATGATTCGCTTTGTGTTAAAGAGGTTCTTTGATACAGTTTTGGTGGGTCGTTTTGACCGTTGACCAACGGATTTGGCGAAGGTATTTAAGTCGGCGGTGGATGGGTTGAGCGCCATTGCATGTCTGCGATGCGTCGGCGCTACCTGGCGAGGATGATGATCACAGAATGTGATTGATTTTCTGATTACCCAGTATTAATACTTCTATGATATTATCTAAACACATTTCTTTGAAAAAATATTGTTTTACTTGAAAAGTCTTCTCGAGTAAAACAATGTTTTATCACAGAAAACATTCTAGAAAAAGGAAAAAGGTATCTTATAAAGAGAATATTGGGTTCTTTTATAACGCCTCTTATTGAGTCAGTATAACATCAATAATCCAATCTTATTCTATTCGCAGAACTAAATTAATTATTTAGACAACCAACAAAAATAGTCTTAATCTTAAAGTTATTCAGTGACCTAATCCAGTTCTTTTTTTTTTATTTCACAAAATCGGTACGAACTATTCTTATTGTTAATGAAACCTTTTATTATTGATAGTTAAGCGCTTGACCACAATCTCACCTGGTGGTAAGTGATGATGCGTTCGAAGATGGAGCACGCTTGCCTAGAACGTAGGTACCTGTTCACCCTGGACTTGTCTGTAAAATCATTTTTTTTACGTAAATTTTGTGTGAATTTTATTTGAAACATGATTTTATATGTCCAAATAGAACCTTAACACAAAATAAAAATATTCCCGGCTTATAAAAATACCGTAAAAAAAACAATATTACAACTAAGATCTCTTCTCCAAAAAATCTTAATCACAGCAGCGCAATTTGGCTAGTTCAAAACTGACAAATTCGAACGAAACGGATACGGTATCTAAATCGGTGAACCTGTTGATCGGCGAGACGGTGTTTGATGTTTCTCACATCTTCGCCTCATTCAACGACACATTAGTCCATGTTACGGACTTGTCACCGGTGGCATGAAGATGAAGGCTGACCGTGATGAGGCTTCGCTTTACGCCGCTATGTTGGCTGCTCAGGATGTTGCCGAGAGGTGCAAGACCCTTGGTATCACAGCCCTTAACATCAAGCTCCGTGCCACTGGTGGCAACAAAACAAAGACTCCTGGACCTGGTGCCCAGTCTGCTCTCCGTACCCTCGCTCGTTTCAGTATGAAGACTCCACTAGCAGGAAGGGTGGCCGAAGGGGTCGCCAGATTGTAATCTGTTAGTTTAAACTCACTGTGGACTTTAAAGAGTTTACCTCACACCGTAAACGCATACACCTTCTCCGTTCCGCCGTGGGTAAAAATAAAAGTCATCGGATTATAATCTTATGAATTCCTTAAGCAAACAACACTGCAACAAAAGTTATAAGAAGTTGAACTCAAGTCAGGAAATGAAAGGCACCGGTCCTCTCAGCCCCTCTATCGTGCGCCTGCGCCCCGGATGCAGGCCGTGGGGGAGACACGGGACAGTTGGCACGTGCGCGCGCAGGTGCCTTCCACTCACAGGGGTAACCAACTGCACTGGAGGCTTTTGAGGAGATTATAAACGAAAAATAAATAAATAATCTGTACGCATTATTATAAATATGGGATCGATTACGTACCGTTTTGTGGCTGTTATGGACTCACGACCGACAATGTATGACCGTATTTATAATAATGATAAAAATATATCTGTTAGTTCATTAGTAAAATAAATGTAAGTAAAATTATTTAAACGCTTTGATTGACCACAATGATATCTACCTGTCTGTTAGTCACTTTAATTTTTCGAGATTTCGTTAACAAAATAGGAGAGTTCGACCCGATTGTTAAACTATTTATTTAAATTGGAAAAGAAAATACATAAGACAGGTTTTATGAAAAAATAAGTCTTGGTTTTAGATTAATGTTTAGTTTAAGTGGTATTAAAAATGGTACTTAATGAAGATTACCTATAAAGGTTCCTCTGCATATGATTAAATTTCCACGTATTTATTTATAAGAATAAAATAAAATGGAAGTCGTCCAGTGGCCTATCAATTCGAAAGTAACTCCGTCTTTTAGTCTTTCTATCTGTCTTTTTGTTACGTTTTCACGACTTAACGGCTGGACAGATTCTGATGAAAAGTATACACATAGATTATGACCGGGATTGCGACGTAAGCTACTTTAAACCTACTGCGTAGAAGGAGGGTTTTATTTTTATTGACAAACCACGCGTGCGAAGCCACGGGCAGCAGCTGGTATTCATAAAATTGCACTGAGACAAGTCGAGGATTTACGAACATAATATTTTAGTAGCGGAGAACATTTTTCATGGTTCCATGTTTCTCTGAATGAATTCGCAAGGGCCACGTTGTTTATTTAGGTAATGTTTGTAAATAAAGTTTAGTGAATTAATTAATTGTAAATGGAGTAAGAGAACTAACTAACTAACTCGATACTAGCGCAGGATCGTGATGGATGGCACAAACTTGGGGAGGCCTATACCCAACAATGGCTAAAGTCAGGCTGTGGATGATGATGATGGAGTAGGTAATTAAGTTAAATACATTAGGTTTAGGCCTTTAAAATAGAATTAGGTGGAAAATAAATACTAAATACTATTTTATATACTTACTTATCTATAACAATATTACAATTCTACCTATCTATATAACCACATAATATAATACTCACATTTTTTTTATTATTACACTAAATTAGAACACAGACAACTCAATCAAACAAAAAAACAAAATAGTAACACACAACAACATAAATCAAATAAATAGTTTTTTTTTCTATTACTAGCTGACCCGGCGAACTTCGTACCACCTTGACATGCATATGACGCGGGCTGCCAATGTACGTCACTGGTAGAATTGTCAATCGGCCATCATCAGCTGCATCTATGTATGAGAAAATGATTTTTTTTCATATTTTTTTGCGTAAATTTTTTCGATATTATAATAGTTATTCTGCTATTCGGGGCGGAACAAATCCAACAAATCAAAGATCATCAAAATCGGTTCCACCGTTCTTGAGTTATAAATGGTGTAACTAACCCGACTTTATTTTATTTTATATAGATTTAATTTCCTCTAGGCTTATGATGAAGCAGGAAAAAACAAAGAACTATCACAAAGTAAATGTTAGATTAATAACATTAGTAAGTATATTATAAAAAAGATTAGTATCTTATTGTTCATTAAAATGTTTTTGATCTCTGATACTTCCTCTCAACGGCCGCCACTGCCGGCAACTTGCGGATCTGTATGAAGCAATCTTGATACTTTTACTACGTTTAAAATCGAGATTAACTTACAAAATAATGTTTTCTAAAATCGTGTATTGTTCATGAAAACTTCTATCAATTACGCTTGTTCTACAAATGGGTTATTTTTAGGATTTCAATAAATTCTGATAAATTACCACTTGCTTCAATACCCAGTTGACCCGCCCCGGCATCGCAAGGGTTTTAAAATAAAATATAGCCTAGAATATATATATATATAATCTTGATTTCATCCAAAAATCCCCTAGAAAAAAATAAATTTCCGTTTTTCCAATTATCCGGGCAATTTTTCATATCTTTCTTTACCTAACATTATTTAGACTAACACAAAATTTATAAATTTAACTTTAATTTATACTCTATGTATCTCAAATAAATCATTTATTTTGTTATCTAGCTAGACATTATACTTCTTTTTTATAGATGTGGTTCACCCTTTCATTATTGTAGTATATTTTAGTAGTTTTTCTCCAAGTCTGTGTCTGAAGGTAATAAGCTGTCTTGCAAATCAAAGAAACCGAAACCAACTATTTATGTATTAGGATGAGAAGAACAGTATTTTATTAGATATTATTTTTTTATATTTCTTCATTTGTAATTATACTCTGTGCACCGCTGTCCATTACTACTTCGCTCATTGCTTTCCATCCATTTGCCTGGAAGAAATCGCTTTCAGCGTTAAGGCTACCCATAGTACTATATTTAAATAAATAAAATAAATAAAAATAAAAGGGCATTTATTTACACACACACCTCTTATGCTAACAGAAGTTGGTAGGTACAATAAGTACTAAATAAAACTAGGTAAGTTTAATAGTAGGCCTAATTCTAAGTAACATTAGTACATTATCGTAGGTAGCACTAAGGTAGAGGGTGGTGGTAAATAGGTCGAGGGCTCAGCTACGCTCGTTTTCAGCCTCGCCTTGGCAGAAACATTAATTATTATTATTCATTATTCATTTAGCATTAATTAGTTTTTTAAAAGTATTTCTGGTGTACAATAAAGCATTATTCTATTCTATTCTATTCCAACCTATACAAAAACACGTTTGGTTTTCAGAAGCTAGTTAAAAAGAAAATAAGTTACGATTTCCTAGATTATATAACGCTGACTCTCAAGAATGGTTATTAATAAAACATTATTGTTATTTTATTCACTCATTACGTTTATACTTCGTCTTGCTTTTTTATAAGTATAACCAGTGACTATAATACCATGATAGTGAGGGAATGATTAAACACGATATAAAACGAGGATCAGCTTTATTTGAAGACTGTCTTGAAACTGCTCATCATTACTAATATTATTATTTATAGTTGTATGTTTGTTACGTTTTCACGGCTAAATGGCTAAACCGATTTCGTTTAAATTTTGTATACAGATAGATAATGGTCTGGATTAACATATATGCTATTTTTTATTGACAATCCACGCGTGCGAAGCACTGTCGAAGGAATTGAATATAAATAAATTAGCAAAGTATCAAGTAATGTGCGTCGGCATATACACAGGTGGTAGTTCCCGCTGCGCCTGCGCTCTCGCACCCCTATCCCACGCCGCTTCCTTTGTGTCCGGTCAAGAAACAGATCAGGGACTTTTTATTTATTATTTATTTTTTGTATAAGTAAAAAGTTTTGCTACCGATACACATTTAACAACTAGTAGTGATTATACATATGTATATAATCAAACAGATATTCTAGTAAACATAATATATGAATACTGATTAGTAGATTTATAAGACTTTGTCATGTATTTAGATAAATAGATAGATAACTCTTTATTGAATTACCACACAAATATAAATAAAACAAAAATAAGTTGTAGGCTAGAATAAATAAGGCAATACAATGGGCGACCTTATCGCTGAAAGCGATCTCTTCCAGGCAAACTTTGGATGGAGCGAAAATTACGAAGATACGGAGTATTTATTATTCTTACTAAATAATTTTTATGAAAAAGCAACGACGTCCTGTCGTCATACATGCAAACTAGTATGGTACGGAGGGTAGTTACTTGATTATATTGTTACGAGCTGAGGTTTCGGGATAAAATAATGGGAATCGATCTAACCAAAATAACACTTTTATTTAACACTAGAACGATGAATACACGAACTTGGTCACACGTATCACATCACACTAATTCACATCACTGTTGCACCATTTAAAGTCACCGAAATGATCGCACGTATAGCTTAATCCAAACTGGCTCGCGAGACCCTTCTCCACGTCAGTCCTCCAGGGCCTCGCTGAGACTCACTCACTAACTGAGACTGACTGTCCGGCCATCTCTCCGGCCTATTTATATCGCACACATTTCGATTGTTCGAGAACGATCTCGATCCTTCCAGGAAAGGGTCGGTGTTTCGACAGAACGACCAATTTCCATTGTGCATAACAGCAGACAATAACAACAATAACACAGCAAGATAAAAGCGCTCGAGAAACTTCGATTATTACTCATTGTTTAACAGCCTCGGCGTAACACTGCCCCCCCCTAAAACCTGCTCGTCCCGAGCATTCTCCCCATATCGGCATATGCCCCATATCGCGGCAGCCGATCAACACGAACAATTTTAGGCGCACCTCGCGCTGAAGATGTAGCAACTAGAGGAGCCACATTGCCGTCTCCAGTACTTCAGGACACCCAGAGTCCCTTTCTCATCAGCGATCCCAATTCCAGCCTCCAAAACACGGCTCTCATGATTTCTATCTGTTCTTTCACTTCCTGGAATTCCTTTCCAGATGAACCGAACAATTCCCTCATCAGTCGAGCACGCTCTTATGGCCAACGTCGCTGATCTTCCTGTTGACGACCCTGCTCTTCTTTATCCTGACGTCGCTGTTCCTCTTGCAACCGAGTCTGCTCCACCTGTTCACGTCGCTGTTCCTTCTGCAACCGAGCCTGCTCTTCCTGCTGACGACGCTTCTCTTCTTAATGCTGACGGCGTTGTTCCTCCTGCAACCGAGCCTGCTCTTCCTGGTGACAACGCTTCTCTTCTTTATGCTGACGGCGTTGTTCCTCCTGCAACCGAGCCTGCTCTTCCTGCTGACGACGCTGCTCTTCCTTGTTGACGACAAAGCATGGCCATAATAGCAGCAAGATCGCCTGTCACAGGAGCTTGCCCCACGGATGATGATGATGATGCTCCAAATGATTCGGTGGCGGCTGATTCCATCTCCATCGGCTGACGACTCTGCCAAGCTTCTTGAACCGGAGACTCCCCAAACCGCCTTTCATCTATTTCCTGTTGTCGTTGACCTCTCGTCTTTACACCGTCCAAGTTATCCTTTGGTAGAACCGGCATTATTTTATCCCACTTCTGACACCAAATTGTTACGAGCTGAGGGTTCGGGATAAAATAATGGGAATCGATCTAACCAAAATAACACTTTTATTCAACACTAGAACGATGAATACACGAACTTGGTCACACGTATCACATCACACTAATTCACATCACTGTTGCACCATTTAAAGTCACCGAAATGATCGCACGTATAGCTTAATCCAAACTGGCTCGCGAGACCCTTCTCCACGTCAGTCCTCCAGGGCCTCGCTGAGACTCACTCACTAACTGAGACTGACTGTCCGGCCATCTCTCCGGCCTATTTATATCGCACACATTTCGATTGTTCGAGAACGATCTCGATCCTTCCAGGAAAGGGTCGGTGTTTCGACAGAACGACCAATTTCCATTGTGCATAACAGCAGACAATAACAACAATAACACAACAAGACAAAAGCGCTCGAGAAACTTCGATTATTACTCATTGTTTAACAGCCTCGGCGTAACAATATGTATAAAGCATCGTAACCACAAACAATATGTATGTATGTATGCATAAAGCATAAGCTTAGATGTTAAGTTTGTAAACTTACATTTGAAATAAATTTACTTTACGTTACTTTATATTTTCAGTGGTAAATTCCTGTAATTTACCACTGAAATATACATTTGATAAGAAACATCTGAGAATTTGATGAAGTATGAAGTTAAGTATTTATTTCTCTTTTGAGGAGTTAAGTGCCTATTTCACCGACGCTGCCCTGCTAATTGTACTTGCAGTAATTGCCATTTTTGGGATTTTCACCTTTTTACAAAAAGGACAAGTCAAGAGGCATGGCATATTAATCCATAGGTGCATAAAAAAAATTAGTGGCATTCAGGTAGTGCTGACAGAAGATAAAACTTGAACAATTACGAGATACTTATATACAGAGGTGTCGGTAACGGTAACGGTAACAGTGTCGCAAGTTCAATGGTTTTTTACCATCTCAAAAAATGGCCAACGGGCATAAAAAATTTTTCACTTAAATAATTATCATAATTTTTTTATTGAAAACATGTTTTTTATCACAGGACTTGCACAAAAATATTGCCTTTTCTAATCAAATCTGCAGCATTCAGCATGTGCTAAAAGGTTTTGCAGTACTCGCTACGTTTAAGTAGCTAATTGATTTTTATTTTTTTTAGCTAGAGTACACTTCAAAAGTTATATAACATAGACTTGTTTAGGTATCAAAAATATGTTTCCCGCGTTTATATCCAAACTGCCATTTTGCAAGTACTGCGTTTGCAGTTTGGACGGCAGACCTCTGAGTATCGCTATCCAATGGATAAATATATATATACGTCTTTGCTTTATTTTAACATGAAAACAGATAAAGTGAGAATGATTTTTATCAGTCAATTAAAGTTATTCGGAGGTTGTAAAATAATCACTTAGGGCGACTTGCGACCGATGCCTATACGAATTTAGTGGTTAAAAACCAAAATAATGAACCGATTTTGATGAAATTTCTATGTGACCAATCTAAAAGTATATCCTTACAAAAGATATACATATAATACAAATTATACGTCCCTGTAAAATTTGAAGGTTGCCCTCGATTTTTTTGGGATTATCAGATCCTGACTTGGTACCAATGGAAAGTATACCCTTTTCTTCTTCGTATAAACGGGGAAAATACATATAAATAAAAATAAGATTCTGACGCATTGAGAACCTCCTCCTTTTTTTTGAAGTCGGTTAATAATATTTAAGGATACTTGTGAAAGCCACTCTTAGAGTTGTTTGTAAAAAAATAGTCTTAGCTTTTTTATATTCGTTTGTTTGACCACAATCTCACCTGACGGCATGCTAAGACATTATGGTACATGATACGATGTTAGTAGTAGTAGGTAGTTGACAATGATTTTCATTGATACCAAAAAATAGATTTCTACCCGATTTATGACAGAGACTTCTGACAAAAGCCTTACTGTTATAAACAGATGCTAAACACGTTAAGTCCCAATAGTTCAGTTTAGCATGACTCAATATATATTTGCCACCGCATTATGATTCACGGTTGAATTGGACGTCATGTGCAAAGACGACGACCCCCCCCCTCCCCCCCCACCATTCTATAAACACCCTAAGGACAAGCCTAACGCCATATCGAGAAGACGTTAGGCCGTTATTTTACGCGCCAGTTGTAATATTATCAGACTCTCTCTCATCAGCAGATTGCTCTTTTTCTATTAAAAGTTAATATTATACATTAATAATAAATAAATAATGCTGGACATTTCACATAGCGCTATCTATCCCCAAACTAAGTCAAGCTTGTATGGGAACCAGATAACTGATACAGCACACATATTCTTTTTGTATATCTGAAGAACAAAAAAAATTAATAATCAACATTTTATCAAATGTAGATCATACAAACATTTATTCCACGAGGGGAATTGAACCCGCAACCTCCTGCACCTCAGCCGCCTCTTCGCCCACGGAGCTACAGAGATCGTAAAATTCAAAAGCAACTCTGTCTGTCTGTCTCTCTGTCTGTTTGTTACTTTTTCACGACTAAACGGCTGGACCGATTTCGATTAACTTTAGTATATAGATAAATTATGACCAGGATTGAGACAGGCTACTTTTTACCCGACTGCTCAGGAGGGTAATGCTTTTATTGACAAACCCCGCGTGCGACGCCGCGGCCCAAAGTTAAATCTTAAATAAATTATTGTCTCGCTTGTATTCATCAGTATTTTAAATTCACTGTCCTACAGAAATTAGAGCAAGATTTTTTCCCGAACTTATCATTTTATATGGTAACTAAAATAGTTGTTCCTTCGTATTATATAGCGGTCTTTAGTACCAATCTCATGATGGAGGCTTTTTCACATGGCTTCAATATAAGTGTTTTAAAATGAAATGTAGAGACTCATTACCCAGAGTGTCCATAAAAAAGTATCCAGCACTTAAAATATCCTTTTCACTTGAAAAGGCAGGGAACATTTACGTTGTTCAGTGTCCATGTACAAATATCTGATAAAACTGTCTCACGAAAGAATTCAGTCTTAAATATCATCGCAGCATATAAAGTTATATATACATATAAAGTTACTAAAGAAGCTTTATCGCAATTTATATCAAGTTCCAAGGAGCTAGTTTGAATTTTATCGCAGTTTTTCTAACCTTCTCGTACATTAACCTAGGTTATCAAATTGTAATAAGAGCGATCTCGTTACGCAAGCGATCGATAGCACCTGGGCGGCACCTGCCTCGCACACGCGCGGTCGCCTCTCCACTCCATTCGTAATCAACGACGAGTTTTTGTATTATTGAGGTTCGTTCAGAGTATTTTGAAAGAGTTCTGCTGAATTTGAAAAATCTATCAATGTGTCAGTAAAAGGTAAGTAGAAAATATTATGTAGATAATGAATGAATGAATGAAATACTCTTTATTGCACACCAAACAGAAATAGAGTAACAAAGGATATAAACAATAAATAACGGTACAATGGGCGGTCTTATCGCTAAAAGCGATCTCTTCTAGACAACTTTTGGATGGACAGGATAAACAAAAACCAAAAGACGGCGGTGTAAGAGTATCTACTTTTATGCATACATAAAACATACATAAACAGAGCCCGTAAAATAATATATATTTATTGATTATGTTTAATAATAAACATAAACTTAAATACATACAAATAATATAGATAACTAGATATACTCGTTATACACACCAATTAAAATTACAATGACAAAGAAATACACAAAAATTAACTTAAGTATAATAAGCGGTCTTATCGCTAAACGCGATCTAAGCTTTGAATGTACTTAGGTAGATTATTTTATATTTTCAACATTGCAATCGATGCTAGTTAGTAGAAGGGTCCTTCTACTAACTAGCGACGCTGTATGTACCTAGATACAAATATGATAGAAAGTTACGTGTATGTTTCGAAGATTTGAATGTATTTTTGTTCTTCATTTTATTTCGAAGCATATTTAAATGTTCCAACTAAAGATACTTTGATTTGACTTTTAATTTTGATTTGATTTTAATAACCTTTAAAATCCTACCGCAGTTCTAGTTATATTATTTCCTAGACTTTCACATCAAAGACGAGAGGTCACTGACAGTGGCCAGATGGCGACACATCTGCCGCAACGCTTCGCTAACTCTAACGTCTTCGCCCTCACCTCATACCTACCTACTTACATAGATAGCAGGGTGTAGGGAGAGATAAACGATACCAGTTGTTGCTAACGAATTGCTTAGCCGAATGTTCAAACGTTGGTGGTTTAACGGACGGTAGTCTTAAATATTTTTATTACCATTGTTGAGAAAATATTAATGGGTGTTCATTCGTTCCAATCTTCCTGCAAGGAAGATTAGCGGAACTGCACCCAAGAATTATAAATAATCGTTTATGATAATCATCACACCATACATAATGTAAATTGGTAGATGTAATTATTATTTTTATTTTTTTATATACAGCGCTTTCTAGCCCCAAACTAAGCAGAGCTTGTACTATCAGAACCAGATAACTAATAGAATACTTATATACTTTTTTTTTTGTAAATACATACTTATCTATTAATTGATATTTTATTGTTAATAAAAACATTACCCTCCTTCTGCGTAGTTGGAAAAAAGTAGCCAATGTCTCAATCCTGGTCATAATCTATTTTGTACCAAATTTTATCCAAATCGGTCTAGTCATTTAGTCGTGAAAACGTAACAAAGAGACAGAATTACTTTCGAGTTTATAATAGGTAGGTATGTAAGGATAGATAGGTACATACTGTATTTTTTTAAAATTCTGAAATAAATAACCATAAGTGTACTAACAAACTGTCTCAAGCAAATCGTAAGACTACGTAGTATAATAATATTTAAAGGTTGTCTGGAAGAGATCGCTTTTAGCGATAAGACCGCCCATTGTACCAAAACTATTATAAAAATTATGTTCTGTATTTTACTTTGGTGTACAATAAAGAGTTATAATAATACTTTGGTAGGTAGGTATTTATTGAGACTTAATTTACGTCTCAGAAAGTAATCCAAATATTGTGTCTAGGGTAATTGATTTCGCAGTGAATAAGTCCTCGTTCTAAGACGGTCGATAATCTCCTTTATCTCACTCGTAATTACAATTTTGTATCGACATTGATTGATTGATTGGCTTGACATTGTTTTGTTCTGTGTTAATGTTATTTGTGTTTTGTTTTTATAATTTTTAGTTGACATTCTTTGTGACAGTTATAACATAATTAGTCTCGATACCTGTCAGTTTGAGCTACTATAATGTACATTAATGTATGTACATTATGATATAAGTGCGGTAAGTTAAAAATTACAGCCGAGGCTGTAATTATCAAAGCGCACGTATGTCATACGACGTTTTATAACATATTAGCGAGGAAATAAATAAAACTCGAACTTTCTCGGAAAGAAAAAGCGCGCAGAATGATTTTTACTTGTTCACAAATTAGCGATGCGCGCGCATCAGCGCTTTTTTTTTAATGCAAAGGCACAAAAACAGCCAGTATTACTAATAAAGTAAATTAATATTTTTTTGGTTTTGTTACAGATAAATGGTTGTAATTAAATTAAAGAATTAAATGTTTATTTTTTATATTTTATCTCCCAAAGTTAATTTTATTCATAAAATGTTGACCACTTTTCTGACATAAAAACTCTTTGCTAAGATTTAAAAAAGTACCGTTCGTTTTAGACGGAGCATCTTGATAACCCGTACGTTTTACCTTATTAAAAAGAAACTCGTGCGTTTTACATTACAATAACGCACAAGTACGTAATGACATACATTACGATATTGAAATTGGTGAAATATGAGACCCTTTATGAGCAAGTGTGTTATAAATTTTATTACAATTGTTATTGATAAATCCTGAATATGATGTAACTTAGTGTTCTTTAATGTCCCTACAGTGAATGAAATGAAATGAAATTTCTGATACCCAGAATACAATGAATCAGTGGCTCTGTATGATTGTTGAGCGCTATTTACTTAGCCCGGCTTTCACAACGATCTCTAAACGTATTTAGCTACTAAACATGTTTTTTCATGTATTTAAATGATTTGACAATAAGGGCGACTTGTCCAACGATGTCTAAACGTATTTAGTGGCTAAATATAATTTAGAGAGTTGTCAAATCATACAAATACGTCAGGTTTAAACATGTTTAGCAGCTAAATACGTTTAGAGATTGTTGTGCAAGTTGGACTAAATATGTTTAGGCATCGTTGCGTAAGTCGCCCGCTGGAGAGCAAGTGACAAGGCAAATGATGAGCCTGTATTCTGAGTTTACTATTTGAGTAGTAGGAAACGGAAGTAATGATGCGTAACTAGTTACATTTTTGTAACAAAAGTTGTGCTTATTTGTGCACCAAATTATCAAAAGGGGTAGAGCTACAATATTCCTTTTTTATTAGCCATTTTGGCGTCTAATCATGTGAGCCAATCAAACTAAATAAATAAATATTTCTGCCACCAAGCAGCATTGCTATGTTTAGGTTTGAAGAGGTTTCCGGTGAAATTACAGGCACATGATTTACACTTACATGCCTCAAGTTGATGAACGCAGGGGTGCGTCACCTACGAGGCAATACTTTGTTATAGGCGATGGTTATAGGCTATGCTTGTTCCATCTCCAGGTCGTATAAAATAAAAACCGACCAAGTGCAAGTCGAACTCGCGCACAAAGGGTTCCGTACCATTATCTATAAAAATGACAAAAAATCATGTCTGTTGTATGGGAGCTCCACTTAAATATTTATTATATTCTGTTTTTAGTATTTGCTGTTATAGCGGCAACAGAAATACATCATCTGTGAAAATTTCAACTCTCTAACTATCACGGTTCATGAGATACAGCCTGGTGACAGACGGACAGACAGACAGCGGAGTCTTAGTAATAGGGCCCCGTATTACCCTTTGGATACGGAACCCAAAAATGTATTTCTATAGCAAACTTTCATTACTATCGGCTTTCGAAACTTTAGTATTCGTTCTTAGGTACATACAGTACAAAATCCAACTTGCATAATTATCTATAGGTTACTTCCTACACTTAAAGTAACATCAATAATGTGTAGGGGAGAGGGGTACATGGAAGCGGTCTCGACTCCGTAAGGTTTCCCGGTCGGGTTACCTTCCGACCGGACATCGGAGATACGCTTCTCTGCTGCGGTCACTTTAGTCCTGACTGGATTGTAGGTCGTAGTCGCGTTTCTTTTATTGTGTAAGAAAAGACAAGAAATAAAAGTACTAACTCGTAAAAACTTACGACAGAGTTTGACGAAAGTTTTTTTTTATTGGTGACAAGGTGTTTCCCCCGATCTCGCTCGCGTGAATTTAAAATAAGTCTTATTTATAACAGCGCCAATTATCGACAATCGCTTACGTCTGAAAACGTCATCTGCCAGTTTGAAATTTATAATTTACGAGCTGACCCCGCGAACTTCGTACCGCCTTAGATGTTCTGTTGCTAAGTTGAGATAGGGGTTGGTGATAGAAGGGTAAAAATTTAGGGTTGCATGTATTTTTGTATGTTGTATCATAAACAAATATAAATTAAAAATTTTGTATAAAAAATAAAAAAAAAATTAGGGGTGGACTACCCCTAACATTTTGGGGGATGAAAAATAGATGTTGGCCGATTCTCATAGATACCGGATAAGCACAAAAAATTTCATCAAAATCGGTCAAGCCGTTTCGGAGGAGTATGGCAACGAAAACTGTGACACGATAATTTTATATATTAGAAGATGTTCTAATAACTTGGTTATGCATACATTTTTCAAATATAGGTTTAAGGGGTATTATAAATATGTAATTGAACAATTCAAATACATTCTTTGTAAAACACAAGGAATTATAAAAATTATTAAAAAAAAATTCAGTTGTTAAACCAAAAAGCTTTTATTTTCCGAACTCTTAGTTAAACATGAACTTCTCCCACACCCAGTCTGACCTTTTTATTAAAACCTTTTTAAATGACGCAACGGTGTGTCGCGTCCGGTAAGTACTTCTATTTTCAAATCTATGGCGCAGATTGGCGCAGTCTAAAGTGTAATTGAATAATTTTCAATAAATTTATGTCATAAATCTTAATGTTCAAAAAAACTATCCTAGGTATGTCCTTTCGCAGTATTTCCTTGTTAAGTTTCACCAAGATCGGTCCAAACCTTTAGTCGTGAAAACGTAGGTAACAAACAGACAGACAGACAGACAGAGTTACTTTCGAATTTATAAATTAGTATGGATATGGATAGTCAATCGCTTTAACTCTCACCTGATGGAAAGTGATGATGTGGTCGAAAATGGAGCACTCTGTCCTAGAAAGAACCTGTTCACTCTGGACTTGCAGACTCCGATTATAATTCGGCGTATTACTGACATCAAGAACAGAATATAATATACGAAATACTTGCATAAATAAGTCATCCTTTAGGTGAAATGAATGAACGAATAAAGGAATGAATGAGTGAATTATTGAAAGAGAATTGATGAAAATTCTTTATTCTTTACAAGCTAGATACAACAGAAATGAGAGACAAGTAAAGGTATAATGGCGGTCCTATCGCTAAAAAGCGTTCTCTTACAGACAAATTTTGGATGGAGATTGATATAATAAATCAATAATGCTGTAAATTTTGCACAACGCCATCTAGCCCCAAACTAAGCAAAGCTTGTACTATGGGAACCAGATAACGGACAGAATAAAATATTATTTTTTTGTAAATATTTAGTTTTAATAAATAGAGAAACATGCGTACCCGGAACAAATATCTGTAGATCATACAAACATTCGTTCCGCAGTGGGAATCGAACCCGCAACCTTCAAGTCCCAGACGGCTATTCGCCCACTGCGCCACGGATGTATTATGGATATAATATCCATAATAATCTTATCCAGGATCAGGAATAAAGGACCTCCAAACACAACATACGAAACAGTAGCCATCAAAATGATGTCCTAAATCTAAATAAAAACATTTACAATCTAAAATAAATATATCACGGTCTTCCGGTAGGTTATGATCATGACATCGACAAAGTGTTCAATATAAATGTTAATTAAATCAACTAAATAAAAAAAACCTATGTTCAACCCTAATTTGTTTGATAACGAATTCAAAATCACGACTATTCAACCATTCTCAAAAGAACCCTGATCCTATCATAATTATTTACAAATGAAGCTCGAATTATAATGGAAATCAAGAAATCATCAACTTTTTTGTCACCTCTGATCTCCAAATCCTTATTCTCATTGTTTTTTTTTAGGTTTCGTAAAATCGATAAATTTTGCATTTACAATGTTAATTATTGTATCCGCAGGATGTTAGTTTGCATTTTAATTTAGTAAAATAGCAATTCCTAGGTTAATAAAGGAATTTAGTTTCAAATCTATGCTGCAAGGTGATTATGAAACAATCACAAAAACACCACAGATGTTATTGGGTTTTTGCTAAATTAAAAAATGTTGACACTATTTTATGGCTGGTATTTTATTCCAAGATTTTAAAACCTCATAAATTTTCAAGCCTAGACGGGCCTTGAACCTGCAACCTTCCTCTTGATACGAGGATGCACTAACCATTTGTGCTACCTGCCACGTATTTTATTTCCAGCATTCAGTAAACCATCACAATTTATATGTAGGTAGACTTATCAGAGAGGTCAGTACTAACCGTAATATGTTTTAAATTAGGCTCTGCCATAGATGTATTTAGATATGTAGGCTGTATTATTAAATGAATGTCTTTTTACCGGAGGAGCCATTATTGGCTTCAGATGTAGGTATATCATAATTATCAGGTGGGCCATAAACTTGTACCATCACACGTCGTAAAAAAATGATAACACTATACGGTTTCTGGTAATATTATTATGTTTTTGCTCTGTTATTTTTAGTGATCGGATATTCGGATGCATATTTACCTAAAGTGGATTTTGGGTAACAAATTATGGAAGCGGCTCCTTAGATAATTTTTATTAAAATAAAATCCCGGGATCCCGGGATTGGATCCATATTAATTTAACGTTAAATATTAAGCAGGTAGAATTTGCCATCTCACTCGCACACTTAAAAATGCTTTATATTCCCTGAGGTCTAATAAGCCCGATCTGACACTTTTACAAGGTTGTTTACGCTTCGTTCAAAATTACTGACAGTAAAAGTAGGGAAAAGCAACCATATTACGTTGTAACACAGCATTAACACCTATGTGCCAAAGTGTGCGTTTTTTTATAGAATGTAAATTTCTTACTATATGAGGGATGAATGACATACCATAAAAACCTATGCAGCTTTAAGGGATGTTTAGGTTTAGTAGCTAAACAAATAAAAAAAAAATAACACGATAAATTTGTTAATCCCTGAATCACGGAATTTTTTCGATAAAAAAGTGCTATCCATACTAGCCAGCTTTGAACTTTAGGTAAATATGCATCCGATCACTAGTTATGTTTGTTTGGCAAGAAGTAGCGCTCATACTATAAACACAATCTTGTACGTACGATGTAAAACATATCCACAAACAATAAAGATTTATGAATATGTAATTGAAATTTTGGTTCGTTTCCTAAGCTAAGGGCCATGGGTCTTCAAATCGAGAAACAAGACATGGGTACCAAACTACCTAATACTTAGGTACGTAATATAAAGTTCGCTCTCTTCACATTATAACTGCTCTGCTGAAGTAATTTCTCCGTTAATCTGAGTAGAAACAACCGTCTCCGTTAGACCGTTCCCAATGATTGATTTAAGTGAGATGTGGTGACCAGCAGGTCGTCCACTATATCATTTGTCGCCATGTTCCGCTTCACAGCGCATGTAAACACTAGGTGCTCTTAACGGATCTCTCTGTCAAGTAGGCCGTGCACAGTGTACCTAGGTACAAGTACTTGCTGCCGTTCATCACACTAGTTAATTCATTGCCATTCGTAGCGTGCTTTCTGAAGCACGGTAGGGAGTCTGTCTCAACTGTAAAGCCTATTTGTAACGTGACAGTACCTAGTCCAGCACTAACTTGCTTATGAGCTCGTGCGGAGACTACTTTCAACCCAGTCCAGTGCTAACTTCGCGCTCGCAAGTCAGACCAGCTGACTGGGCACCCGTTCTAGTTTCGGCCAGTCCATCGATAAGCTAAGTCAGTTTTTTTTTATACTTTGGAGATGGAACAAGCCTATGGTCCACCTGATGTTAAGTGGTAACCATCGCCTATAACAAAGTTTGCCTCGTAGGTCACGCTCCTTGTAAATGTGCCCTACGATGCACTTCCCTGCGTCCATCAACTTGAGGCATACAGGTGTAAAGCCTCATGGGCCTGTAATTTCACCCGGCAACCATACCCTTCAAACCGAAACACAGCAATGCTGCTTGGCGGTAGAAATAGGTATGGTGGTAGTACTTCCCCGGGCGAGCCCTTTCACAAGAAGCTCTACTACTCTTTCAGTTCTAGAGGCCATCTAGAAAATAACCTGAAATAAGGAACTAAATTATTTTCACTAAAACAGGATATTTACCATGATTTTAGAGTTTTTGAACATCACGATATTTCGACGCAGTTGCATGCGCCATGTTGGGATACTCAAAAAATCACAAATCATGGTAAATATCTCGTTTTTAGTGAAAGTAGTGTTCATAAGCATGATAGTTTCAAAAGTTATACGAACGTCGACGATGTAAATATCTAGTGAAATGACAGAAAAAGGAGTACCTAAGTATGGATGAATCAACCTTACCAAGAGACCAACAAAGAGTAGTGCTAAACGAACAAGCTAAGTTTACGTACAGATTTTTGACAATAGTGATAATTATTTATCATTTTAACTTTATCGAGCTACAGACACGCTGATGGAAATTTTATTTAATATGTTCATCAATAAAATTTTAATTCTAAATCTAGGTAAATACTCTACAGTAGCAATGATAAGAGATAACAAGGTCGGTTCTGTGGGAGAAAACCTACGGATGTGAAGCGGGAAGCTGCGGTGTACCACAGATTGCAAACAGTAAGTGTGTTGCACATGTTTTTACTGATAATGAGATGGAAAATAAAACTACTTCAAATAATTATGGGGCAATTATGTTGGCATAAACCAAAAAATTTACTAAACTAAAAAAGTACGTGATAAATCACGTATTTATAATAATAATGATAAAACCAATTTAGGCTTGTCACCACTAAAAAGGAGGAGGTTATCAATTCGACTGTATTTTTGAAAATGTTTGTTACCTCAGAACTTTCTGCTGGGTGAACCGATTTTGATGATTCTTTTTTTATTTGAAAGCTTGTGCTTCCCGTGTGGTCCCATTTCAATTTGGTCCAGTTCTGACAATGGCATCCATGAGAAAACCATATAAGTCTTAAATTTGCATTAAGTATGTGCGCGACAAATGGACGAATAACTCAATATCACGGCCACCGATTTCGATGATTCTTTTCTCCTATATATCTCAGTATTTTATAGTTCCTCTTTTACTTTGCAGGCTACCAGGCTCTGGAATGCCCTACCTGCCTCAATTCGTCACGCTAAATCTCTCCCTATCTTTAAAAACTTGGTCAGACAACACTATCTGTCATCCATCGCTCACTAGGCTACTTATTTATTTTTACATTTTTATAATTTATTTATGTATGTAGGTATGACAATATATATTTTATGTATTATAATATTAATATTTATGTAATTTTATGATTATATTGTACATTATAATTATGCATTTTATTTTATATTATCTATATTTTTTATAAATATACGTGTACTATTAATATCGGATTAACGCCGCCGTCCTTATTTTGTTCACATAGATCCTGTCCATCCAAAGGTTGCCTGGAAGAGATCGCTTTGAGCGATAAGGCCGCCCATTGTACCTATTATTATGAATGTATTTTCTTATAAATGTTTGTATTTAATGGTGTTTATTGCTAAAGGAATTATCTATCTATCTATATTTTTTTATTGGAATGCATGTACTTCAAGGTTAGTTTGATGAGAGTTTGGTAAGGTCAACCGACTTTAAAAAAGGAGGAGGTTTTTCGACTGTATTTTATAGTATGAATATTCCAGATAACTTTGAAGTTGGTTGTTAGATTTTTGTAAAAATTATTATCATTAATAAAAATCAAGATGAGATTCAAAGTTCGTTCATACTTACATTAAGAGAATGTGCATGTTGTGCCCTGTTATTGTTTCATGCAGAAAATGACCCCGATGGAGACGCATCCTCAGAACCGAGATCCTGCAAGCCACGACGATAGTGGGAGGACGATAGTGTAAAGAAGTTTTTTAATTATATTTTTTATCACGAATTGATCGCCTTTGTACTATTTTTAACCGACTTCTAAAAAAGGAGGAAGTTCTCAATTCGTAGGAATCTTTTTTTTTATGTATGTTCCCCGATTACTCGAAGACGCCTGGACCGATTCGAGAAATTCTTTTTATACTTCCCAAGTGGTTGGCACCAAGGTAGGATGATGGGATCCCAAAAAATCTAGGGCTACCCTCAAATTTTATAGGGACGCAATTCGGTTTTATATTTTTACCTCAGAACTACGTCATTTATTTTTTGGAATTGGAAAATTATTTTTTTATTTAAAAGGATATGCTTTTAAATCATAGAAATTTCATCAAAATCAGTTCAGTAATTTGGTTATATCGGTTATATCTTTGTTTAAAAGTTATTTATTATAAGTGCAATAAAGGATTTTCAATCAATCAATCAATAGATCTCTGTTTAACCTCAATCTCACCTGATGGTAAGCGACGATTTCTAAGATGAACACGAAGATCTAGAAGACCTCTTGTTATCTAGGTATGGTACTTGAGCGCTTGCAAAACTTTGGCATCCGGTTCATCTTCGGCTTGCGGAAGTATGACCATGTGTCCGAATTTCGCAGTAAGCTCAAGTGGTTACCCATACGCCTTCGCCTGGATACTCACATCCTTCAGCATTTATATAACATCCTGTTCAACCCTTCCTCACCTTCCTATCTTAAAGGACGCTTCCATTTCCTCCATCAATCCCATCCTCGATCCTTGCGTTCATCTGACACACTCCAACTCAGGACACCTGTACACTCCTCCTCCTACTTTGATAAGTCTTTTACAGTGCAGGCTGTCCGGTTATGGAACGCGCTGCCGGTGGCTATCAGATGTGCCAAGTCACTTGCCATTTTTAAACGTATGCTCAGAGAACACTATCTGAGTATTTGTCGCTAAATATATATATACGAGGCATGCCTTTTAAGTTTTGTCGTTTGAAGAAAAAAACACATCTAGAACCTTATAGTACTTTTTATTGTTTTTCAAAGTATTCACAACGTAGCTTAAAACACTTTTCCATTCGCTCAAACCAGTTATTATAACATTTATTCCACTCTAAAGTGGGGTGTTCAAAATGGCTGTCTTGAAAGCGTCGACTGCTTCTTCACCGGACTGGAACCTTTGACCACGAAGACTTTTCTTAATTTTAGGAAATGTAAAGAAATCGTTAGGGCTTAGGTCAGGACTGTATGGAGGATGGTCAAGAATTTCTACTTTTTCCTGCTTCAAATACTCAATCGTTTGACGAGCGCTGTGTGAGCTTGCGTTGTCGTGGTGCAGGATGATGCGTCGCTTTGAGTTAGATTTTCGAAGTTCGGCGATGACTTGTGGTAAACAAACTGTAGTATACCACTCTGCGTTAACCGTTCTACGATCTTCAAGTGCAATAGTCGCAACATGGCCGGTTTTTCCAACGAACGTGGCCACCATCTTCTTTGAAGTGCTTCGAGAACGAACAACTTTAGTCGGCTTTGGCTCGTCTTGAAAGACCCAGATTGTAGATTGTTGTTTGGAATCAGGATCGTAGGCATAGATCCAAGATTCGTCACCACTTATGATGTCGTAGACGTGATTTGACTCCCCTCGGTTGAACCTTTGCAGAGTTTTCTTACACCATCTGACGCGGGCCGCCTTGTGATCGTCGGAAAGCAGATGCGGTATCCAACGGCAAACTAGCTTTCTCACACCAAGCGCTTCATGCAAGATCTTCTGAATGGTTGTCCCTGAGATGCCTAATAGAGCCTCTATCTCTCGATACGTCACATGACGATCTTCGAGAATTAGTTGTCTCACAGCAATGATGTTATCTTCAGTGAAGGCGGATTTTGGGCGTCCTTCGCGAAATCTGTCACTAACACTAGTATGTCCACGCTGGAATTCTAAATACCAGCGTTCGACAGTCCGCAGACATGGGGCTACATCACTGAACACAGATGTTAGCTCTTCTAAACACTGAAGCCGTGTCAGGCCTCTTCTAAAGTTGTAGAAAATTATTGCACGAACATTTTCCTTAGAAAGATTCATTTTCGTACGTGACCTGACAGATTCAAATCGAAACTGTGACTAAACAATAGCATTAATCCTAATACTTTCAACTGTTTTGAGATTCAAAATGTAAACACATTCGAATATAGAACAGTTCCAAATTCAAAATTGCCGGAAAATATGGAAACGACAGAACTTAAAAGGCATGCCTCGTATGTATTTGTTATTAATTATTTGTTTCTTAAATAAGGCTAAAAATGTATATATAAATTGTTATGAGTAGTTATTATTTAAGTTCATGTAATTTTAATTTATGAAAGTTTAGTCGCGCTAGCCCATCACTCAACATTTTTAAACGGAAAGTTAAAGAGCACTACCTTTCTCTGTAATTTTATATTATTATATATAGGTATATATTTATATTACGTAGGTATATATTATTATTACATATAATTTATTTATTATAATTATAATATTATAACATACTTTGTGTATAGTTCATATTCGTTTTGGGTATATATATATTTATTTATGTTTATATATATATTTATGTTTTTGTACACTCACCTACCTTTAAAATCATTTCTCTCTCTAGCCTCAAAGGTTATCTGGAAGAAAACTCTTCTTAGGGTTAAGCTCGCCTTTGTACATGACCTCTTTTTCTGTATTTACAAATGTATTTTCTTGTGTGCAATAAAGAATAAAGAATAAAGAAAGTTTTATATTTTTTATTTTTATATAATTAGTATTAGTATGTATGTACATGTAGTATGTTAGGTACACCCCAGGTAATGTCTGACACACAGTCCATTCCATCCAAAGGTTGTCTGGTAGAGATCGCTGTTTAGCGATAAGACCGCCAATTGTATCCATAGATTTACGTAGTTGTTTTTTATATGTATTTGTTCCGTGGTGTGCAATAAAGTATTATCTAATCTAATCTATGGTAAGTACTGAGCCGTGCGTCTGCTTGTCCTTTGATGGACGGAGATGGTGGGATTAGATCATCAAATTCCTGGGCAAATTCCCCAAAATGTAACCTGTAAAAGATCGATAGGCATGCAACTTTACGGCGGTGTTTGAGGCTTGCGGCATACACATGCTTTTCCACACCGTATTGAACTTGTATATTACGCACATCACCTAATTCTAAGCCTACCCATGCCTACACAAAGATCATTCGTCTTTGTACCCAGACAATACATGATTCAACACATTGTCCCGCATGACTCAGTCTGGTTGTACGTTTCGTTTAATATTTTTATATAAATATCTGCGTGTGATTCATTGCACTTTAACTTTTTGCTCGATTCTGTCTAGTCTGACGTCTTAAATAGGTCAATAACTTTCACTAACCATTCCTTACCTTACTCTTTTTAAGACGATATTTTGTATGAAATTTAGAATACTTTGGTAATTTAATTAACTACGTCACCGTTATCCATCCAAAGCTACGAGTACATTTAACTAGGAGATCTCGCGAGTCTCCCATAAAAACAAAAAAATATTAGGGTATTCGTAATCTTTTGACTATCAAAATAGTGCCACGAAATAAATAACCAACTAACGTGACCTACAGTTTCATTCAAATTACAGGTAACGGGAGTTCATCTTAATTGGATAGTTTTTTTTTGGGTCGAAATTGCAGTTATATAATTTGGTTATCCTAGCAGTTATTTAAAATTTCAGGCTTTTGCCTATTTTTGTGTCACTTAAGCTATACGCATACAGAATTACAGCTCTGTGGGGTTACCGGTGTACTCTGTGAATTTCGTCAAAGTTAAGTTTTTTTTATTTTTTTAACTCAAAAACTACAAAGGTTTTACTAAAAATAAAAACGTAGTCGAAATATACTAAATACCTTTCATTTGACGTCCCATTTGACCTAATAGTCTCATTTTAATTTTTTTGTACCTCTCTTGAACCCCAATATCTCAACAACCCCCAAACATTTTTAGCTTAGTCACACCAAAATTGTGCCTTCATTACCTATGTATCAAATTTCACGATGATCGGATCAACGCTTCGAAAGTTATCCTCGGACAAACAAACATACATACATACAACGTCGATTTGCCCAAGTTGATTTGGGGATCTCGCTTCGCTCGATCAAATAAACCTTGAGCAAACTTACTCACTTTATGCCGGCAATCGAGACAATGACTTACAATAGGTAGTTCTAATGCATGAGAAGAGTCTAGTCTAGACTCTATATTATGAGATATAATTTATCAGTGCCGACCGTTTAAGATCCACAGTACAGCACAATCGCATATCACTTACAACAAAAACAATGCGACAATGGTAATCTGGCTGGAATCTCTCAAGGTGCACGCACGCGCACGCGCAGCTCACTACACCTGCCGTGTCAATGCACTCAATAAAGATTAATGCTTTTTGTGTCGTAATTGAATAGTGGAAATTCTTTTTTAGAGCAAATTAGTATTGTTTTATTATTAAAGGTTTATAAACTGTAGATAATAGTATTTTCTTTTATAGGTTGCTCTAGTAATTAATCTCCCTTTTAGTACGATTTTTGAGGCATTTAGGTACGTATTAGGTATGTAGGTACCTACTTATTAGTTTATTTCTTCTCCGGTCAAGTGGCACGTCTAATAAAAGGTATTTGTAAGTACATTTCGACTCTGTTTTTATTTTCAGTTTAAATCTTTTAGTTTTTCAGTTATTAGCCATAATAAAAACTGAACTTTGACAAAATTCACAGGGTACATCAGTGACTCCAAAGTTCTGAAATTTAGTATGCGTGTAGCTTTAGTGATACAAATATAGGAAGAGTTTGAAATCTAGAATAACTGCAATTTCTATCCAAAAAAGTATCTAACCAATTTACATTCCCGTTACCTGTAATTTGAATGAAACTGTAGGTCAAGTTAGTTGGTTATGCATTTCGTTGTACTATTAAGATAGTCAAAGATTACAAATAATATTTTATTGTTTTCAAATTCAAATTCAAATTCGTTTATTTACACTTAAATATAACTTTACAGAATTAATCTAATACGCTATATCTAAAACTTCTACAAGAAAAAAAAAATACAAATTATAATATACTTACCTACATTCATTATTAACTTATTTTAACAAGATACACAAAAAAAACACAACAGATATACAAATACAATAGGCACATAAAATAACTAACATAACATAGGTATACATAATTAAATACTCTCACAATAACTGAGACACACTCGCTCGATCGTCTTCCAGTCATCCGCAAACACATCAAACTGAGGATGGATGGAAATAAGCTCATTAAGGCTGCGCTGCGCACGGGAGATGGGTGACTGTTGGCAGTGCAACGTACGTGCTCGCAGTCGATCCAACAAGCGCACTCGGCCTGATCGAAATCTGGCACGTTGTTTTATGAGAGACTCGCGTTATCTCAGTTCGGGGCGAACCACTAGTAGTTTCAACAATAATGTTGTAGGTAGCTCTGTTATCAATGTATTCGTTCGATGATTCATAATATTACTGAGGTTAATCGTAGGTCCTCGCGATACAGGCTTTGCCTAGTGCAGGGATAAAATCTGAAAACCACATCTGCATAAACACGATTTTGTAATCTTATGGAATAAGTAGCTAGGTACCAAATAAGTTGTATATGTAACAATAAATATATAGGGTGTTTGATAATATACGCACAAAAATGAAAGGGGTATTTTAATGAGTAAATTTGTAAACATAATAAATAAATTTGTGAAATGATTACTATAGAAATGTGAAATTTATTTTGACATGTAAAAACAAACACTTTATTAAACTTATGTTGTGCTATTGCATAATTCTTGCCATCTAACCACAGATACTGTATTGGTGACGTCTCGAGATATCTCTTATTGTCCCTTTCTAACCCAAAACCCGCAGCCATTTCCGAAAGAGATATCAAATCGGCCTTTATTTTTGGATGACGATTGCAAGAGTAAGCAGTAAGTTTTATATCGAATTAACCACCTAAACTTGGTCAATTTTCTTTAAAAGTTGATAATATAACTAGTAGTTTTTTTTTCGAGAAGTAATTTTTATGTTTTGAGAAACCGTCACTTGAATATCGTCAGTATATTATACTACCCTGTACATTTTTTTTTATTGGTGTCAAACTATCAACTTTGCTATTTTGGCTTTCAATAGTCGATTCACAAAACTTATACTTTTTCACGTTCATAAACGTACGAGTAATTAGCACAATTACTTCAACCAATAAAAAATAATAGCCAAAGAGAATGCGTTATTCGTTTGCACCATCAAAAGCAAGTGTAAATTATTTAAAGACCAACTCATTTGACTACCTATATGTATAAAACAAAGTCAGGTTAATTACACCATATATAACTCAAGAACGGATTGACCGATTTGTATGATCTTTCATTTGTTGGATTTGTCTCCGCCCCGAATAACAGAATAACTATAAAAATATCGGAAAAATGAACGAAAAAGAAATTATGAAGAAAATTCATTTTTTCATACATAGACTGATAGAGAATGACTGCCTCCGTGGCGCAATGGGTGTATAGCAGGCTGAGACGCAGGAGGTAGCGGGTTCGATTCCCGCCGCGGAACAGATGTTTGCATGATCTACAGATATTTATTCCGTGTCTGGGTGTTTTTCTATATAGGTATTATAAGTATGTATTTACAAAACAAAAGTATATAAGTATTCTACCAGTTATCTGGTTCCCATAGTACAAGCTCTGCTTAATTTGGGGCTAGATAGCGCTGTGTGAAATGTCCAGCAATATTTATATTTATAGATGCAGCTAATGATGGCCGATTGACAAAAATTGTACCGGCGATGTACATTGGCAGCCCGCATCATATGCATGTCAAAGCAGTAAGAAGCTCGGTGAGTCAGCTAGTTGTAGTAACTTTGGGCAGATGATAAGCGTTTCTTGTCGAACGTTGGTCAACGGGTTTTTTTTATTGATGAAGTGATAGTCAAGCGCTTAACCAATACCCTCACTTGAAGGTAAGTGATGGTGTGGTCGCAGATGGAGCACTCTTGCCTGGAAAGAACCTGTTCATTCTGGGCGAAAAACCAGACGCCGAAAGAGATGTACATCCACTAGTGGTTCGCCCCGAACTGAGATCTGGCGAGTCTCCCAAAAAACAAAAATATATTACTCATTTATACTCATCTTTGACTAATAAAGTAGAGCCATGATATGAACAACCAACTTACTTGACTTACAGTTTCATTCAAATTATAAGTAACGGGGGTTCATGTTAATTGGTTATCTTTTAAGGGGTAGAAATTACAGTTATTCTAGATTTCAGACTTTTCCCTATATTTATGTCACTAAAGTTACACGAATACCAAATTTCAGCACTGTGGGGTCACTGGTGTACCCTATGAATTTTTTTTATTATGGCTAAAAACTCAAAAACGACAAGTATTAAACTAAAATAAAAACGGGATTTAAATGAGCTAATTAAGACCTTTCATTAGATTTTTCCATGGAAAGGTTTTTAGATTTCATTTTTTTTACCCCTCTTGAACCCCAATATCTCAACAACCCCCCCACATTTTAGCTCATTAAGTTACACCAGGATTGTGATATCAATACCTACCTATATATCAAATTTCACAGTGATCCGGTGAAAGTATACATACATAAATACAACGCCAATTTGGCCAACTTGATTTGGAGATCTCGCTTCGCTCGATCAATTATAAATTCGCAAGTTACTCTGTATCTCTGCTTGTTACGTTTCACGACTAAACGACTCAACTGATTTCGATGATATTTGGTATATACATAGATTATGACACATAGACTAATTTTCATTGCCAAAACACGCGTGCGAAGCCATTTGTGGAAGCTTGTATGTAAATATTAAAATGTTACTGTGACTTTTGTGGAATGTAGGTAGATATAAAAGCAGACCTCAGTCGTTGCTATAAAATAGATGTAGATTGCAATGCAAGGGTGTACAGCTGCCTACCACCTGCCCTATAGGGATTTGGGGGCGATGACCCGGGGTCTAATAAGAGCGATTTTATATGGGATTTGTGGCATAGAAGTCTAAAACTTGCAGTCTAAAAACATGTTAATTTTGTCGAATTAAAAACATCAAATTCGAATTGAAGCGCGAATTTTGTCCGAGTAGTGTGCAAAAGTTTTAGAACACTTTCGTTCCATATTTTCTTTCTTGTTTAGATTTCTACAAGTTTTATTATAATAATATTTAAGACTATTAGTCATACGATAAATAAATTACACCCATAAGATATTTTTTCTAAAGGATATTTCGTAAATACGTCTCACAAATCCAATCCAATTTTTCTGAACATTTTACCAAATCGCAATCAAACACCAAACAGTTTGCATTAAATAATGCAGATAAGGCATAACTTGCATTTAATTTTAATATCCGTAAGTTGACAAAAGGTATTATTACTTCTGATTTGCATAAAGGCGTCGAAACCGCAATAATGTTTACAAATCAGCGGAAGCACGATTCCAATCAGTAAATCGCTTTCAATGAAACTAATATTTTAGTAACGCTTTGGTTTGTATTTTGTAATGTTGTCTATGGCAGAATCAACGACGGAAGAACATACGTATTTTTTTTGACATTCCAAATCATAAGTGATTAATTATTTGGATTGATTTTGATTGATTTTTTGGATTGATTTATGCCGGGTTCCTATATCCGTCGGTAACCAGCTACGCCTCGTTTATTCCTTGACAACGTGTCAAAAGTTTGACATTAGTTTGACATTTTTTCAAGGGGATACGAGTCGTAGTCGGTTACTGACGGATATAGGAGCCCGCTATAAATCTATGAGATTGTAAATTTGACATCTTTACAACTTATCATCTACATGATTTTATTTACTTATAGAATACCGATACAACATTATTATAACGTATTTACATTTATTTCTCATTATCTATACCTAAAATACAATGAAGACATTTATCCCATACCATCTAAACACCGTTGCAAATTTGTAGGAACTTTTTATTGCAACTTGTGTTACCTTGTGCGGAAACCATGTTACGAACAAATTGTGTCCTAGTTTGGACAAGCCTTAACATCTAGAATGAACAACAACTCAAATTCGGGGCTAATCTTCAATTAGGTAAAGATCCATCACTGGAGCCACGGACGTAAGAGACTGTGGAGCACGTGATACTTCACAGATCTGCCACAAACGATGGCAGACTGGTTCTCAGTCTGGTTTGTGGCAGTCCAGTCTGTAAGGGGTCATCGATTCCTCATCCTCCACCAGTACCACTACTATATCAACACCCACGGGGACCTTGGAAAGCTGCTGCCATCAACCCAGATTCCTACTCCGTTACTTCAAGGAGTTAGGATGGCTGGGGTCTGGTTAGAAGGGGGGTAAATGCACAATACACCCCGATGCGGGACGTCATTGCAGATCTCTTATCCCCCTAGAATTAGAATTAGGTCAAGATCCTCTCCGTCCAAACGTTGTCTAGAAAAGATCGCTTTTTTAGCGATAAAAAAGCCCGTTACTTTGTTTTTTTATTATTATTTATATATTTATTAAACAAATGTTACAGCATTATGAAAGGTTTGTCTCCATTTAGGGTTATGCAATACACAAACCTGCACATTCGCGAGACTTAAACGAGTGTGGTCCACTAATGCGTAAACGTAGCATTCATCTGGGCAAATACATCGTCCGCCCGGAGGAGCTAACAGCTATCAGCTATCACCCCTAAGAATATCCTTCAGTTTCTAACAGCTGTAGGGCTTAGTGGTGAACCATCAATGCCCCCGTGAACTAGGGGCGGTTTATACACAAGTGGCGACCATAAGTTTCAACAGCCGTAGTGAACTAGTGATACAAAAGCCAAAAACGCTAACAAAAAAAGCTACGAGCCTTGCAGTAGTCGCATCTGACCACCGAGGGCGCTCATTGCTCAAATCAAATGGCGCGCGCTTCCCCGGATTCCTGTTACACATTTCCGTCCCCTTTACCAAAATATAAATAAATAAATAAATATTGCTGGACATTTCACACAGCGCTATCTAGCCCCAAACTAAGCAGAGCTTGTACTATGGAAACCAGATAACTGATAGATACTCGTACTTACATATATACTTTTGTTTTTGTAAATATATACTTATAATATATAGAAAAACATCCAGACATGGACTGTAGATCATGCAAACATTTGTTACGCCTAAAATAATGTTATAATACAATAATTAACTAATATATCTATAATAATTTTTATAATTCCTTTATGTTCAAAAAAAATGTTTTGAATGGTTCAGGTCTTTTTATTTTTATTAATTTTTATTTAAATCACTGCCACAAACCGAGAGTAAAGATGTTACACATCAAAATTAGGTTCCTCTCGGTGCTTGGCCACTCAAGCCGCTATACATTATTCCTACGTTATTTGTTGAATCTAGCTTACCTATGTTAGGTAAAATTAAAGGAATTATTCGCAAATCAAATCCGTTTGAATCGTTACTAACCCGTTACCGAAAGCTAATAATTATGTTTATGTTCGCACATTTTTATTAAGAAACACCAAAGACAGTTAAGTCAGCACCTGGATATGAAACACCTGTTGGTTTGCCAAAAAAATTACGTCATTTGACCCACTGACCTGATTATCCTTAATCACTTTAAATGGTCCTTTGTATCGGCCGAAATGACTATATTTTTGGCATTTACCTAGTCAAACTAGTGTTTTATAACCTTTTAAAGTTGCAGGTGTAAAATATTCAAAAATAATTATTATTTTGAACGCCTTTCCTGGCGACGTGGGTGAAGAACCGGCTGAGACGCAGGAGGTTGCCGGTTTGATCCCCGTCGCGGAACAAATTATGATTATACAAATATTTGTTCCGTGTTTGGGTGTTTTTCTATATACATATTATTAAAGCGTATTTATAAAAAATAAATTAAAAAGTAGATAAGTATTGTATCAGTTATCTGGTTCCCATAGTACAAGCACTGTTTAGTTTGGGGCTAGATAGCGCTGTGTGAAATGTGCAGCATTATTTATTTACTTATTTATTTATTTATGAGCTTGTACTATGGGAACCAGATAACTGATAGAATACTTATATGCATTTTTTTTTTTGTAAATATATAGGTTACTTATAATATATAGAAAAACAACCAGACCCGGAACAAATATCTGTAGATCATGCAAACATTTGTTCCGCGGCGGGAATCGAACCCGCTACCTCTTGCGTCTCAGCCGGCTATTCGCCCACTACACCACGGAGGTCGTCATAATCGGATCAGTAATCCCGGAGACTACGCCCTACAACAAACAAACAAACTTACAAATACCTCTTTTTCATATTCTTATAGTTTAAGATCCCTGTACTACTGTGTAGATTAAGTCAAACAAATTGTAGGTAATAACTATTAAAACCGAACACCGTAGTGTTAAAGCAATAGGTTGACTTTTATTAAGACCTATCAATAGGTCGATAAACTATTGACATTTGAGGTAACATCTAGACTAGGGCAGACTTATGCAACGATACAAGAGCAATGTGCGGAGATGTTTAATTGAAGAGCGCCGGTCAATGCCGGCGTGACTCAGCGAACAAGATGGTTTGGTCTGTGTTACAAGCTGTTCGCGACTTCCTAGTTTATTTACCGCTTAAAATATAAAAAATATGCAGAAGCTCTTGAGCATAGACTTCATCACCATGTAAACGTTGAGGTTATCCAGCTCATCGACAAAACCGACATAGTGAAAAGACTCAAGAGAACTAAGCTTTTGGAGTTAGTGTTAGCGCGGGACAGGCTCAGTCCCGCTTTGTGGGGATAACTAGACTGTGCGAGACGAAACCTTGTGTACGGACAGACAATTGGTGCGTGCGAACGCGATATCTTCTCTTTCTCTTTCACTCTTTTCTTATTCCTATTTGTTTATAAATTTATATTTCGCGAAAAGGCACGATTATGTACGAAAGAATAACGAATACCATGCATTGGTTTTAGTGCTTGGAAAGCAGTGAGCAAGTAGTGAGTTGCGTTGCATGCGTAATTTAATTTTTTAACCGTTTAAGATTTTTCGTTTTTTTTTTCTTAAATTACTGGAGTTAACTTTTTTGCCATCTATTGTCACGTAAGCGTAATTTAAAACTCAAATAAAAAGATAAATATTCAAAACTTCTGATTACCTATATACGGTTTTTTATCTTTGCCCCGCTTTCAACGAAAGAATCCCGCTTTTTTCACTCAAAAAGTTTCAAAATCCCACCTTGACAAAAAAAATCTGGCAACGCTGGTTAGTGTAGTGTAAATTAATAATACCTAGTGTAAAGTAGTTAAGTGTTAGTGCTACTATAAAGAACACATGAACAAAAAGTGTCTTCTCCTTAACTAGAGACAGTAAAACAAGTGCTATTGGACACATTCTTAGGTTTATATTATACTAAAAAACTAGGTCAAAATTAAATAATTCATTAGCCTATACAAGGCTAGATTGTAATAATATTACTAGGGTATAATTACGATTGTACACTAGGAATTCATAAAAAAACAATTACCGCTATTTTAATAAACGGAGAGCAAGAAAGCACATTTATTCATTCCACCACAAGAAACAAAAAACACTATTACTTAATAAACTAAAATTCGTAAAATTAAGTGTGTCGGGAATGGCGTCTATGATGGACGTAAACCTACCAGTATTAGAACTCTAAAAGTGTTAGGTAGGTACTAGTCAAAACTATCATTTTTTCATAAATAATAATACATTTATAAATAAAATAATTATTTACATGACTATAAAATACAAAAGAAACAGTTGAATCATCTAAATACTGTTGCAAACGATCTATAGATAGCTCAACTGCTCCAGAGAACCAAGCGGAAGTGTCCCCAAAACTCTCTTCTTCAGGGTTCAACAGGGTCCATAATGATCAGTGATCACACATTTCTACCTACTTAATTACCACCTATTATTACACTGTGGAATGAAAAAAATTATTAGGTACATGAAACCGCTATCGCTTGTAGATTAAGCATTCGGTAGTACAGCCTCACCCGCGACCGCGCACACAGAGACGCGAGATGCGCACGCGCCGGCAGCTGACCGTGCTCAGTGCGACTAAACGTGTTTGATACTTTGCACAGTTTGCACATTCATGAGAATTATTCGAAACGTTTAAATATGTATTGTGGATTTTGACAAGCGGTTGTTGAATTGTGTTTTTTTAAATAACTACAGAAAGCACTGAGGTTGAGATTAATTTCTCGTCACTGACAGAAAAAATAAACGATTGTTATTGATTTTTAACCTACTTAAAAAAAGGAGGAGCTTTTCAATTCATCGGAATACATTTTTTTATTTGTTGACGCATATCTTCTTTGTATAAGAACCAATTTAAAAGATTATTTTTTCGTTGTATTCAGTATAACTCTAAAATGGTGTTATTGCAGTTTCATTGAGATCAAGTAATTTAGAAGGTACAATCCATTGAGCTATTGTTTCTGTAAAATAAATTACTTTACACAATAGTGTAATACAAGATCATATTACGAATATCAATAAAAAATAATAAAAAGAACGAATATTATGTAAAATCATAAATATGTATTGCTCCAAAAGGTGTAAATAGAATAAATAAATATTAACCTTTAATTAACGACTTAAAACTTTGTTTTTATCTAATAGCTATCACACTAATATTATAAATGTGAAAGTTTGGATGTTTGTTTATTTGTTTGTTTGTTACTTAATTAACTCGTAACGGTCAGCCGCTACGAGGTGATTGAGTAACAAACAAATTCATTCCAAATTTCATCGAAATCGGTTAAGACCGATTTCGATGAAATTTGGTATATACGTAAATTATAACCTGGATTACCACATTAGGCTACCTTTTATCCAATAAATCAGTTCCCATGGGGCAAAAATGAGGTTTCAAGTCAAGTTGCAACAGCGAGTTTAGCTTTATTTCTAGGTTACCTACACATTTAGTAATGTAACGCGTACGAAGTCGCGGGCAACAGTTAGAAATATATGAAAGTATCAAGAGCGCTGGGTGAGGGCACACGCGCACGCGCCGCGGCAGATGTTGCAGCATCTGTCATCCCGCAACCTGTCCGCCCGAACAGCTGATGGCTACCTGCCGACTTTCTTTTTTATTTCCTAGAAGGATTTAAAGGGCATATGGCGGGATTATCGTAAGTTATGCAACTTGGACAAGCTTTTTAAATTGCAATAAGTTTTGCTTTGGTCTATTTTTATAGTTTTAGAGTAGGTTCTTAGATCCACCTGCATGCAGGCTAAGTGTAGCGATACTTTTATTTCCTTCCGAGGGTAGACAAAGCTTTCTTCTTGTATTATACTTACAGTTTTTTTATTACCAAATATGTGGGTACATTTTTGGTCTTCTCTCCAGTCGGCCGACAAAACCTCTGTCTCATAATCATTATATCAGCCACAGGAATTATATCGGCCTGCGCCCAACGGCTCTGAGCATCCTTTACCATGTCATCTTTGCTTCTAGTGGGAGGTCCGTCCTACGCTCCGTGTATAGGTACGCCTTTATAGTGCTCGGTATCCACTCGAGAACCTTTCTGCCGCAACAGCCGTCATTTCTTCAATATAAGTACAGAATTTTCTCCACAAACAGTTGATTTATTCAAGGAAAAACATCGAATTTAAACGTCGTAGAACATTGTTCGTGTGAGTTCGAGGACAATGACCCCGTTTCGAGTTAACATATCCTCCCTTCCCCGCCCCCATACATTCAAAGTACCCTGTATAAGAAAGAAGGTAGGTATTGTGCATTAACTATGTATTGTTTTCAAAAAGGTATGGGTATTTGTCTATAAGTAGGTATGTATTTACAAAAAAAAAAAGAGTGTGTGTACTTATGTACACGCGTTAGAAGTTATACTTCTTTGGCGTATGGAAAAAAAATAACTAAAATGCAGTAGTGATTAACGATAAATATTAAAATTAATCAAAAAGATTTTATTTAAATAAAATAAAAACACCAAAATAATATTTATTTATTCACAATGTTTAATTGTACCCTTACGAAACACGTGTTCTACATATAAAAATACTAGAATATACAACTTGAACATAGTTATCAATTTTCATACCACCTAGAACTAACTTCATGCTGTTAAATTTAGGTGTCGGTGTGCGCGCGCATCGTAAAAATTCACTCTCATCATTTTTCTCCATCGCGCCAAAAGAAGTATAACTTCAAAAAATCCAAAAAAAGTCTGGTTCTCTTAATTCATTTTGCTAAGTTTGGAGCTGTATAGTGCTGTGTGAAATGTCCTGCATTATTTATTTATTTTTCCTTTTGTGATCGAGCCATGAAGCATGACGTGACACCGGTTTATCTCGTAATGAGACGCTAGTCATCCAATACCCAAAAAGTCGAGTTTTTTAGTATCTTCTATTTGATTAACCAGTTAAACGTAAACACTCTAAAAAATTGTTTCCTTCACTAATTGTATCCTGGCTCGTGCTCCTTTAGTAAGTAATCTTCTCCTTTAATAAGTCTTTTCTAGTATTATTTTTAGTCTATAGTTTTTCTTTTTTATTTTCTTTGTTCCTAAAGAAGCAATATAATTTGTACTCTTATTAGGATAAAGCTCAGTCTGGCTATCTTATATACATATATTCTATCTGTAGTCAATCATACCTAATAGGTACATTGTTATGCCCATCCTACGTGTATCGAGTCGAAGCAGAGATCCCTTACGTCTAAACACAAGTTTTTAAACTTAGAGCAAGGTATCAAAGTATTTGATGTAGTTAACAAGGTTGTAGTGCAGAATCACAAGATGCAACACCCTAGGTATCCTAGAAATATTATACCTATTTATACAGGGTTACAGGAAAAATCGTGCTAGATCCGTTAAGGGCGTGGAGTACCCATCATTTATGACTTATTTCACTATGAAACACCCTACCCTAAACTTAACCCTTTTCGAGATATTCGACTTTTAATTTTTTTATTGAAAATTGCCGATTTTTAGGCTACTAAATTTATTTTTGTTTATTTTGTGTATCTTATTATTATTATTATTGCATTTCTACATGTGTAATAAGATGCTTTAGGACGTCAATCATTAAAATAGTGCATAAGTTAATTGAATAGACCGTAGTAGACAAGTGAAAGTTAAGAAATAAAAAAAAATATTAGAAAGTTTATTTTTCTCTAAGGGATATCTAAAAAAAATATTATGGCAATGGTTCGGCAGATGTTTTTTAAAATATCTACGTTTCATCAGCTATCTAACGAGGTATAACAATCTAGGGTTTGTATTACATTTCGTGGAAAAAAAGTAGTTGGGACGTAGAAGACCCAGATTTTCTAAGAAATATCTTGTGGACGGATGAGTCCAAATTTGATAAAGATGGCATAACTAACTATCACAACGCCCATTACTGGGCCCCAAAAGAGCTAAGGAATCCCAATAAGAAAAGAGTGAAGGGGTCCCAACGAAGATTCAGCGTGAATGTGTGGAGGGGCTTTATCTCCAATCATTTGATTGGACCTTACTTTCTCCCGGATAATCTAAATGGGGAAAGCTACGAAAATTTCCTGAGATCAGACTTAAGTGATTTGCTGGATGATCTGCCACTCAACCTGATCAGGGACATGTGGTTCCAACACGATGGCTGCCCTGCCCATTTCAGGAGAAGTGTCAGAGACTGGCTGGACACAAATTATCCAAACAAATGGATAGGACGAGGTGGACCGTTGCCATGGCCAGTAAGAAGTCCGGACCTAACCCCCATGGATTTTCACGTGTGGGGGTGCATGAAAAGTCTTGTGTACAGCGAGCCGAATCCAGTTTCGTCTGTGGAAGACTTACGAGAAAGGATTGTGGATGCAGCCAATAAAATGACGACCACGTTAACCACTGGAGTAGTAAAGACTGGTCTCCGTAGAAGGATGCGACAATGTATCAGAAATAGAGGCGGCCATGTTGAACATGAACTGTAGAATAAGAAAAAGTTGTGTGAAAATCTTTAATAAATGACATTTCATGCTTACCTATTATTTTATTTTACTTTTTAGGGCTAAGTATAAATTTTCTTCTCCACTGTCGCCTATAAAACTAAATTTTTTTCAATGCATTTGAATAAAACCCTAGATTATTATACCTCGTTAGATAGCTGATGAAACGTAGATATTTTAAAAAACATCTGCCGAACAATTGCCGTAATATTTTTTTTAGATATCCCTTAGAGAAAAATAAACTTTCAAATATTTTTTTTTATTTCTTAACTTTCACTTGTCTACTACGGTCTATTCAATTAACTTATGCACTATTTTAATGATTGACGTCCTAAAGCATCTTATTACACATGTAAAAATGCAATAATAATAATAATAAGATACACAAAATAAACAAAAATAAATTTAGTAGCCTAAAAATCGGCAATTTTCAATAAAAAAATTAAAAGTCGAATATCTCGAAAAGGGTTAAGTTTAGGGTAGGGTGTTTCATAGTGAAATAAGTCAGAAATGATGGGTACTCCACGCCCTTAACGGATCTAGCACGATTTTTCCTGTAACCCTGTATAACGGCACTATGTAAACCTTTTTTTGAAAATAAATACATATTCATTCATTCATTCATTCATCTTTAGTCGTGTTTTTTCCTTCTTTAAGAAATCACGACGTCTCATTAATTGACTAGATAGAGATCACTTGGCTATGTTATTTATTTATTTAAGTACAAGCTTCCGCCTGTGGTTTCGCTCACGTCGTTTGTCAATAAAAATCTATATATGTTTAAAACCTAAACCCCGATTATGTCATACCTGTTGATGATAGTCTATGTCCCCCGGACCGTATTAACGAATCGATGGACGTCTCATTCTAAACATCCTTAGCCTTAGCCAAGTTACAGTCGATTAGCGATGACGCTAGTCGATAAGTCCGAAAATGTATAGGATTTGACACATGCTATAGAAATACCACGTGATACAGCGACAACAAATGTATGTATATAGATGTAGAAATCGAATAGATTCGCAGCGAATGTAACTTGGCTACTGGCCCAGATTAGTAGTTTAAGCGCTACGTCGGGGCATACATCCATAGACAGCTAAAAATAAAACTCTTCCTCTTGGCCGGGTAAAAATGTAGCCTATGACACCCGTACCGTAAAACCAAGCGATTCATCATTCATCAAAATTGGATGAGTAGTTTAGGCGCTACGGTGGATGGAACATAGGTTAATACAAAAATACATACATAGGCTGCGTCAGGCGTGGGCGACGTTGGTCCGAGGGTCAACTTGATGAAATCGGCGTTGTTTGTATGTAAGTATGTATGTATGTATGTTTGTTTGTCCGAGAATAACTTTCGAAGCGTTGATCCGATCATTTTGAAATTTGATACATAGGTAGATAGTGTTAGCACAATCCTGGTGTGACTAAATGAGCTAAAAATGTGGGGGGGGGGTTGAGATATTGGGGTTCAAGAGTGAGACTATTAAGTCTCATTTTGATTATTTTTTACCTTTCAAGTCTTTATTAGTAAATTACGACCCCGTTTTATTTTTAGTTTAATCCTTGTGGTTTTTATTAGCCATAATAAAAACTGAACTTTGACGAAATTTATAAGGTACACCAATAACACCACTGTGCTGAATTACGTGTAGCTTTAGTGACACAAATATAGGGAAAAGTCTAAAATACAGAATAACTGCAATTTCTATCCCTAAAAAGAAAAACCAATGAACATGAACTCAATTACTTGTGATTTTAATGAAATTGTAGGTCAAGTTAGTTGGTTGTGTATTTCGTGGCAATATTTTATTAGTCGAAGATTATGAATCACATTTTTTTGTTTTTTGGGAGACTCGCGAGATCGCAGTTTGTTTTATTTTATAAAATCCGTCTTCTTGTGACACCACGGGCTTGATCAGCTAACTTTTGATAGCTACTATTCCATTCCCTGTTCGTTACTTGCTCATACCACCCAATTGTCAAAATGATTGCAATAATAAAAGCAATGGACAGCGAACAATAAATGGAATAGTAGTAACAAACTTCTTCGAAGAAAAAAAGAAAGCCTCGCGAAATTTACCTTGCCCACATCTAGTACGACTGTTAAAAACATAACCCTTCCTTTTGGCTTTGCCGTAGTTGGGTAAAACGAAGCCTATGTCTAATGTCTAATAACAAACAGAAAGACAGAGTACTTTTTAATTTATAATATTAGTATGGAATAATATTTAAATTCCTATTATTATTTACCCACAGTTCATTCCCTAGGGTTAACGACCCCAAATCGAATTGTAACGAAGAGTTGATCTGTCGATCACGGAGCGTGTTACCTGTCGACCTAACGAAATGAGACAACAATACCGCAAAAAACTAGAGAATTGACGACAAAAAAACAACAGATGCTGATGAAGTACAACCAGCTACAAAGTGTTTATTGAAGGGAATAAAAAATTATATACCCTTGTAGCTATGTGAAGAGAAAACTTTGTTCACCTTTTTAAGCTGGGCGCAAGGAGAATCGTGAGATTTGGCATAGTCAAACTTTATATGGAGAAGGAAGTGCGAATGCTAAGCTAAGACAAAATAAAAATTTAAAAAAAAACGGTCGAATTTCAACCACAGAGTAATTACTCGTAATCTTTACTTATGTAACTAGTAGGTATAAAATGAAGTCGCTTCCGCTGTTTGTTTGCTTATATATTTTAAACGACTCAACGAACTTTAATGCAGTTTTCAGCAATAGATACAGTGATTCAAGAGGAAGGTTTATATGTATAATACATACTTAGTAACTGCGAAAGTATCTAACTGTTTGTTTGTTACTTTTCCATAACTAAACGGTTGAACGGATCGTAATTAAATTTGGCAAAGAGATAGATTATATCCTGGGGAAGGACATAGGCTATTTTTTACCCGAGTGCGCAAAAGGAGGGTGAAATTTTTATTGAAATACCACGCATGCGAAGCCGCGGGCGGGTCTGCTAGTAATTAATACATAATAAAGTCATTTATTTCAGATGAAGGGGCAGTAAATTGTCAAGATAAGTGATAATAATTAATATTAATCATTTAAAACTAATATCACTCACAATATACCCGTAGTCTAGTAAAAGTTCTAAAAAAAACATTTAGGTATTTGACACGACTTAACAAAAATATGTAGAAGCACAAAACAAGATGGTGCAATACCATATAAATACATACATCTAAAATTGGTGTAAATATATAAAAATATAAATTGGTAATTGGTGGTTTTGCTCTACCATAGCATGGTACCTACATTATGCAATCGGTAAGTTCTAATTGGTTTTCTATACAAAACCTATTAGAACTTATAATTCACCTTGTACTTATTTTGTAAGGATTTTAATCATGATGAGTCATTAAACGGGATAATTTATTAATCACTAGTTTCCGCCCGCGGCTTCGCACGCGTGGTTTGTCGATAAAAGTAACCTATGTGTTAGTCCAGGTTATTTTCTATGTACATACCAAATTTCATCTAAATCGGTTTAGCCGTTACGACTTTTTACTTTAATATAAATTATAGGCTAGCGTTTGACCACTATCTCGCCTGATGGTAAGCGATGATGCAGTCTACGATGGTACACGCTTGCCTAGCAGAAACCTATTCACTCGTGACTTGAAGATCCCTAGGTTGTAGTTACCAGGAAACACAGACTCAGGTAAGGCGTTCCACTCCTTGGCGGTGCGCATAATATAGGTGGAAGAGTACCGCTTTGTGCGTATGGGAGGTATGTCTACCATACGTGAAAAAGTAACAAACATCCACACACACCTACATCCATACAAACATTCGCGATTTTAATATTTGTGGGATTATTGTGAGTGTCTCGATATTTCGACACAGTTGCATCCACCACTTTACCTCTAGGTACTCTACATAGGTAGGTACATATTAACTTGTTGCTAGCTATAAATTTGTATAGTCTCTGGACGGTAAGGTCCGTTATAAAGCACCTAAATATTTCCCACTCGTCTGTACCGGAAGGTCTCTCGGCACGAGCGGCCGGTAAAAACAGTTCGATTGTCTCCCCTTGAATATTGATAGATCCACCTACTTTCTAGAGGTGCAGCAAATTGAGAAGGCGACGCTTTGAGCGGGCTCATCGCTTTTATTCTCCATCGTTAATTTTTATTCATCGCTGACCATAGAGAATGTGGTATGAACTTACATCCCTATTAGGTAGGTAATTAAAAAACTTTGTTATATTTTTAAACTTTTAAATGTTTTAGCTAGGTTAACCACATAATAACCAGAAGTAAGAAGACAGACAACTACTCACCATTCTTCTTCTTTCTTACCCATCGCACGGATTTTTGTCAAAATAAAATATACCTAGAAACTCAGAAATAATGTATCGGTGAAATAATTTACAGAATTGTTTAATAGTTTCTGAGATTAGGCCCCCTACAAACTTACAAACATTGTAGAGACTTTGACAAACAAACTTGAATGGGAGAACCCATTTTAGAGGTCCCTAGTTTTGCCCCTAGTAGATACCTAATAAATATGAAAATGGATTTATCAATGTCGTCTAATATAATGCCAGCGCCACACATAATGCACAAAGAACAAACATTTGCATTTTGCCATCTACGAGTAGTATCGGTATCCAAAGTAGATAAATAAAGTTCGAACTAAGTTTGTAAACCAAAAATGGATGGAAAGTGCAAATGTTTGTTCAAACTTTGTGTACATGTGTGGCGCTGGCTTTAAGCAAAGATGCCTACTTTCTAAAAAAGTGTCATATATTATGTGACACTTTTTCAGAACTCATAATCGATGGTTATATGAAGTAAAAACAGATTATGTATGTACTAAAATAGGTACAATTGAATAGGTAACTAATAGATAGATAGCTGTATCCAATCTTTTTATTTAATCTGTGGCTGTATCGTCAAATGTCTTGCCCAGTACCCAGACACGTGAAGAGAGGTATGTAGGTAGATATCACTAGGAGTAGACAGTGGCAAATCCAAACATATACATGTAGGTACTTTTACGTATTAGGCTGTAGAAGAAAAACTATTTGTTTGCACACCACTGCCCTCTAGATTGTCAAGTAAAGCAACTTACGTAAACGTGATGTAACATCTACTTGCTATCTAAAATCTGTTCATCTCAATCGTTATCACATAAATAGCGTTATTTACATCACCGCTCAAATCAGAGCCCCTTATCGAAGATAAGTAGGCGATTGGATGCTGTGCGCCCCGCCTCGAGGAGATCAACCAATCAGAACGGGTCTTGTGTTCTGATTGCCGCGAAGGGTGGATAAGTGGTGTAAAGTAGGATCTTGTTAGAATGGGGTGAAATGGGATAGTTTTGGTGGTTAGAATCCTGTTGGTCTAATCTTTTATGTAGAGACGGAAATGTTTAAATAAATAACACCCAGCAATTGCATAAGTAATCGCTGGTAAGGATTGCGTGTACCTACCTAAGTATATAGGTATACCTAGGTAGGCACTTATCTTGAGGTAGGTTACAAGATGCAAATATTTGCGGATCATACAAACTGCAGCTTTCTGCCGCGTGAATCGAACCTGTAACTTCATAAGCGTCTCAATCGGCTAAGTTACAACGAGATCGTCTTGTGATGAAATTTAGAGAGACTTACAATTAGGTAGGTACAATAAGTACTTTACTTTAATACAGATCTGTGGTTGGTATCTAGGAACTAGCCTAATTCCAATGGTCAAATTTTTATTTCGATATTTTCAACAAAAGACCGTGTACCTACTTGCGTATTAAAATGTATGATATTAAAAAAAAAATTGCAAACCCATTCTTGGGCCGCGCGCGCCGGATATTTGTGTTCTGTGGCCGCGCCCAGCGTTGAAGCAAGCCAGCGTTGAATCAAGTGTAATTTTTAGTTTTGGTAGGTACTTAGGCAGGTCGGTAGATGGTTTGGCACGTGTTCATATTTAATTAGCAAGCATATCCTAGAACTAAGCACGTAATACGTACTTTATTATTAAATGTGATAATGTACTACCTACCTACCCACCCACATTATGTTGCTGGCGTTCCTGTTTACGAATAAATAAATATAAATAACAAAATTGGTCACCAAAGTTATAAGACTGAAAGTTTTTTGATAATTCTAGCAGTTTATATGTTAAAAGATTTTTGAGATCAGAAGCAAGATTAGCGCATTGACCTGATTTAGCCAGGTACATGGTACATTATTTCACTTTGGTGCCAAACATGATGGTACTGTCATCTGTTCATGATCTTTGGTACTCGATTAGTTATTTGGATGGCTAATAGATGGCGTAAGAACCAAAGTCACTGCTACTCCACACTAGATAGCACTGTAAACAAGTTGACAATAAAAATCGACCTGACAATAGTATCTGTGTTACCTTCGTTCACTTATTGTCAAACTGTCAAAATCAAATTCAAATCAATCAATCATTCACACAAATGTCCGAAAAGCGCGGAAAATGTAAAAGTTTTGTAAAAAGTTGTAGTCAAAGTAGGATTTTTAGAGGTAGATAAGATAGGTACTTTATTCTACTAAAATGGCGACTGAAACCAAGGGAATCTATCATTGGAAACTAGGGGATGTGGCCATGGCCAGAATGTGTAAAAAAGTTTATGCAAAAGTGCGAGTGGTCAAAAACGAGAAAGGGTTGTTTTTTGACTTCAAAGGTTTGTATTATTTTTCTCACTTATAATTCTACATCTAATTGGTCTGGGTCTGATTCTAACTATACCATCAATTAAAATTACTACTTTTACCCTGCATGTGTCTCATTCACAGCAAATCAGTAATTGCAAGCCCATTGTTTTCCAAGTTTTACAACATGTGAATCTCTCAGTTCTAGGCATATCGTGCAATGAAGATGGAAGCATCGCTATAACTAAAGAGCTCTGCTACTACGTGGAAACCTGCCGTACCAACGAGCAGCTCTGGCTACCATACACCTGTATGCATCTAGCAGATAGATCCAGACCATTCTATGGCACTGAGAAAATATCTCCGGGTAAAGTTAAATCTATACCATCTCCGATCAAGACGCCTAGGAAGGTATGTTTTCAAATTGAAATAATTCTCAAATCAAATCAAATAAATATTTATTGCATGAAATACATGTACAGATATGTCAGTATTAAATAAAGTTTCAATGTATTCTATCTACTAACTAGGATGTGCAATGTTTACAAGATTTCATTATAATCAACAAATTATTAATTTAATTAATCAACAAACAAATTAAAAATCTCTAAGATGTTTGATGCACTAAGTCTGTTGTTGCCTCTTATTTTTCTAGGGGTCACATACCTACATTGGACTGACCCCTTTGAATTCCATATGTTGTGGGTAGCGAGAGATGTTCCTGAGTATCATAGTCATGGTACCTTAACTCCCAGTCTTGGATCATATAAATAAATAATGCTAGGCAGTTCAGTGCTATTTAGCACCAAACTAAGCAAGCAAGCAAGAACTAAGATATCACAGGTATTCACGCAGGTGAAATGTATGGTTTATTTATTTAGACGTTAATCCATCGATTCTCACTATACTTAATGATTTATTTTTTATTAAGTTTTTAAAGTGTTTAGCGGTAGTTTACCTTTTTTGAGGTAAGACCTATGAACCTTAAACTGTACCCAATTTTTATCATAAGTTTATCCATAGTTAATATCTGTTTGCAACATACGACCTCTGTGGCGCAGTGGGCGAATAGCCGGCTGTGACGCAGGAGGTAGTAGGTTCGATTCCCGCTGCGGAACAAATGATTGCATGATGCATGATCTACAGATATTTGTTCCGGGTCTGGTCGTTTTTCTATAAATTATAAGTATGTATTTACAAAAAAAAAGTATATAAGTATTCTATCAGTTATCTGGTTCCCATAGTACAAGCTCTGCTTAGTTTGGGGCTAGATAGCGTTGTGTGAAATGTCCAGTAATATTGATTATTGATTATATTATACAGAGGAAACTACAAGAGGAGCACATTGTACCACTTGAAGTGAAACTGAGCAACATAAAGAAACCGGATTTCAACACCACATACGACATGAAGCATGTCCCACACCAAGGAAAATACGAAAACGCCTTTAAAGAATTTGTCCGTCGCGGAAAAGAACACTTCTTTGACCAATACTTTGAGGTTTTAAAACTTAATGTTGATGAGAATAAGGACACTCTAGAGTTCCTCATGACTGTTGATGCATCGACTGAGGATAAGCTGGAGTTGGTGATTAAAAACAGCATTTCTGAAAAGGAGCTGGATAATTATTTGAAACAGTGCTGGAGGTACAATCTTGTGCTGCAGCAGAGTGTCGCGGAGCCTAAAGACTCGAGAGAGTTGGCTGATGTTGCTGTAAGTAACATTTATATAAGTACAGTATGTTTTTGAACCCCTGACGCAAAAGAGGGCTGTTATAAGTTTGAAGCCTGTCTGTCTGTGGCATCATAGTTCCCAAACACATGGATTGATTTCGATGCGGCTTTTTTTATAGAAAGCTACTTTAACTGGTTTTCTAGTTGTGAAAATAAGGTCAGCCGATTGGAAAGTTATCAGCACTCTTCCTTTTTCGTAAAGGGATCTTACAAAGGGTTTTGTATTTGTCTATACAAATATTACCCTACTTCTGCGAAGTCGGGTAAAAAGTAGCCTATGTCCCACTCCCGGTCATAATCTTTATGCATAATAAATTTTATCATAATTGGTTTAGCCGTTTAGTCGTGAAAACTTAACAGACAAACAGACCGAGTTACTTTCGAATTTATATCATTAATATGAATTTGTTCACAATTGCCAGAACTCCAGCACACTGTTGAAGTCTGAAGTGACAGCCCACATCCCCTGGTGTCTCGTCTGCGGAAAATGCGATAAGCTACGACCCTGCACCAACTGCCCTGCATCATTCCACCTGCCGTGCCGCCGCGAGTGGCTCCTTACCATCATCCGTGAGTATCAACCTTAATAATAATAAATCATTTAATTATAACAATAAAATAGTTACAGGATGATAAATTAATTATTCTACAGCCCATAAAGATATAGGTACACAACCTGTTTTGTTATTTCACGACATTCATTTAAAACACATATCTGGAATCGTATTAACTGATGTTAGAGGTAGGTTTAATACTGCGACGTTGCAGCTTAGTCAGTTTATCAGGTACCTACTTACATGACGAATGAATATGATTTGTTTACCTATTTTATACTGGCTGTTTCTCACGCATAATGAACATACAGAGTTCGAATGCGGAAAAGGAAGTCCACCAACATAACAGGCTGTTCCATTGATATTTTAGGATTTGATATTAAGGTTGTCTGAAAATTTAAAAGTTTCTATGGTAATTAATTTGCAAAAACCTATTTTACAGCTATACACAACTATACTAGCCATTAATCCTAACCGTGTTTTCATTTAATGTCGTACATAACAAAACAGGTTGTATACCTTAGCCTAAAATACATCATATCACACTAATATTATAAATGCGAAAGTTTGGAAACGACACATGTTGAGTTGGTCTTATGCCGCAGACTCGGTGAAATTTCTTAGTGCGTACAAGGGCCCTTATTGTAATTATATTTTGCAGATCGTAAGAAAACACCAGAGAAAGCTTCAGAGCCCGTGAGCTTCATCCAGAAGATCCTCTCCAGTACTCGAACCAAGTGCTCAGTGCACAAACACAAAGAGAATGTAGACCTGTGTCCGAGCTGCATGTGGGGGCCTAAAGTCGGGTAACTACTCATACACTTTTAGACTTATTTCTCCAAACGATTTCTTACAACAAGGAATACAAATGTGATTTACAGGTTAACAATGCAGAACGGATATTTATCCCCCTCCCACTAATATTATAAACGCGAATGTTTGTATATATGTATGGTTGTTACTCTTTCATATCGGATCGACTGAACCGATTTAGATGAAATTTGGTATGTACGTAGATCATAACCTGGATTAACACAAGCTACTTTTTATTGGCAAACCACGCGCACGAAGCCGCGGGCGGAAGCTTGTAAACTATAACTTTCAACATGTAGGTATGTGATGTTAATCTATTTTATAACTAGGATGCCTAAGAAAAATGTTATATAAGTGTAGTAAACTAAGGGTTACAAAAAAATTAAACACAGTTTAAAAAAATGTTATATAAAAATTGTTAAGTAATATTTTAAACACGCGTTAAATATGGTTTAACGTTTTTTGTGGTATTATGGATAATGTTTAATAGTAATAACTCTTTTAATTCTAGGGTGGGGGGAATAAGATCTCTGCTGACGACACGCATTGAGGTGTATTGTGCATTACTTTTACCTTAAAGATTGTATTCTTTAGGAAAAACAGACGACGGCAAAGTGTTCCATACCTGCTGTACGCGTCAAGAAGGGTGGTATATCAACTACATAGGTACAGATGGTTCTGAGCCGTGCGCCTGCTTCTCCTTTGATGGAAAGGAGACCTGTGATCGTATAGTTCTTGGGCACATTTCCCAAAATGGTTATGTATACTGCGTGTCACCGCATTTACGACATTAATTTGAATCACGGGTAGGGTTGATGGCTAGTATTGTTGTAAATTAAGTAGGTGTTTTTTCAAATTCATTACCATGGAATTTTATTAATTTTCAATCTACCTTAATTTCAAGTCTTAAAATATGAATAAATCAGCCTGTATAAAATAGGTAAACAAATCATATTCATTCACATGTAAGTAGGTAACTGTTAAACTGACTAAGCGGTATCGTCGCAAAGGCGCCGCCGATTTACGTTAAAAATAGTTTAGTGGAAATGTATCGATTACTGGATAAATATTCAAGCTACCGGTATTAAACCAATTTCTAAAATAAATTGATACGATTCTGCATATGTGTTTTAAATGAATGTTGTGAATGCGGTGACAGAGTGTATGTTGGTATACTGCAGATACGACGACGTGGTGTGGCACAAGCTGGGCGCGTGTTCGTGGTGGCCGGCCAGGGTGCTGACGCCGGGCGACGTGCCGGCCTGTCTACTCGCCCGGGCGCACTCGCCGCATGACTGGCCCCTCAGATATTATGGTCAATATGTTTTCTTATATTATACTCTTAGGAAAGATATGCACCGGCTGCAACTAATCATAGAATCAAATAGAATAGAATACAAATTTATTTAATCCGACCCTGAGCGGGGCACATAGCTCGAAGAACTGACGGCCGTTGGAGCAGCAAGGTTCTAGAGCGGAGACCACGCACTGGAAAGCGCAGCGTAGGCCCCCCACTAGTTCGAACTACGATCTGATAAAGATCAACCTTTAATAGAAAATAGAAATAGAAATATATTTATTGTGACCATAAAAGTTACATAGATGAGTTGTGTCCCTGTTTCCCAGAAAAGCGTAAGCTGTGGCCTAGGAAACAGTTCACTCCTGAATGACATGCTACAAATATTACAGTCTAGTACATGAAAAACGAAATAACAAAACAATCAAAGAAATGTGGTGTCGGAGCGCACATGTTTACATGTATGCGAATGCATCAGTGTATAAGTGAGTATATGCGTGAGTCATGTGCGTGTGTATGTGGGTATTTTGTTTGCGTTCGTGTTTTTTGTAAGGGTGGGTTTTTTTGTGTGTATGTGTGTGTGTGAGTGAGTGTGTGTGTGTGTGTGAGCGAATATGTGTGTGTATGCTCAAGTTTATTTGAGTAAGACTTCTATACCGGCGTAATCAAATGTATCAAACCATTGCGTTAATATGCCTTTTAATTGGTGATTACTATATTTAAATATATTAAGTTTAGAATCAAGCTTAGAATATAATCGAGATGCGTTATAGTTATATTGTCTACGAGCCAGAGAACTAAACAAATTGGGAATAGGGTAACGTTTAATTCTTCTTTCGGGTAAATTTAAAGTTGGAACCGTGAAGCGGTGATATCTACGAATGCACAGAAATAAGTATAATTTACGAACACTAAGGACTCTAAGTTTTTTATACAAGAGATTTGTAGGATATCTGTATAGCATGTACATCATTACTTTAAGAAGGGCTCTTTCAACTTCCAACATGTATGTTTTAGGGGCACCTCCCCATGAAGTAATGCAATAATTTATGACGCATTGCCCTAGTGCTTTATATGTTTTAATTAAGAGATTATCATCAGCTACAACTCTGAGATTTTTAAATATATAAATAAGAGATCTTATTCTTTTCGCAGTGACAGTCAAATGCTCTTGCCATGTTAGCTTCTGATCGATAATAACTCCAAGATATTTAATAGATGTAACTCGCACCAGCTCATCACAGCTACATGGGATTCTATGCTCCCCAAGCGTGTTGCATGGATGTGTATGTATTGTCACATTGAAATTAGAGGGACTAGATGCAGCGGACTTTATCAGCCGTTGTGTGCAGCCCACAAAATCGTTTGCTCTGGAAGTCTATAGGGAAGGCCTATGTTCAGAAATGGACATCTTCTGGCTGCTATGATGATAGAGATGATGATTTCGTTCACCAGTTATTGATTCCATAATAATAAATAGTGTTTTCACACAACCTGCTCGACAATTATATGTCAGTTAAACTTCACCAAAAGCAGATGATTAAATCCCTACGGCTGAGCCGGGAGTAAAGTTGTACTTAATTTCATTGAATAATTATGAAATTATTGACATGCTTTTAAATTATTCGATTATCTTTGTTATTAATTTTTAATTTCTGTATACCTAATTATTTGATGATTATGACTATAAAATATTGTATGTTAGCGATTAAGAATTTTTATATGGATTTTTAAATCTGAATTAAATGAATAATAATAATTGACGACCTCCGTGGTGCAGTGGGCGAATAGCCAGCTGAGATGCAGGAGGTAGCGGGTTCGATCCCCGCCGCGGAACAAATGTTTGCATGATCTACATATATTTGTTTCGGGTCTGGTTGTTTCTCTATATATTAAAAGAATGTATTTACAAAAAAAATGTATATAAGTATTCTATCAGTTATCTGGTTCCCATAGTACAAGCTCTGCTTAGTTTGGGGCTAGATAGCGTTGTGTGAAATGTCCAGCTATATTTATTTATTTATTATGCCCTAGAGGGCATGATGTGATTTTGATTTGGAACCTCAACTGTATTAAAATTTGAACCAAAGAGACCCACACAATAAGAACTTATTCGTAAATCGAACTAACCTCTGCACAGAATGCACCAACCTAGATTTGGTTTTTATTGTCTCGCAGAAAGTGTGAAAAGTAGAGTATTCTCCTCGTGGATAAAGCTGTCTGCATCTTGGGCGTGCTTATATCCCTCTCTGCACTCAGGATCCTAGTAACTCCCTCGCTCCGCTCGTGAGTTAACTCTAGAATCCTTCGTTACTTTCCGGATTCAATATAGCGCCCGTGACGCAAGACACTGCTTAATAATCTACTATTAATAATGTTCACAGATCTATACAGTATTCTTTGAAAACTGGGTCGATGCGGAGTTTATCCACGTCTGAACGAGACTGGTACGCAATTTATTGCGGTGGTGGTTCATTTATATATATTAATTGCATGGTCTGTTCAATATTATCGCGTACCTGGGTAGAGTAGCCGGCTGAGACGCAGGAGGTAGCGGGTTCGATTCCCGCCGCGGAACAAATGTTTGCATGATCTATAGATATTTGTTCCGGGTCTGGTTGTTTATCTATTTATTATAAGTATGTATTTACAAAAAAATGTATATAAGTATTCTATCAGTTATCTGGTTCCCATAGCTCTGCTTAGTTTGGGGCTAGATAGCGACGTGTGAAATGTCCAGCAATATTTATTTATATTTATTTATGAGGTAAGAGAGGTGTTATAAGTTGTCCTATTTGTATTTGTGTCTGTCTGTTTATGGAACCGCAGCCCCTAAACGGATGAACCGATTCTGACGCGGATTTTTTTACTAGAAATCTAGTTTAACTGGGATGGTGTGATGATGAACAGGTCTGCCGATCTGAAAATTATCAGTACTTTTCTTTTTTGGTGAAGGGATCTCAGCTGTTAAATGGAAATTTATTAATGTTTTTTTAAGCTTTTATTTAACTTGCAATGTTTGTTAGTTTGTTAAGGTCAAATCTTGCAACTGAATTTTAAACCCGTTCCCCTCAACCGATTAAACTGAAATTTGGAATACATATGTAACTTCGGTGACAATGCAATAATATGGTACCATGGAGGTGGTCTCATGATGGAGACGGATGCTAGACAACGGAACTTCTGAATGGATTATAGTAGGCTACTAGTGTTTAGGCTCATTTAAATCTGCTTGCGGTTCCGATTATGTTTACAAAAGCTTCTTTTGAAGAAGTAATTGTCGATAAAAAACTTATCGATTTAACTTCAAAAAAAAAGAGCTTTTCAATTCAGTTGTATTTTTTTATTGCATCAGAAGTCCGCCATTTATTAACCGATTTAGAAAAATATTATTTTATTTGAATGGATATATTTTCAGGTTATAAAATTTCATCAAAATCGGTTCAGTAGTTTGATTTTTAAATCAAAATAAAATAAAAATAGTAATTCAAGTAAACGAAATTGCGTATTTTGCTCTCCTGTGACTTTTCGATTCTCTGTTTTATGAAGTCAGTTATACCTACTACGTGTTTTCTTGTGCACAACATTCAATTAAAACACAGATAGAGCTATTGGCTAGTATTGTTGTAAAATAGCGTTTTTTTTTCATATTCATTACCATGTAAAATTTTAAATAACCTTAATATCAAGTCCTAAAATATCAATGAAACAGCCTTTATAAAGTAGGTAAACAAATAATATTCATTCATCATGTAGGTATCTGTTAAACTGACTAAACGGGATCGTCGCAAAGGCGCCGCCGTTTTAAGGTAAAAATTGTTTATTGGAAATGTATAGATTACTGGATAAATATTCAAGCTACCGGTATAAACCCATCTCTAAAATCAGATAATACGGTTCCGGATGTGTGTTCTAAATTAATGTCGTACATAACAAAACGGATTGTAGGTATACTATAATTGATAGCTTCTTTTGAAAAAGTAATTATTTAACAAAAAACTTATGACCTAGTTACTAAAAAACTTAAACCCTGATTAACGCGTGTTTAAAAATGCCTTACCAATTTTTGTGTAGGATTTTTTTTTAATAGTGTTAATCGGGTGTTTAACTTTTTGTTGTAAGACCCTTACCTTGTTACCACAAAAAAGTTAAACAACTGTTTACGCGCAAATGTTTTTGTGGTAAGACCCTTAATGTTATATCTTATGTGTTTATTTATTATGTTTTTAAAGGTACGTTGAACCACTCGTGGGGCGCCGCTTGCCGCATCTGCTTGTTCCTGCCGAGCCACACGGCGGCGCTGGCGTCGCGCGAGGAAATCCGCAGAGACGCGGTCATGGACGCTAGCGATGACTACATCTCTGTTTATTTGACGTAGATATCATCTGCTTTTAACCCCCCACGCAAAAAAATACTCTTAAGCGCGTCTATGTGTGCTGACGCCTGTTTTTGCTGGTTGTACTAAACTAACTTCTGTTTCTATTCTGTGCGTATACCTAACAATGGTTGAAGACATAATAATGATGCCTAGAGCGTATTATCAGCTATGGTATGAGTAATTTTGAGTTTGTTATTATTTACCTGAGTATTGATGTTGTATTTTTTGATAATCTTTGTTGTTTTTTTAGTTATAAAATGTTAACTATTTAATTAACATTCTTTTGTATGCAAGATTGTGGATTACGATTTTTTCATTGATAGTAACATCGATTTTTTATTGATCAAAGTTTTTGAGAAGACTTCGTTTTTAGGGTTCCGTACCGCAAAAGGTAAAAAAAGAACCCTTATAAGATCAATCTCTCGTCCGTCTGTCTGTCCGTGTGTCACCACCGATTTTCTCAGGAACGGGTGGACCTAGCAAGTTGAAATTTATACCAGATACTGAGGTCTAAAGTCCCTATTAGTTTTATAAAAATCAAGGTCCTGAGTCAACACGATAAAAAGATATGGGCAAATTTAGATTTTCGCGATAACTTGTAAGTACCAAAATTTACCTTAATTTTCAACTTTTTTATTTTTCAGAATTTTCTGTTTACTTGTGCTGTAAGACTGCTTTAAACTAAAATTGACAAATACTATATGGTAGTTCCCGTTGACCTAGAATCACGAAATTTGGCAAAAAGCAAGGTCTCAGCAAGGAAGGAAAAATTCCAAAAAATAAAAAAAGTTGGTAATTAAAGGGTGCCCCCATACATTACATAGTATACGCCGATTAAGATAGTCCTCTGAGTTGTATGGACGCTCATACAATTTATTATAGATAATGGTACGGAACCCTTCGTGCGCAAGTCCGACTCGCACTTGGATGGTTTTTTTGTTTTAAATTATGTTATGCATGATGGTTTGTTTTGCTTTTTAATGATAATTTTTATTTTGATAAATTTTAATGTTGACTATTTTCTAAAGGCAAATGTTGCAAATGGTTAGTTTTATTAATTTCATATATATTTGACGATCTCATTAATAAAGAATTTATTAGGTACCTACATAATTGTGTTTTTATTCCCTTTGGATATCCGTTTACCTGAAGAATTGAAGAGCTGTGCTGGCTTAGTGGGATGTACCCCGACTTTCTATTCGGGAATTGTGGGTTCGAATCCCGGCCGTCCACTAATGAATTTGTGTGCACATTTACACAAGCTCAAAACGGTAAAGGAAAGTATCGCGAGGATTTTCAAGAGTAGTAGAGACCCTTGTGAAAGGGCTCGCCCGGGGAAGTACTACCACCACACCTATTCTGCCGCCAAGCAGCATTAATGTGTTTCGGTATGGAGGATATGGTTGCCGGTGATACCATACCCTCTCGAGTTTTGTGTGAAAGTATTAAATAAATTAGGTAGGTACATACTTAATAAAAAACCGTTTAAAAATCGATCGTTCATTTTTGGGAAGATAATGTAATGTTGAAGATAAAGATAATCTCATCAACATTTACAAAGATAAATACTATAATCCATCTTATCAATTGCTATCGTTCACATAATCGCATTTATCAATAAAACGATCAAGTTGAGAATTTATCATCCTGATTAGTCAAAATACTATGACTAGCTGAACAGCCCACGGCTTTGCCCATGTGGTATGTCAATAAAAACATTACCCTCTTTATGCGCAGTCGGATAAAAAGTAGTATGCCCCAATCTCGATCATAATTTATCTGTGTACCAAATTTCATCAAGATCGGTCCAGCCGTTTAGTTGTGAAAGCAACAAACAGACAGAATTACTTACGAATTTATAATAATAATACGTATGGATGATAAGGTCTTTTTATTTTGTTAATTTTATTGACGTGCTAAATTCAATTATCTCTTATTTTATTTTGTTAAGTTCTCTTTATACTTGAAACTTATTAACAGACGACCCAATTTGGCTGGACACAACCATTTGATGTTAGTACGACTGTATCTTAGTAATTTAAAATTTGCATAAGGAAACCTTAACCCTTTATAAGGCATAACGAGCAGGCAGTGGTAATATAAATCTAGAAGTAGTTTTAGCTTTTGTATGAGGGTAGAAACCAAAATTGGTTTTTTTTTTATTTTTTTTTTCACTCCTTCTATGGTGGTAAATATATTCCCTTTGCCGTCCCTGAGAGGGAGGTTTTGTCGAAATAAATAATAAAACTACTTTTTTCAATCAATTATCTTAGGTATATTCCCTATTAGTTACATACTACTATTATATTAGGTATAAAAATTACGGCAATACACTTACTGCCTATGGAAGGCAGTAAAGCATGGAACTATGCACAGAGGTATGGCACATTTCTCACACATTATTTTGGTCCTCTTGTCCAGCACCTTCGTGCTGCAGAGGCGGCAACGTTTATATGCTGGCAATGGAGAAGGTAGGTGGTCTCCTACATTCGAGAAACGTATCTCATCGGCAACCACGTGGATTGCTTTTTGGCGGGTGGTGGTCAGAGACACTTTGTTCCTAACAATGTTAGGGAGCATATTAGACCGTCTTTTCCTGCTAGAATATCCACTTACTAGTCCTCTAGCCAAAGCCACACGGAATTCAAGATGCGATAGCTTTACATTGCTCTTCTTGCTCAGTAAAAAGGCATTTGTGATGCTGGCATCAAGAAGAAAGTAAAATAGGCGAAGCCACCATCTTTTGCTTCTTCGTCCAACAGTATATGTGCTCCTAAGCTGGTCGAATTTGTCTACTCCCCCCATTCGGTTGTTGTATTGCTTGATGACACGAGGACACGGAATTGGCAATTTTGTACCATCTTTTTGGGTTCTCATTGTAGTGGTTTTAGCTTTTGGGTGAAAAGCGGTACTCAAAACCAGTACCTCTTTGTTGTCCTGCCAAATAACGAACGCAACATTACCTCGTACTCTCCACTTGAATTCACCCTTTGATAGCTTCAGCTTCTTTGCATTTGGGCCTTTTATAAGCTGTGGCAATCCAACTCGGTGCCTTCGTACGGTCCCGGAAGCGTAGATCCCATTTTCATAAAGATACTCTAAAAGCTTGTAGTCTGTAAAGAAATGATTTTTCTGGATCATCAGGCAGGCCAAAAATATCTTCAAGCGCATTCTCTAATTCTAATTCAGACAAAGCTTTACGACTCATCTGCAAAAACAAACAAAAAGCCCCCATCAACCTCACAGGCAAAGGGAATATTATTCCCACCACAACAAATTCACTTTAGGAAAAACCAAGCCGTGCGAGAATGCAAATATGTGTAAAATCCATTAGTAGTAACCCATTCAATACCAAAAAACGAAAACTTACCTTACAAAACTCGGAGATGCAAAAGATTTACACTGATAGTAAAAAAAGTACGAAAATCATCAAGTTTTTCAAATTCCGCCAACTACAGACAAATAATATGTTGTGACAGCTAACAACTTCTTTATGTCAAAAGAATGAATGATAAATAAGGAAGTTGCCAGCGCAAAAAAAACAAAAAAGTAGGAAATAATTTGGAAGTTCTAGCATCGAGAACATGGTGGGAATTATATTCCCTTTGCCTCAAAAAGGGTTAAGTGTTTTTGAAAGACATATCCAACGATAACCCACACGATGGGGTGCGTTAGTACAAAAAAATCACCCCCAACTTCCTTAGAATAGAGGTACCTCGCCAAATTGTCAGTATTACAAAAAACAAATGTTTACAATTACTTTTGACTGCCTCCGTGGCGCAGTGGGGGTATAGGCTGAGACGCAGGAGGTAGCGGGTTCGATTCCCGCCGCGGAACAAATGTTTGCATGATCTACAGATATTTGTTCCGTGTCTGAGTGTTTTTCTATATATTATAAGTATGTATTTACAAAAAAAAATTATATAAGTATTCTATCAGTCATCTGGTTCCCATAGTACAGGCTTTGCTTAGTTTGGGGCTAGATAGCGCTGTGTGAAATGTCCAACAATATTTATTTATTTATTAATTATTTACATTTATTGTTTTTACATAATAATACTTTTATACATAATAACAACTAGCGAAGCTACATTAAGGAACAAGATTCCCTTAAACTGGAGAATGCTTCATTTACGTACTACATTTAAAAAATATATTTTTAATCATATCTTTTACAAAATGATCCAACATTTGCTAAAGGAAACAGCCCTTTTGTACTTACTAAAAACATATAAAATTGTTAAAGTTTAAATCGTTCCAAATCTAATGAACAGCCAGGTGCACCAAGTATCGATAGTACGATGATGCCAAGTGCTTTTTGACACCCGGGGCAGGTGCCCCGGTTTGATAACGAAGGATATCGCCGAACACTGCGATAAAGTGGCATATGTTTTGCAAAATAAATACAGCATGGCATAAAGCGAAATACAAAAATAAACATATACATTTCATTCATTTGATATTTTCTATAGCACCTAACCTATTAACGTTATTAAAAACTCCGTCAACTTAACTCGGTCCCCGGCTCGAAACGTGACCCCTCTCCCGTTCCCCATGCCTCACTTCCGCCAGTAGCGTTGGCATACTTGTTAGCAATACACGCATGCGCGTCATTTCAATTCAATTCAGAGTTTTTTTATGTTGCTGTTTTTTTGTTAAGCTTTTGTTTTTGTTACGTTTGGGTTTTGTTATTATTTATAACGAGTCGGGAAACGAATTGGAGGACGACGATGGTAGTGATACCATGTCTGACCTATGAACCAAAGTAGTAATGATTATTTTTAACTTAAAAATAAAAAATCATTGTAAATATCTTAATATTATTTTTTTCATTATTTTAAAATTGTATTTTTTCAATCTAAGTACTATTTTTTTTTTGCTAACTGTACTTAACAGAACTGTAATTCGAGCCAGGTACCGAATTAAGTTGACGGAGTTATAACTCATCTTAATTTTGTTCTGTCACTGACACGAACCAAGAAACAATATAAGAAAATTAGTTGAAAATATAATTATGTATTTATTACGAATTAAGGTATATGTTTTCACAATGAGGGCTTATCATTTTCGATTTTAAAAGAAAAAACTAGTTCCAACTAGCGTAATAGATGGCGCTGTCTGAAGATGCACTGCCAAAAAATATGGTTCGCATGCCAAAATCTCAAAGACACAATATCAAAATTTGTTTTAAACAATCTCACTTCGTCAGATAAACAAACACAATTTGTGTTTGTTTGTTTTTTATTTTAAGATCATCGGAAAATAATGTTGACTCGGCAATTGACATTGACAAAGCAACGCCATCTGTTAGCAGTTAAAAAAACATGGCCGTGAAAACCTCTCATTCGATTATTTTATTTAGTGCAGTGATTTTTACAATAAGGAATTTTCACATTAAGATAACTAGACTTGAGTTAACATGTTGTTAGCATTTGACACTTGTGTTATGAAATTTTCATGGCCATGATTTTAGGTCTGCTAATAGATGGCGCTGCTCTGCCATAAGCTGTTATTAAAAGAAAGTAAATTGTCAAGTTCAATTGCCGTGTCTACATAATTTTCCAAGGAAACTAAAGTAAAAAAAAGTGTGAAAATGCATAAAAGAACGGGGCAATGAGGGCTTTACATTTACGATAAAAAAAAATCTAGTTCTAACTATCATAATAGCCTGGAGATAAGCCGCCAAAAATTATGATAATTTAGTGGTTTAATCACCATCTAAACGTATACGCTCTTAATTTGTGAACAAACAATTTGTAAAATTACTATTTATACGTAATTCTTGTTCTTTATTGTTATGTACTCTAAAAGGCTCATTAAAAATAACAACCAGTCTTGTTTCTTGCCTTCCGGATTTGCTCGCGAAGGAACAGGCAGTAAAATTGACGTGTCAATGTGATCCTTGTGATTTTAATGAACAAAAACATTTAGAATTTTTTTTTGAACACTGAGTTTTTTTATGAACACAAATAAGTTAACTTCCTCGGAAAATAATGACACGGCAATTGACATTGATAATTCACTTTCTTTTGATAACATATATGACAACACACAGGGAACTTGTGACAGAGCAGCGCCATCTTTTAGCAGATCTAAAAACATAGCCATGAAAATTTCATAAAACAAGTGTGAAATGCTTACAACATGTAAATTCAAGTCTAGTTATCTTATTGTGAACTTTCACAAAGGAATTACTTTTTAGTTCGATTCTACACCTTATAGTACAGTTAACAGAGCTTATTCTCGCCTATCTTGAACATCATATCTTATCACATTTCACAGTATAAACCGTCTTATTTATAATCATGTAAACATCAGTTTAGTTAGATATAAAAAGGAGAAAGGTAGCTAAGCTCTGTGCTAGGCGACCTCACTAGATGGAAAGACTTAGGTTGCTGGGAGCCGTTGGGTGCAAACTGCGAACCATCGGTCGCTCTGGATGTCTATGGACTAGTCCTATGTCCTATGATGACCATAAGAAAATAAAAGGCATCCGACATGGCTTTAAGACTTTCATAGCCACTTGCTGTCATCTACCAAGTAGTGACCGCGCGTAACATTGCTTAGTTGACCAGCCATGGGATAAGACGGTTTTCTGATTTTTAAATAAAATGAAGTGGGACTTTACCTACTTATAAAGAACATAATGGAAGCGCTATTCTGAAGGGCTTCGTATCAGATTAAGATGTACAACAACATGTTTGAAAAGTTCAAGTTCGTTAGGGCCCTTATGACAAGACATTATGACCTTGGACAAGAGTCCATTTGAGCGTTAGCAAAATAAAAAAAACGCTCAGAAATAACTGGTTAAAATACATATCACTAGTGATTCAGACAATTTCAATGATACCCCATTTGTCAAAATCCGTCAAGCCAACACGATGTCAAATGTACAGACATACATACAATCTAAAAGCATTACCCTTCTTCTGCGCAGTCGGGTAAAAAGGAACGTTTCCTGTGGCGACCACATAATAACACTGCTTGTTCAAAAAAGCCCATTAAAAGATTTAAGATCATCGTCACAGCCAAGTTTGATTTTATTAATATTTTCATGAACTTTAACTCCGGATTAATACCATAAAATAATTAAAAAATCTATAAGGGCCGGTGTATACCAAAGCGGAGCGGAGAGGAAATTAGTAAAATCAACCAATCAGAAAACTTGATACAAAACTCCGGTGCACAGCGCTTCTTTTACTGTTCAGGCTGTTCGGCTGTGGAATGCACTGCGCGTAGTAATAAAACGGGTTTTTTCGGATGGACTATTCTCGCTGTTGGCCTCTGAGGCCGTTGCAGCTTAACCGAACTTTTGGCGAGCGCAGATGGCGCTCAGCCCTGTAAGTTTTTATGAGTCAACTAGCGCAAGAACACCACTTAGGTCGAACCTGGGCCGTTGCCAGGATGGGGATAGGAGAGAAACGCCCGGGTACATGTAAGGGACTCGTCGACCTCGCCGGCGAGGTAGGTGTATCTGTGAAGTGTTTGTTATGGCTAATGTAGTGGAGATGATTTCGTCATCCGGATCTTCGAGTACGTGTGTCGGTCGACGGAGGTTGAGTAATAAGACGATCTATTTATAGTAGCTTAATACTTAATTTTTGTATTATTCTCATTTGTGTGGTAATTCAATAAAGAGTTATAATTATAATTATAATTATAATTATAATATAATATAATTATAACGCGACATAGATGACACAATACCATTCTTACGAAATGGATGGAAATACTTCTAGGTAATAATTTATAATTATTTCAAATTAATTAACTATTGTTAATTTAATTCCATTATTATTATTCAATGATCTTTATTATTCATTTTTATATAATTTATTCTATGCTTTTGATTTCGAATTTTGAATTATGAATATTGTGTATATTGCTATTAAGAATTTTGTATGGATTTTATATCTGGCTGATTTTTAAATAGGCTGAATTTAACACATATCCGCTTTGGTGGAAACCGCCCCTAAGTGGTCAATTAACATCAAGAATCTCTGTATCTACATCTGGCAAAATAATTTTGAGATTTGATTTCAAATCACATACATTCATTCAATAAAAAGCATTATCCTTAGCATAAATGCATGTCAAACTATGAAACTACACAGCTTCGTTATCAATAAACATAGTTACGCCTGTATTTACTAATAAGACGGTTTAGCACTATCTTTCTTGTTGGTATTAAAATAAGGGTAATAATATTTCAAGATTTGCGATCTGAAGTGGGAGTGGGCGGGGCACATAGCTTGAACTTACGACCGTTGGGGCAGAAAAGTTGTCGAGGGAGACCACGCACTGTACAGTGCAGCCTATCTCCCCCCCCCCCCCCGAATATCGCAAGATCTCAATTCTAAGCTCGCTACTAGTATCTACTAACGTAGTGTTTTGTTATGTACATTAAATAAAACAATACTTGAAAAAAACATTTTTCAAATTCATTTCAATTCATTACCATAGTTCAAGCTACTGGTATTAAACCCACCTCTCAAAATCAGTTAATATGAATCCGGATGTGTGTTTTAAATTAATGTCGTACATGACAAAACTGGTTGTATAACGTAAGGGACAGACAGTGCTATACCGCAACTATCCTGGGCTTATAAATAAGGGCACATGAGATTAGGCTACAACAACATAACACTTATATATTACTCGCCCGGTCCGATGAAAAGTGCACTGATAGCGAAGAACAGGAACACTAGACCACCGATTATAGTAACTGAAAAAAAAGAAACAATTATGTTAGTTTTACTCCAATGTCCTTTTCTGTGCACGCACCCACCACTATAATCAACTATCTCTATCGTCAAAGGTTTGCTGGAAGAAAACTCTTATTAGGGTTAAGCTCGTCTTTGTACATGTCCATTTTGTAAAATGTTTCTATCTGTAAATCTATTTGTGTACAATGAAGTATAGTTTTATAAAGTAGTTTTTGACGACCCCCGTGGTGCAGTGGGCGAATAGCCGGCTGAGACGCAGGGTTCATATCCCGCTGCGGAACAAATGTTTGCATGGTCTACAGATATTTGTTCCGGGTCTGGTTGTTTCTCTATATATTATAAGTACATGTATATTTACAAAAAAAAATGTATATAAGTATTCTATCAGTTATCTGGTTCCCATAGTACAAGCTCTGCTTAGTTTAGGGCTAGATAGCGCTGTGTGAAATGTCCAGCAATATTTATTTATTTATTTATATCATTATCATCATCTCAGTCCACAACCACCTACTGCTGGGTGTAAGCCTCCTCGTTATCACGCCACTCTCTCCGGTCCTGTGCCAAGCGCATCCATTGCCTTCCCGCAACTCTCGCGATGTCGTCCGACCATCTGACTACCCGACCAGCTGGCCTGCCAACTGGTCTGCGCCCTTCTCGCGGCCACCACTCGGTTGATGCCCTCGTTCATCTTCCGTCTTTCCTCCTTTCCTCCTTCAGTTTGTTTTTATTGTATTGTATCTATTTATTCGTCAAAGTTACATACTAACAGTAATACATGAAGCGCCAAACCCGATGTTTGTCTGGGTGCTTAAAGACGCTTGAGCCGCAACACATTATTTAAATACTTAAAAGCCCGTCCCCTTTACCTAAACATATAATATGACTAGCTGATTTGCCAGCGGCTTCGCCCGCGTTGTTCTGGGTGCAAAAATACATATAGAAACTTTGACATCCCATTTTTATCCCATGGGAACTGATTTATGGGATAAAAAGTAGCCTGTTATAATCTACGTATATATCAAATTTCATCGAAATCGGTTCAGCCGTTTCTACGTGATTGAGTAACAAATAAATAAACAAACATCCAAACTTTCGCATTTATAATATTAGTGTGATAGCGAAGCTAATCATAATAATCGCCAGCCATACTTTTAAACACGCTCTAATTTAACTGAAAACTAAAATTTAATGGAATATAGGTTCAGCGGTGTACGTCCTAGAGCTCGAATCAAATTAGATGTCAAAGTTAACACTAACACCTATTTTAAAAGTCAAGTGCTTTGTGTTGATTTTTAGGGTTCCGTACCTCAAGAGATAAAAAAAGGAACTCTTATAAGATTACTTTCTTGTCCGTCTGTCCGTGTGTCATCACCGATTTTCTCAGGAACGGGTGGACCTAGCAAGTTGAAATTTATACCAGATACTGAGGTCTAAAGTCCCTATTACGTGTATAAAAATCAAGGTTCTGAGTAAACACGATAAAAGTTATGGGCAAATTTAGATTTTCAAATTTAGATAAAAGTACTAAAATTTACCTTCTTTTTCAACTTTTTTATTTTTCGGAATTTTCCCTTTACTTGTATTGTAAGACCTTGCTTTAATATTTATTATAGATAATGGTCCGGAACCCTTCGTGTGCGAGTCCGACTCGCCCTTGGCCGGTTTTTATTAACAGAATTTTTTCTCTCGCCACATCATCAATTAGATTGCCTTGAATACTTTGAACGCACCCATGTCTACGTTCCAGCCAATCATAAACCGCCGTCATAACGTGATATTGAAGGCGGCCAATAAAGTAATTACCCGCCCGTAACCACAAGCATGACAGTGACAGATGACATTCCTACGTTGTATGGTTTCATTTATAACAGACTTCAAAAAAGGAAGAGGTTGTCAAATCGGCTATTAAAAAAATATATTTAGCGATAATTATATACCGCGTTTCCTTTTTGTGAGAAATGGGGTACCTCAGGGATGGTCCCATATAAGTTTGGTCAAGATCTGATGATGGCATCCATGAAAAACTCTTCAATTCGCACGACATAATATTAGATGATGAAGTCGGTTATATTTTTGTTTGTAAAAGTTACAAGTACCACTATAAAAACACTCACCAGTCCTCACAGAGATCTTCTGCGCCACCATTCTCCCCCCAACTACAGCCAAGCCCGTGCACAGCGCGTGCCCCAACGACCCCCCCACGACCACCCCCACTGCATCTTCCCTCGTCGCCAATACAACAGTCGCAAGCTGCGAGCGATCGCCCCATTCAGCCAGGAACGTCAACGACGCCGCTTGGAATAATACTTTGAGGACTGCGTTCCGTTTCCGCCGCCGGTTCTCTGCTTGACCTTGCTCTAGCATTGTCATGGTGGCTTCTTTTTCTTCCTGTTAAATTAATTAGAGCATTAACTTTTTGCAGTACATAATAAAAGATTGGGTACTTAGGTAAAGAAATTTAAGGTTTACGGTCTCTTTAGAGTCCCAAGGTTATTTGAGGAGATTATCAGATGAAAATATGGTTAAAATACACCAAGACACGTGGCAGACGGGGCCAACTAATAAACATGCATGTTTCCTTCTCAATATAATTACAATAAGTGTTATCGATAGGTATTCGGCGCACCACTAACGGCTCCCGTAAGGGCTGCAAGAGCGAGCGAGATAGCAATATCATAGTCGCTTGTCCCACGAATTATGACCCCGTTTGCCAGAAGCGTTGGTGTCTAGTATAGTCCAATGATTCCATACATTGTAGGAATAGGTATTATTAACTAAATAAATACGAAAGTACGTGCTAAGCATGAGACATAAAGAGTATAATTATGATATGAGACAAGGTAAATAAATACTAGTCATCGGATTACAATTGTTTCTAAAATACATTAAATTTATCTAAAGTTCACATATCTGTGTGTATACAGGGTGTTTGGTAATATACTGACGATAATATAATTACTGAATAATATTACTGAATATAGTGACGGTTTCTCAAAGCATAAAAAATACTTCTCGAAAAAAACTACTATTATCAAATTTTAAAGAAAATCTACTAAGTTTAGGTGATTAATTCGAAATAAAACTTACTGCCTACTCTCGCAATAGACATCCAAAAATAAAGGCCCATTAGATATCTCTTTCGGAAATGGCTGCGGGTTTTGGGTTAGAAAGGGACAACAAGAGATCTCTCGAGACGTCACCAATACAGTATCTGTGGTTAGATGGCAAGCATTATGCAATAGCACAACATAAGTTTAATAAAGTATTTGTTTTTACGTACCAAAATAAACCCTTGCATTTTTGTGCGTATATTATCAACCACCCTATATAAAGTGCCCTATTTGCAAATGATCAATAGTGTGCATAAAAACGCATATACTGAACTTGCATTATAAAGTGCTCGTGAATATAATACTTTCACAACGAAATATTCGTATTAAAAATAGTATAACTTTCATATATTTTTGCAAAAAAAGTAGACTTCATTCTAATCTGTGTTAATTCGTTGTGCAAGCTAGGTTTTCTAAGCAATTAAGAACATTTTAACAGTTAAAAAGCATACACAACAAACTTTGCAAAACTCTACACCTAAACAGATGTAACTGATAGTAAAAAATTATAAGCCTATTTCAAATGCTGAATTCCTTTATTCTAAAGCCGTCGGTAAGCTTCTTAAAATGATAATGGTCTGTGCGAAACGGAACGTAAAAAGCTAGGCTAAAAGAAAAAAAAACTATGGTGTCATTCGTACTGCCAGGCAAAATGACGCAAGTTCACCCTCAACGGTTCGGGCTGTGACGAGGTGCCGGCTTGGGGCTCCTCCGGCGTCACTGGAGCGCTAGCCACCAAGTGGGGCGAAGCCCCCGGACTCTCAGACCTCGAGGGAGCGGCTGATGTCTCAGGAGACCTCCGCTCTTTCGGAGAACTCTCCTGCATACAATTTTCCAATTTTAAAACTGACATCTGCCAATTAAAATCCCTTTCTCCTATTCGCCAAAATTCTTTTAAATAAAAAAAGGAATTCAACATTTGCAATCTAAGATTCTATAGCAAATAATTAACTTTTAGCACGTTCCATTGTCTTATCGTTACAAACCGCGATACTAATGAAATCGTATCACTATGGGGCTTCGAAACGAGCAAGATTTTAACGATGTGTTGCCGTTAAAATCAAAACACATTGAAACTATTGCACAGATGCAGCCGTGCTGTGTTTCGGTTTGAAGGGTATGGTTCAAGTTGATGGACGCAGGGCAGTGCATCGTAGTGCACATATCTAAGGTGCGTGACCTCCGAGGCAATACTTTGTTATAGCGATGATTACCACTTAACATTAGGTGGGCCATAAGCTTGATCCATCTCATAAGTAGTATAAAAAAACATGTTTATTAGTACCTACGGTAGTTTAATAAAAAGGGTGGTTTAAGCTTTAATTTAAATTTAGTTCAAGTCCGAGATATACTTAACTATAAGAGGACATTTTCGCGAGCGCTCTCCATATACGCTACGATTGCTCCTATCTTGGATATTAAAACTTAATTAAACTAGTGGTTCGCCCCGAATCTCGCGACTCTCCCATAAAACAAAAAAAAATAGTATTTATAATCTTTGACGATCAAAATAGTGCCACGAAATGCATAACCAACTTACTTGACGTACAGTTTCATTCAAATTACAGATAACGGGAGTTCATATTAAATGGTTGTCCATTTTTGGGGTAGAAATTGCAGTTATTCAGACTTTTCCTTATATTTGTGTCATTAAAGCTACACGCATACCAAATTTCAGCACTGTGGGGTCACTGGTGTACCCTGTGAATTTTGTCAAAGTTCAGTTTTTATTATGGCTGATAACTTAAAAACTACAAAGTTTAAACTAAAAATAAAAAAGGGTTTGAAATGTACTCACAAAGACTTTTTATTAGACTTGCCACTTGACCAGATAGTCCCATTTTGTTTTTTTTACCCCTCTTGTACCCCACTATCTCAATAACCCCCTCAAATGTTTAGTTCATTGAGTCACACAAAAATTGTGCCATCACTACCTACCTATATACCAAATTTCACGATGATCGGTTAAACGCTTCGAAAGTTATCCTCGGACAAACGAACAAACATACATACAACGACGATTTGCCCAAGTTGACTTAGAGATCTAGTTTCGCTGGATCAAAAATTTCATCCTGTATTTTAACAATCTCACCTGATGGTAAGCGACGATGGAGTCCAAGATTAAGAATGACGACCTAGAAGGACCCTATTCACTCTATCCTTAAACCCATGGGAAGTTTGATCCGTTAATATCCAATATAGAAGCTAACTCCGTTTGTAGATAAGGCTTGCGATAAAGTCCTCTCTAGAATAATCTTCTACAGGTAAAAAAAAATGTCAAGTGCCTATCTTTTGTATTATGACTATTTGAGACAGCATATTTATATGATAAAACATCACAATTCATCTTAGGAGATATCATTCAAGGTTCGGCGCCTGTTATCAGACATCAGAAATATTTTATTGTTAAACTGTTGTACAGTGACGGAATGAAAAGAGTCGTTTTTCTGTAATGTAAGAATCAATTAATTCTTTTTGACAAGATTAATAGTCAAACATCTTTGAACTTTATCAACGAACAGTTAAGCATCCATTCTGTAACAAAGTTTTAAAAGGCGCGATACGTTGAACGAATCAATTTTAAAATTGACGAACCTTTTCATACCATTACTGCACAACAGACTTAAAAATCTAGATGTTAAAAAGTATAATTTGATTTACTGTATGTCTGTTTTTATTTTATACTAACATACATATATAAACATTTTTTTAAATGGCCAAATTTTTGAGTATCTGACGGAGTTTCTAGTTCCAAAAATAAAGAGTACATTCAAAAAAGATTTCCCGCGGCCTTTGAGGAAAATCAAATGTTTGGTTGTGCGACGGGTTGGTCTGGGGCTGTTAAAAACAGTCCCTGACAAGCCCGGATGCCATACAGTCCGAGCCAAGAAGCTCCCAATCAGATGAGCTCTTGGGTGAGCTTCATCAAATTCAAGATGGCGTCCAATATAAACATTGCTATCCCCCATCAGTCATACCCACTCGTTTTAAGTAAAAACTAGCTAGTGAACTATGTTTATTTATGCAAACCAATAAAATACTGCAACCTCTTTAGATAATCACACTAATATTATAAATGTGAAAGTTTGAGTGTTTGTTTATTTATTTGTTTGTTTGTTACTCAATCACGTTGTAACGGCTGAACCGATTTCGATGAAATTTTGTATAAACGTAGATTATAACCTGGATTGCCACACAGGCTAACTTTTATCCCATAAATCAGTTCCCATGGGATAAAAATGGGGTGTCAAGTCAAGTTGCAACAGCGAGTTTATTTCTAGGTACACCTACACATTTAGTAGTGTAACGCGTACGAAGTCGCGGGCAACAGCTAGTTATAAATAAAAGTTTAAGAGTATGTAGCAAACTGATCGAGGAAGAAGTAGCAACTAGTAACCGATTAGAAATAGCAACACTAAATGACCACCAAAAATATTTTAGATTAGAGAAAACGTTTGGATCAAAAATACTAATAATTTTAAACGGAATGTACATTATCAGGTTGGTACTCAATCATTCTGCTATCTGTAGGGTAGATTAAAACAAAGTACCAGACTAGAGCCGCATCATTGATAAACGCCAGCAAGACAGTGTCAATTTACGACACTGATTTTATGAATACAGTAAATCTACGATAGGTAGGTACTTCATTTTTCATTTGGTTTTATATAGTTATACTAGCTGATCCGCCCGCGGCTTCGCAAAGTAGCCTATGTCCATTTCCAGGATAGGAATTAAATTATAAATTAAATATTGATTATTTTTCGATCGAATTATAATCTATCTCCCTGCAAAATTTAATTACGATCCGTTCAGCCGTTTAGTCATGTAAAGGTAATAAACAAACAGAGTTATGTATGTATTATACATACATATAAACCTTCCTCTTGAATCACTCTATCTATTGCTGAAAACTGCATTAAAATTCGTTGAGTAGTTTAAAAGATCTAAGCGAACAGACAGCGGAAGCGACTTCATTTTATACTGTGTAAAGATTGCTGGAATGAGCTACCATCTGAGGTTTTCCCGTTAGGCTATGACATGGCACGCTTCAAGAGAAATGTTAAAAGGTTTCTACAGGATAGGGAACGCATCGACAATACCCCGGGTGTTGCCGGTGTCAATAGGCGACGGTGACCGCTTACCATTAGGTAGACCGTAAGCCTGTTTCCCCACAAATAACATAAAAAAATATTTAAATTAGTTTAAAGTAAATAGGGTTGAAAGAATCCGTAACACCACGCTGCGTTTAAAGATCGGCATTGCTGACGCAGGAAATAAGGCTGCCAGACTAAAATGGGATTGGGCGGGCCATGTAAGACGAATGCACCCGGACAGATAGGCAACGATCGTCTCCGAGTGGGTGCCTGAAGAGGGGCGACGGCGCCGAAGAAGGTCTAGTAGACGTTGGCGTGATGATTTCGATGTCTTCGAGACAGATTGGTGGGATTTGCCACGCGAGCAAAAGTCCTGGAAAACAGTGTGGGAGACCTTTGGGATGACACAGGTTAAATAAAAAAAATAGTTTAACACTGTCTTGTTTATAGTTACTTCAACGAACAACGATAAGCGATGATGTGGCGTCCGTGCCATAACCATTAAAACAAATGTGTCATTGTAACATTTAAGTAGCATAAGAGTATAACCAAAAAATAATATATTTTATGGATATTGTAATTTTGTTAAAGGGGGAAGGAACTTTTGATCTAATTAAGTCTAATACACACTTAGTACGTATTTAGACTGCATGTAGCAGTCTTAATACTAATAACATCCTGGCAAATATTTGTTTTAGCAATATACGGTATCTATCTACCTATGTTTTGGACATAATACCAACTCATAATATTAATGTTTTAAGCAACATACGCAACGTTGGAGTAAACAAGTTAATTTTTAGATAATTAAAGAATCGAAAGCCTTGAGCTACAAATTCAGTCCAATCATACAGAAGAGCGGTGTGTTAGTCAAACAATTACGAGTGAATAAAAATTAAAAATAACTCACCTGATCTTCTCTCCTCTTCAACTCGCTCTGAACCTCTTCCAACTCTTCCTGGCCCTCATTAGGATCCATCTTCCACCCATCCCTCAACATCTTTATACCAAATATCGCGAACAAAGCCGCACTAACATAATAAGTATACACTCTTGGTATCACAGTCGCTATCCAGCCAAACGCAGCTGATAGGATAGTCATAAAGACCAATGCTGATATAGCCCCGGCGAAGACTATAACCCGGGAGTGCTTCATAGCCATGATCGCTGCTATGAAGAATGTCTTATCGCCCAGTTCTGATACGATGACCACGGAGAGTGAGGCGAGGAAGCCTTGCAAAAAACTGCCTTGCATCGCTGATCTCTGGAAGATGAAAAACTTAATTTTAGAAGCAAATTCGATTTAAATAAATAGAAACAAAAATATCAATGATAATTGGAGTAATTATAAATTAATTGCGATTAATAACTAAAATATCTAATAGCTAAGTGATTAATATCCACCAGTCAAGATATTATTGTTCTAAGATTTATATTTAGCCACATAAAAAAATAGTCACATAATTAGCTTTGTTAATAACAGAGCAATTGATAGATAACTATTTGGCAATGTGCTAATTGGAGTGTCAAAATTCAAAGCAAGACTTAAGTACACTATTCCTATACATATTGATGGATGATCTCATCACTTTTACGGTAAACTATACTAATATTATAAATTCGAAAGTAACTGTCTCTCTGTCTGTATGTTTGCTACATTTTCAAGACTAAACGGCTACACCAATCTTGATGAAACTTAACACGGAAGTACCGCGAGAAAGGCATTAGGATAATTGTTTTGGTAAAGTTATTTTGCTATAAAAATTTTAAAATAAATCTTTTGATAAACGTATGAATGACTGCAGCACAGATAAAAAATATTAGTTGAGAACCCGTCAAGATTAGTAAAGTTATTAGGCGCGTTATAATTAGGCAAGCGAAGTCGCGGGTAAACAGCTCATAAAAACAAAATTATGTGTTTCCACAAGTCGACCTCGACATAACAAAATCTTTATAAAAACGAACCGCATGAAAGATAAAACAATAACGTGCTTTTTGCGACTCACAAATCTTAAGACACCATCTACATAATTGTTAACCTATTAGTATGTAAAAATATAATTGTCTGAATAAATACATATTTCAATATATCATTGTTACATAATATTAGTATAACATCACATTGTTCCAATGATAATAATTACGTTGCTGTGTGCGTTGCACGTTTCGCTTGATAATAGTACATTATGATATAAGTGCGGTAAGTTGAAAATTACAGCCAAGGCGATATTGCTAGCCCGAGCCATAGGCGAGGGCTTCAAGAAAGCAGAGGTTGTAATTATCAAAGCGCACGTATGTCATACGACGTTTTATAACATATTTGCAAGGAAATAAATAAAACTCGGACTTTCATAAACGAATAAATCTTTAATCACTTGTTAAAGCAGTTAGAAATATTTGAGCAATTTGTAAAATTGATTATTACGTTGCCAGTTTGCATTTTTAATGTTGTCAATTTGACCACTTTTCTGACATAAAAACTCTTTGCTAAGATTTAAAAAAGTACCGTTCTTTTTAGACGGAGCATCTTGATAAACCGTACGTTTTACGTACGTTAAAAAGAAACTCGTGCGTTTTACATTACAATAACGCACAAGTACGTAATGACATACCTTACGATTTTGAAATTGGTGAAATAAGAGACCCTTTACGAGGAAATGTGTTATAAAACAAATTACAAAATAATGGCGGAACTTCTTGCAAAAATGGTGACGAATACAAATCCAAGGTTTTCTTTCATGGAAATTGTTAATCCTTTTGTATTAATTAACTCAGTGGAACAGTTTACTTTTCAACATAGGTTTTAGTTATGACCTCCAGAATAGAACATAGAAATTTAAAGGGTACCGCAGGGATCGCTCCTTGAGCCAATACTTTTCTTATTCTACTTTCTTTTTTTATATTACTTTCATGGATGCTAAGGATCAGTTTTTTATCATCACTTATAAGCTTAGGTAGCACATTTAAAATAACAATTAATAATGCTAGACATTCCCACAGAGCTATCTGTGTGAAAAGTGAAAACCACAAACTAAGCAAACCAAACCCAAAAATATCTGTAGATGACGCAAACATTTGTTCCACGGCGAGAATCGCACTCGCAACCTCCTGCGTCTCAGCCGGCTATTGGCCCACTGCACCACGGAGGTCGATAGAGGTCGTATTTTATGATAATACTAGCTGTATCTGTACAAGCTTACTATAAAACTAGGTCACCCACCACCGTATTTTAATTTTTTGTTACAGCTAAGACTTTTATGACACGATACTTAAGTATTTATTTAACTACATAGTGTGTACATTAGTCGTTAAATACATTAAGATAATGTATACTGCCTTGCTCTAAAAAGATTATTTGGCTGAATGGCTTTGAGTATTCGGTTCACGAAGTAATGATATTCTTCGTTCCGCCTCTGTCCTAAATAATCATCATCGCAGGATCTATTTTACACTTCTTTGGTCAAGATCACTGTTTTGTTACGCGAGGTGATTTACATGTGCTCAAAACGGTGAAGGAAAACATCGTGAATACCCTAAGACAAAAAAACCGAAGGCATGTGCCATGGGCTTGCAACCTGTCAAGAATGGAAAACTACTCTTCAAAGTCAAAATTTTTTATTCATTAAAATCACAAGGATCACTTTGAAACGTCAATTTTACGACCTGTTCCTTCGCGACCAAGCCAGGAAAGAAATTCAAGAAACAAGGCTGGTTGTTTTTTTTAATGATCCTTTTACAATACATAATACAGAAAATAAATTACGTCTAAATTGTAACATTTTGAACGAGTTGGAGCAATTTCAATCCCAAGCTTCTCTATCATCTAAATAATCCGATATTTTATAGTAGGCTCTTTTATAAAGATTTTGTTTAACTACGTTTTTAAATTTGTTAATTGTCAATTTTTGTACATCCCTTGGGAGTTTGTTATAAAAGCGTACACCTTGCCCTTTAAACGATTTATTAACTTTATGGAGTCTACAAGTGGCAACAGCGAGTTAATCTTTATTTCTGGTATTAAAATTATGATTATCGCTATTTTTCTTAAACAAATTAATATTTTTGTGAACATACATTAGATTTTCATAGATGTATTGACAAGGGAATGTCATAATATTTATTTCTTTAAACTTATTGCAATAAGTACGCATCTATCATACGTAATGTTTGGACTTGCCTCTGAGTAACACCTTGTGGGATGACTTCAGGGATCTGTGTACCTACTGAGTAAGAGATCTAAAGATTTCTACAATGAGGATTAAGAAAGTCGTGAGTCTATATAAATGTATACTCCTATACCGTACGCAAAACCACTCAGAGAAAATTCTCTTGATAGACACAGTGTAAATAAACTTTGTCTTTGAAAATATTGACAACAACGTCATTCATAACTCAATATTTACATCTTGACATATCAATTAATGGTTGCCTACCTACCCATTAGTATAAATTATAGAGAATTTAAATGTTTGTTTATAAAACAGTCGCAAGGTTTCAATTATATGCCGAGGATGTAGATTAGTGTGTAGTAGATGAAACTGTGAAGACTAAATATGTATGTTTTCACAAATCCGCTGCATCTAGTCCCTCTAATTTCAATGTGACAATACATCCATGCAACACGCTTGGGGAGCATATAATTCCATATAGCTGTGATGAGCTGGTGCGAGTTACATCTATCAAATATCTTGGAGTTATTATCGATCAGAAACTAACATGGCAAGAACATTTGACTGTCACTGCGAAAAGAATAAGATCTCTTATTTACATATTTAAAAATCTCAGGGTTGTAGCTGATGATAATCTCTTAATTAAAACATATAAAGCAGTAGGGCAATGTGTCATAAATTATTGCATTACTTCATGGGGAGGTGCTCCTAAAACATACATGTTGGAAGTTGAAAGAGCCCAAAGAGCTCTTCTTAAAGTAATGATGTACATGCCATACAGATATCCTACAAATCTTTTGTATAAAAAACTTAGGAGTCCTTAGTGTTCGTAAATTATTTTTATTTCAGTGCATTTGCAGATATCACCGCTTCACGGTTCCAACTTTAAATTTACCCGAAAGAAGAATTAAACGTTACCCTATTCCCAATTTGATTTGTTCTCTGGCTCGTAGACAATATAACTATAACGCACCTCGATTATATTCAAAGCTTGATTCTAAACTTAATATATTTAAATATAGTAATCACCAATTAAAAGGCATATTAACGCAATTGTTAGATACGTTTGATTACGCCGGTATAGAAGACTTACTCAAATAAACTTGAACATACGCACACGCATTCACACACACACACACATACACACAAACAAACCCACCCTCACAAAAAACACGCACGCAAACAAAACACCCACATACACATTCATTCGCATACATGTAAGCATGTGCACTCCGATATTACATTTCTTTGATTGTTTTGTTATTTCGTTTTTCATGTACTAGACTGTAATATTTATAGCATGTCATTCAGGAGTGAACTGTTTCCTAGGCCACAGCTTACACTTTTCTGGGAAACAGGGACACAACTCATCTATGTAACTTTTATGGTCACAATAAATATATTTCTATTTCTAGTTCCAACCTGTGGCGTGAATTTATGTTGAATTATCTAGAATACTCGATCACCTGTAAACCGGTGCTGATTGATGTGAAATTTCAGTCTAGCTGTTACTAGCTTTGACAACATAACCAGATATTTAAAATGTCTAGTCCTCATGACAATGTTTTGTAATACCAGCTGGTATTCGCGACTTAGTTACCCAGCTTGACCTAAAACGGTGTCAATGTGAACTAGCCATTAGGGAAAACAACTGTTGTAAACGTATTGTATTCATGTTTTACTACGATCTTAGTAATCTTTGTCACCGTATGTAAAAATATATACAAAATGATGATATAACCATATATTTAAACCATAGTCTTAGGACTGCCTCCGTGGCGCAATGGGCGTATAGCCGGCTGAGACGCAGGAGGTAGCGGGTTCGATTCCCGCCACGGAACAAATGTTTGCACGATCTACAGATATTTGTTCCATGTCTGGGTGTTTTTCTATATATGATAAGTATGTATTTACAAAAAAAAAGTATTTAAGTATTCTATCAGTTATCTGGTTCCCATAGTACAAGGTCTGCTTAGTTTGGGGCTAGATAGCGCTGTGTGAAATGTCCAGCAATATTTATTTATTTATTTATTTTATAGTACCTACGTAAGGTATGTACAATTATACAGATTTAGCGAATACAGCAATCACTAAGTTTTAAAGGAATCCTATCTCAACAAGAATGCATATTGCCAGCAAACTGGATCCCACAACATCAAGCGTTAAGAACCGTTGTCGTGAATTTCGAAACAACTCCGTGATACTAGATGCTAGAATATTTAGCTGCATTTTGCTTTATCCTTGAGACGAACGACTGATAAATAGAAAATGCTACGAGGAAAACTCAACTCTACGTACTAAATACTAACAAGGCAATATTTTACTATGCAACCAGTATTTCGCCTTCTGTTTTTAACAGTGATTTATTATATATCGGCCAAAGACTAATAGATTTTATAAATAAAATCAATTTATAAGTTGTGTAACAGTGACCAACCCTACACTAAACAGTGAGACCTTCGTGATAGACTTAAGACTGTTTTAGCTGAGTCCGGTAGCAAAGCGTACCTTCCAAAGCACGAAAGCACTCAAACCTTTGCGGACTGGTATTTTTAGATACCTAACCTCTCATATCGATCGGTACTTGGTGGCCGAGTCAAGGGCAAGGGCAAGGTGTCCATATACGTCAGATAGCTTCAGAAATCACGATGTTATATAAACCGGACAAGGCACTAGACTTGAAGGTTCCAAAGACATACAAGCATTTGGGCAGCCTATAAACTTGCTGGAAATATGTATATGTGGTATGAATTCTTACACGCAGTTATGTGATCGACGGCTTGTTGGCTGTCGCCTAGATATGGAAAGCTAACTGCTTGAGCCAAATAACACGCATACCCCATAATATTAAGGTCTATTACATGATCTCGAATTAGGGTATCTTCTACAGATCGGATTCGAATTCCTGGCCAGTCGGCATCACAGGCGCTACAGGGAAGCGGCTACGAAGCAAAATCCCCCAAATAAATAAGTGTTAATTTTGAAGTTTATTGTTTTACGTCTTTGAGATATTTATAACTATGGGACTTATTATCATTTTATGTATGTGTACATTGTTGCCTGAGTGTTATATTATTATTATAGGGAAACCAGACAAATTATAGATACATATTACAGAACAAACATTAATGAATGCAATTGAAGAACACAATCCACGATTATACGTGTTGCAAAATTATTACAAAAAACAAAGCTGAATAAGAAAATGACCATGATCAGAGCAGAAAAACTACGGCAATGCTTGGGGAAATAACCGAGACTGCATGAGTTCATTCACATTGATTGTGATGTATGTATGCTTCTAAGATATAAGATATCTTCCAAGATACCTACAACTTCTAAATTATTTTGAATCAAAACTGTACTTTGCAAATTTATTTATGTAAAACGATAACTACATATAGAACCCCTTTACGGCTTGAACTTAAATCGTGTTACGAAATTTAAATATCTGGGACATTTTCTTACCGATGACCTTAAAGAGGATGAAGATATTGAGAGGGAGCGTAGGGCATTGGCGGTCCGAGGTAACATGTTGGCCCGCAGATTTTCCCGTTGTACTCAACAAGTTAAAGTTACGCTTTTTAAAGCCTACTGTCAGAGCTTGTACACGGGAAGTCTGTGGCTCCGACATACCAAGAGATCATTGGATGTCCTACGCATCCAATATAATAACATCTTCCGGATGATGTTGCGGTTGCCCCGATACTGCAGTGCATCGGGGATGTTTGCCCATTACCGCAACAGCATCCTGAGGACGGTGGCTGAGTGCTGCACATCTCCGCTCTGGAGGTGCCTTGTGCGAAGGGTGATTAAGGAAGGAAGTAATTTCCTCAATTAGTCACCCTTGGCACAAAATGGCAGATTCTATTTTCACCCAGTCCCTATTTTATTCTTGTTTAAAAAATTGTTTATGTTTTATTTTCTGTGTATATTTTTCTTTTAGTGCAGATATGGACTTTATTATTGTCAGAAATAAAATATTTTTATTTTTTCAAAATAACCTTTATATACTATTTACACTCGATTAGTACAGCGTATCTTCGCTTATATTATCTATTTATTTATTTTTTATTTTTTTTACTCTTATTGTTAAGCAAGATGTGTTCCTAACGACCACAGTCAAGAGAAGACTCTTCTAACACAGGTTAATGCAACTTAAAAGAAGACTTCCCAACCCTAGTTTTAAATGTACTCTTGTAATATACAATAAAAGATATTTGATTTGATTTGAAAAAGATCCCGCCGTGTAATATTTGATTTTAAGTTTTTGTGTCTTTGTTTTTTCGTCTACTTTGAAGAGTACTTTATTATATTAAGGTTTTACAGAATTTCTTGTTTCGGTTTTGCCAGCAATCGAATGATATCGTTCTATAAAAAAACTGGTTTTGCAGAGTCGAAGTACTGACATATATTTTATACCTATCTAGATAGCTTGAGTATGTCGTACATACACAGGCAGCTAAACATACCTAACTAGGTATGAATGAACGAGAGTGAGCAATATACCTTTGTCATCTTAACTATGTACTCAGAGTCAGAGAATCTACTTTTAGACGGCTTTTCAACCTATATAGTTTATCTCTATCTTTTATTGTTACTAATTTCTTTAATACTGAGTAGAAAATAGCCAATTCCATGTTTATATTGACATATATAACATATATGTGGTTTACAATCCCAATATTCTAGCGAATATTTCAAAAAAGAGTGCGGCCGGTATGGCTTGTGAGATCGATTATTATCACCCCACCCAAGATCATAAACTAGACTCAAAAAAGACTAATCGTTCTATTAACTAGCATCTACCATATCACTGAACTGTTACTCATTCGAAATATAAATGTTATAGGCAAACAAACCGCAATAACGATGTTCGTCAGCCATGTCCTAAAATCTGGGGACTCCGTTGAGGCTTCTGGCATCATTGTCGATGTCGTCCACTCAGTGGGCTCAAAATCCAGGTAATCCGTCACATTCATTTTGGCGGAATAAGTCACAGCACTTTACCGCACGGAAATAAAAAGAAATTCAGTTGGCGCGTGAATGAAATTTCACCTGTCGCATCGCTGCAACGAACAATGACTGCGTTCGATAACTGATAAAAGCGAGCATTTGAACATCTGATAATAAAATGTTTTATCCACACGTCGCGTCGCGTCGCGATATATAAATGCCCAGTTAGTCGATAACACACGACCGCGCGCTTCGTTTTGCAGACGAGGACTGTTGACTAAACTTTGCGTTCTGAATAAAATGGTAAGTACCAACCTATCTTAAGTTGCACAGTTTTTAAAGAAAATATATTTTTGAATAGTCGCCAATTTTGATATTTAGGATGTGACACGTTCAGTCCATAAATATAATTGCTGACGTCTTTGAAAGAACTCTCTAAAATAGATTGGGGCAATGGTCGGAATTTCCAAGGACATTTTGATAGAAGTGAAGATTAAACAAATGTTTAGCGATGCTGGTGAACAGACGTAAAGCTAGTCTAAAAATTAAATAAATAACTAAATTAATGACTTTTTTGGCATCCAACATAATCCCTAACATAAAAATTATCTTTTTAGGGGTCTGTGCCTCAAAAGGTAAAAAAAGGAACCCTTATAAGATCACTCTCTTGTCTTGTTGTTTTCTTAAGAACGGGTGGACCTAGCAAGTTGAAATTTATACCAGATACTGATATGAGGTTTATAGTCCCTATCAGGGTATAAAAATCAAGTTCAACACGATAAAAAGATATGGACAAATTTAGATTTTCGCGAAAACTTGTAAGTATCAAAATTTGCCTGAAATTTCAACTTTTTTTTGTTTTTCGGAATTTACCTTTAAGGTGCTGGAAGACGTTGCTTTTAACCAAAATTGACAATTCTACGTCAACCGGAAGTACCCTATAGGTTTTGGGTCGAAAACCTATATGGTAGTTCCCGTTGACCTAGAATCACGAAATTTGGCAAAAAGCAAGGTCAGCATAAAGGAAAAATTCCAAAAAATAAAAAAAGTTGTAAATTAAAGGGTATCCCCATACATACATAGTTGACGCCAATTAAGATAGTTCTCTGAGTTGTATGAACGCTCATACAATTTATTTTAAACAATGGTACGCAACCCTTCCGCCGCGAGTCCAACTCGCACTTGGCCGAGTTTTTTATGTTAGGGCTTATGTTACTTCATAACACATTGGTCTTAGATTACGACAGAATTTATAGTCCCTTGACTTTCCTTTTCTACATTGAGTTGTCAGACTACAACATTTTATTCAGTATCTACAAATATATATAACCGTAATAAAGATAACAGGTTCAAATGCATTCAAATTACCATCTAGTTTTTTTGTGATTTCCGTAACCTGGCGTAAAGAGTTCATTGTGAAAGTTTGAATAAAACTATGTAATGTCTAATGAATTTTAAAACTAAGCGTTACCTACTACGAGATATTTATGTAACATCCTGAAAGAGGTGAACACTTATAATTTCCCGGAAAAGTACGACGCAGTACGTACGGGTGATTGCACTTTGAGAATTGCATAGTTCGATTTCTTATAAACAGATCTTTAGCAATCAAAGACATTAAGGGACCGGTTAAGATCAGCCAGTTTTAAGAAAGTGAAGTTTGAATAAAGTTTAAACTAGCTTTGGCGGTTTCTTAGATACTTAATAATCTAGGTATTAGCCGGAAAGCAAAACAGGATTATGTTCCTGCTTTTTTTTCAAGTTTTGATCTACCAAAATATTTTGATGGTAAGGAAGGTACCCAGTCCTTTCCAGTGATCTTAGTGAGAAGTGGGATACTAGCTGATCCGCCCGCACGCATGAAATTTTCCGTTCCCGTGGGGTTCCCCCTAAAATCGTGATTAAAAAATGGAGGGTGGGGGTAGGAGGGTGAAAAATACTTTACGACCTATTCTCATACCTACCAAATAAACAAAAAAAAATCATTAAAATCTGTCGGCCCGTTTCGGAGGAGTGCGGCCACTAAAACCGTGACACGTGATTTTTATATATTAGATAACATGTCGATTTTATATTGCGTGTGTTAAAATTAGTATTGTTACATTCTTCGATTTATTATATCCTTAGGTGCAATCTTCGATTTAATATTATTAGCTTCGACCACAAATAAAGATTGAAGATTGTCCATGTAGGTAGGTGAGCTTTACTCAGGTGGTTATGAGTTTTTTAGTAAGAAAATAAGAATATTTATGTTTTATCCACAAATTTCTTTTATATAATAAAGCATGGTCTTTGTTATAATAAAAAATATTCTTTTTAAAAAAATAATTCTATAAATTGCTCACAAGATCAAATTTATAGAATTACTTTTTAATCTATCACAATGCTCACAAAACGTCAAACTGATTGTTCGATCTTTAGGCTGCCTGTCCATTGACGCGGAGAGAGGCAGCGGAGCGGAGAAACGAGCAAATATTAACCAATAGGATTGCATGAAATTCTATTCATTTAGGCAGCCTTAAAATGCTCATCGAGCATGTAGAGGCACCGTAGACGAGCAATATTTTTACGGCATTGTGTTGCTAGAAAGTTACAATTGTACAATTGTAATTTACAGTTGTAATTGTCATATTTCCGGACTATATTGACACGATATTACCAATAAAATCGAGTGTCAAATCGTTGCTTATTTGTGCCACACACGGCCACTATTTGTCAATACAGGTCGGGCATGGGATGCCGGACAATAATGGTATTGGGTATTACCGTGAAAAGATTACTCGTTTAGCATCCTCACTTTCTGCAATGCCGTAACAGAATTAAAATATCATTGATATTCATAGGATTTCATGCGTCGCATTTCAAACGTCCAGTCTAGCCGCTTTTTATCAACTTTCGATTATAAATAAAACTCTGCAAAACGTTATTATCGCTTTGACTTCTGAGTCTGACGTCAGACAACATTTTAAAGTAATCATAATTTATAGAACGTTCGTGATTAGTTGGCCATGGTTAAAAAAACAAGTCCTTGTGCAAAAAATATTTACAAGAAACAATTATTCCAACACTGTTAAACCCTGTATTCCGTTAAACTAGAATAAAAATTAATAATAGAAAAAAACGCTTTTGTAGATAACCGAACTAAAAAGTAGAAAATAATTTTAAATTTAAATTAAGAATAGTGTGATTAACAGAAAAATGTATTTTATTGTAAAAAAGCGTGGGGTTATAAATTTGATTATATTTCGTATATGCTACGGCCTACGACAGACGCATTGAACAAGTAATTCAATGCACAATATTGTGTCAATATAGCCTGGAAATATTACAGATACTACAAATGTTTGACAATACTTTTTTGCAACACATTGCCGTAAGAATATTATATAATAAAAAATGGTCTATGTTATAAAAAAATAAGTTATTTTAAGTAATTCTAAAAATACTAAAATGATACTAATTTCTAAAAAGTTATATCTATAAAATGAGAATTTGTTATTGGCATTAAGCATTATTAGCTATAAGATTTTGTTTACATTGATGAATGAATGAATGAATGAAAATACTTTATTGTACACCACACAAGAAACAAACATAAAAACAAAAATTCACAAAGCAACAAGTACAATGGGCGGTCTTATCGCTTAGAAGCGATATTGATATCTAGTGCTGTTGATTTTATAATTAATAAATACAAAAATAAAATTAATAAATATAAAAATTACTTAGTAGTTAGGTGAGCATAATTTGTGCATAATTTTCATCAGTAAAAATATTGCTTGATTACGGTGAGACGTATGCTCGATGAGCAAGCATGATCGAACAATAGGTTTGACGTTTTGCGAGCATTCGACTTTGAACATTAAGGTACAGTTACACATGCTCATAAAATGTCATGCTTATTAGCATGCGAGCAACGAGCGTGGTCTTCACACTGACACATTTGCATTATGCAGCATGGTTTTTTAAAGCATACTTTTAAATAAGCGTGCTCAAAGCAAAGAACTGAACACACATGCTGTTTAAGCGCGGGCTAAAAGCTTCGGTATTCAGTGTTCCAGTGCAGGTAGTGAAAAATGGAAAACCAAGTGGCCCTCTCCACAGAACTGAATAAAATCATCATTTTGGTTGCAATACAACGTGTCCAAAAACTTTTGTCAAGAAAGAAGAGAAGGAATAAGACAATTTGGGTTCGTGATTGGCTAAGTAGAAGAGAAAAACTTGGAGCAAGTACTCGATTGGTAGTAGAAATGCGGGAAGGAGATATTGATGGTTACGAAAATCATTTAGCATGCTCAATAAGCAAACCTGTTCAGACGCGCTAAAAGCAGGCCCCCTCTCTCTCTCTCAAACTCGAAATGAGCATGCTCATTATTAGCAATGTTTCGACACACATGCTACTAAGTAGCAACTGTTCAATAGTGGCATGCTTTGCTAGTAATGAGCATGTGTAACTGTACCTTTAAGTTCGGTCTATACTTTCGAGCATGCTCGATTGTACGTAAAAAACTGAAGCACGTACACACGTGGGAACTTACACCTTGATGACGATTATAAAAATCACAGACCAATACTTCTTTAATTTGTTTCGTTATGGCTAAATTGTATTATAAACACAATTAGATTCGCTGTTGAAGTCGACCTTATTATAATAGTAATGGCATTGCTAACAGCGCGTTTAGATTTTAAAGTGGCTTATATTTTAAGTGGCGGGTGACCTAGATAGTAGACATCAATGATTATTGTAAAATAATAGATAGTGCTAAAACTGTTGGTTTTATTCCGAAAATAAAATAAGAAAATAATTATTTTAAAAAATTACAACCAGAGGTTTCGTAAGCCGGTTACTGCACAGATAATAAAATAACTGGTATGTATTGTATATGTATTTTTGGACTATACATATTGTACAAAGCATTTGAATATTGTCTAGTTATAACTAATGATTCGCCTCGAACTGAGATCTCGCGACTCTCCCCTAAAAATTAAAAAAATAATATTCGTTATCTTTGACTATCAAAATAGTGCCACGAAATGTTATTTTTGGTTATCATTTCGTGGCACTATTATATAGGAGTACTACGTTGTGTAAATGACCTTGACCTACAGTTTCATTCAAATTACAGGTAACGGGAGTTCATGTTAATTGGTTACTCTTTTTTGGGGTACAAATTACAGTTATTCCGGATTTCAGACTTTTGCCTATATTTGTATCACTAAAGCTACACGCATACCAAATAACAGCACTGTGGGCTCACTGGTGTACCCTGTGAATTTCGTCAAAGTTCTGATTTTATTATGGATAATAACTCAAAAATTGCAAGGACTTAACTAAAAATAATAAAACCCACCAAGTGCGAGTCGGCTCGCGCACGAAGGATTCCGTACCATTATCTATAAAAACGGAAAAAATCACGTTTGTTGTATGGGAGCCCCCCCCCCTAAATATTTATTTTATCCTGTTTTTAGTATTTGTTGTTATAGCGGCAACAGAAATACATCATTCGTGAAAATTTCAACTGTCTAAATATCACGGTTCATGAGATACAGCCTGGTGACAGACGGACAGACAGCGGAGTCTTAGTAATAGGGTCCGTTTTACCCTTTGGGTACGGAACCCTAAAAACGGGGTCGAAATGTACTATTGAAGACCTTTCATTTAACATCCCACTTGACCTCATTTTCAATTGACGTCTCATTTTCATTTTTTTTTACGCCTCTTGAACCCCAATATCTCAACAACCGCCCCACATTATTAGCTCATTTAGTCACACCAGAATTGTACCATCACTACCTACCTACCTATGTATCAAATTTCACGATGATCGGATCAACGCTTCAAAATTTATCCTCGGGCAAACAAACTAACATACATACAACGCCGATTTGCCAAAGTTGATTTGGAGATCTGGCTTCGCTCGATCAAACAATGTTTTGCGTGTTTTACAAACATTTGTTCCGGGTCTGGGTGTATTAAATATGTATTTATAAATATAAATGTATATATGTATTCTATCAGTTATTTGATTTCCAAAGTACAAGCTTTGCTTCGTTTGGGACTGGATAGCGCTGTGTGAGAGGTCCAACATTATTTATTTAGTTTTAATAAAGGATAAGATAGCCATATCATTACTATTTTGCATTGATTTTATAATCCCTAATGAGACATTACAGCCACTACAGAATGAGTTCCAAACGGGCGGCGGCCTCGTGGTAGACCCAGGCGGAGATGGAGGGATGAACTGGATACATACCAGAAAGAGTGGCCCCAATTAGCCAATAACCGGGATTCGTGGAAGGAGGGAAGGGAGGCCTTTGCCCTGCAGTGGGACTCTACTGGCTGATGATAATAATAATAATAATGAGACATTATAAGAGTGTCAGCCAGCATAAATGTACTTCATATCACAAGGAAAATCCTTTGGAAAAAATACTTACTATCTTTTGTATGAGCAAGATGCGACCGTGAAAACGCTTCAATTATACTTTACGAGTTTTAAATGCTTTGTTTCAAGTGTTTTTCTGTGGTTTTCCTCGTGCTAAACTAGGTACATACCCTTACTTTATCAATAGGAACATTATGGTTAGTCTATTAGTGAATACTCGTAGAATGCTAGGTACTCGTTCAAATTCTTGAGTTAGAAGCATAAATAAATATTGATGAGCATTTCACACAGCGCTATCTAGCATCAAACTAAGCAGAGCTTGTGCTATGGGAACCAGATAATTGATAGAATACTTTTTTTATAAATACATGTTTACTAGTGGTTCACCCCGAACTTAGATCTCGCGAGTCTACCATAAAAACAAAAAAAAATGTTATTCGTAATCTTTGACTATCAAAATAGTGCCACGAAATAAATAACCAACTTACTTGACCTACAGTTTCATTCAAATTACAGGTAACGGGAGTTCATGTTAATTGGATATCCTTTTTTTGGGGTACAAATTGCAGTTATTCTAGATTTCAGACTTTTGCCTATATTTGTGATACTTAAACTACAGGCATACCAAATTACAATACTGTGGGGTCACTGGTGTACCCTGTGAATTTTGTCAAAGTTTAGTTTTTATTATGGCTAATAACTCAAAAAGCTACAAAAATTTTACCATAAATAAAAACGGGGTCGAAATGTACTAATGAAGACCTTTGATTTGACGTGTCAGTTGACCTAATAGTCTCATTTTCATTTTTTTTACCCCTCTTGAACCCCAATATCTCAACAACCCCCCAAAATGTTTAGCTCATTGAATCACAAAATTGTGCCACCATTACCATATACCAAATTTCACGATGATCGGATAAACGCTTCGAAAGTTATCCTCGGACAAACAAACATACATACAACGCCGATTTGCCCAAGTTGATTTGGAGATCTCGCTTCGCTCGATCAATTACATATAAAAAAAAATCTACAAACATCCGGAACAAATATCTATAAATCATACAAAAATTTGTTCCGCAGGTGAATCGAATCCGCTACCTCCTGCGTCTCAGCCGGCTTCGCCCATTGCGCAACGGAGGTCGCCTAAAGCATAAAAACTATTTGAAATGATGACACATGGTATTGCGTTGTTTAATATTAGTATATACATAATGATTAAATTAAAACAGGAAATAGCCACTAAATTGTTTGGTACCCATTTTTTATGGAAACGTTTCTTTTAAAATCGTTTTGAAGCTACTCCACTAACGCCAAAACAAAACATCGGAGGATACCGCCGGGTACAATTATAGGTCCTACAATCTACATGAATTGTATACGTAAGGCAGTAAGAGAATATTTCAATGTTAACATTTTCCTTAGATTTATTCTTAAGATGGCTCAAATGTTTGTTTTTTGTATTTTATAAAGTGATAAAATTAAGTACATACTGTTTTCACACAAAACGGGATATTTACCACGACTTCTGACTTTTGTGAGAAATATATTCAAGACCCACAAATCATGGTAAACATCCTGTTTTTAGTGAAAATAGTATTTACTTAATAAAGTGTTCATAACCATGATAGTTTCAAAAGTTATAATTAAGTAAATACTTGTAAATTCTTTCTGTTTGTGCACATTTTTAACCCCGATGCAAAAAGAGTGGTGTTATACCTATACTTATGTTGGCATCATGATCATATCAGCTACAGGAAGTCCACTGCGGAACATAGGTCTCTAGATTTCTAGAGTTGCCGATCTTGTGCGATCTGCACCCAACGACTCCCAGCAACCTTTATCAGGACTAGATGAGTGGGGGGTGTAGTCTCCAACCGCGTTTATTTATTTAAGCAAAAAATTATAATCTTTTAATACAAAAAATTTATTACTCATTGGGAGAAGCTTTATATGATGTAAATTTTAATGTGACCTGATAAAGAATCTTTTTTGTGATAATTAGACTATACTGACAAGGTCCTTTTACAGCCGCAATTTGAGTAACGCGTGTAGCTTTAGTGACACAAATATAGGGAAAAGTCTGAAATCTAGAAAAACTGCATTTCTACCCCAAAAACGAGTAACCAATTAACATGAACTCCCGTTAGCTGTAATTTGAATGAAACTGTAGGTCAAGTCAGATTGTTTTACATTTCGTGGCACTATTTTAACAGTCAAAGATTACAAATACATAATAAATTTTTGTTTTTATGGGAGACTCGCGAAATCTCAGTTCGGGGCGAACCACTAGTTACCTACATTGTAAATGTTCGCATATGGATTACGTTTTTATCCACTGCCAAGGCCTATTTGATTTCCATATATGCATAACGCTTTTGTGTCGTTGCACTGCCATTATCAGTCGCGTCTTCACTGAATAAATATACGTTTCCCGTCCACATTAGTTAACATTTTTAAATTAGCTTTAATTGCGCAAAACGGTTTTTAATTTTTCCGTTGTCAGCGCCATTATCGATACACGAGTGAACTGTTTCATTAGATTGCAATCAAGATTATATTTAAAACTTGAGTAACATACGTACGTACTTACCATAATTACTTAGATTTTGTCTAAATCCATACTAGTGCGGTTTCGCATTGGTGGTTTTTCAATAAAACATTACCCTCATTTTGCGCAGTTGGCTAAAAAGTAGCCTATGTCCTTTCCCAGGACATAATCGAGTCGTGTAAATGTAACAAACGAACAAACAAACAGAGTTATATATGTATTATACATATAAACCTTCCTCTTGAATCACTCTATCTATTACTGAAAACTGCATTAAAATCCGTTGAGTAGTTTAAAAGATCTAAGCGAACAGACAGCGGAAGCGACTTCATTTTATACTATGTAAAGAAGATTAAAATGGTTATAGATTCTTTCATAAATATGCCATCAACAATGGATAGCACATTTATGACTCCTAGGCCATAATTATATTATAGTAAGAGAATATATGGTTTTAATAAGTATAAGGATCCTAAATAAATAACCGTTTAATTTGTTAATAGCTAGGTTTTTTTTATACTATGGAGATGGAACAAGCATATGGCCCACCTGATGTTAAGTGGTAACCATCGCCTATAACAAAGTTTACCTCGTAGGTCACTCTCCTTAGAAATGTCCTACGATGCACTTCCCTGCGTCCATCAACTTGAGGCATACAGGTGTAAAGCCTCATGTGCCTGTAATTTCACCGGCAACCATACCCTTCAAACCGAAACACAGTAATGCTGCTTGGCGGTAGAAATAGGTATGGTGGTAGCACTTCCCCGGGCGAGCCCTTTCACAAGAAACTCTACTACTCTTTAATTTAGGTATTTTCAAACCAGTTCTTTCGTGATAATTTTTTTTTACTGCGACACTAGTGTTGAACCGAGGGAGCCCCGGTAGTAATTATGTGTAACAGATTCGTATTGGATCGGTTAGGACCAGAGCCCTTATTTTCAAACTTTGAAGCAACAAATATATACAAATATATTTGAACGAAGACGAGATGTCAAAAGTCGATGATCGATTTTCTGCTCAGCTTTCAATCTTAGGTGTATGAATCTTATTTGTCTTCGTAAATTTATACATGAACTTCTTGTATAAATAAATGTATGAATATTTTTGTCAATAATCCTCAAAATCGGAAACTGAGGAGGAAACAGATAATCGACCTCCGTGGCGCAGTGGGCGAATAGCCGGCTGAGACGCAGGAAGTAGCGGGTTCGATTCCCCCACGGAACAAATGTTTGCATGATCTACATATATTTGTTCCGAGTCTGGATGTTTTTCTATATATTATAAGTATGTATTTACAAAAAAAAGTATATAAGTATTCTATCAGTTATCTGGTTCCCATCGTACAATCTCTGCTTAGTTTGGGGCTAGATAGCGCTGTGTGAAATCAAATCAGTTTATTGCGTAATATGGGTAGGTGTAAGGTGTTTAGTATTACATGGTATAAGTGCAGCCATATTCAGCAATTTACGCATGCAATGGTGGCGATTCTGTTGTTTACGCTAACTAAAATTGTGTAAAATATGAACAGTCTTATTTTGTTTACGCTAAAGATCAAATTAGAATGACATTTAAAGTGACATTTCTAAAATTAAGTATTTTTTACTAAGATTGCGTGTTTGCGGGCTAGTTTTAGTCAATACCAATTTGACTGCTGACTAAAACTAGCCCAAAAACACGCCATCTTAGTGAAAAACATTTAATTTTAGAAATGTCACTTAAAATGTCATTCTAATTTGATCTTTAGAATAAACGAAATTAGTCTGTTGGTATTTAACACAATTTTAGTTAGTCAGTGTAAACAACAGAATCGCCACCAATGTCGAGTTTAATTAGGAGGTTCCATTATAATTGTACTTAATAACAATGTCAAAATTATTGAGTTAGTTATAATTATTATTAAACAAGATCCTTGTCATCTAAATATTCCTTACAACTTAAGCTTTTTCTACAAGCAATTTTTTCAGATTTGCCTTGAATACATTCAGCCTTGAAGCATCTAATACAGACTTTGGAAGATTTTTATATATCCTGGCAGCCATACAGATAACACTTTTGTTATAAAGAGCAGTCCTATTACGAGGGAAATGTCCAGCAATATTAATTTATTTATTTATTTTGTCCCCTTTGATAAGAGAAATTAAATGAAATTTATTTATTTGCTAGAACATATTAGGTCGGGGAAAAAGTTTCTTCGCATTTTTTAAGAAAATTCAAGACATTTTTTAATATAGTTTATTTACATTTAACTAAAGTATGTAGGTACCATTTTGTTCGATAACTTTTTGCCATCTTGTAGGTAGGGACATGATCCCATTGCTATAGAAATTTTGGGGCTTCTGATCAAAATACCGCGACAAGTCGTTTTGGCAGTCCTCTCGTGATGTTAACCTGACACTGCCTAAAGAATTCTGAAGAGACCGAAACAGGGGGAAATCTAAACGTGCAAGGTCAGGACTATACGGTGGATGCATTAACACCTCCCAGCCAAACTCTCTTAATTTTTGCTTAGTGGCTAAAGATGTGTGAGGTCTAGCGTTATCATGATGAAAAACCACACCCCTTCTGTTGATTAATTCCGGCCGCTTTCTGTCAACTTCTTGCTTTAATCTCATCAGTTGTTCGCAGTAGAGTTCAGAATCGATGGTCCTGCCTGGTGGTAACAGCTCATAATGAATAATGCCCTTCCAATCCCACCACACACACAGCATCACCTTGTTGCGAGTTAACCCGGGTTTCGCCACAGTCTGTGAAGCCTAACCGGCCTTAGACCACGACCTTTTTCGCACGTTCTTGTCGTACGTGATCCACTTTCATCACCAGTTATCAGCTTCTTCAAAAATGTTACGGTTTCATTACATCGTAATAAAAAATCACAAATGAGTACACGGTTCATTAAGTTTCTTTCAGTAAGCTCGTGGGGTACCCAAATATCGAGCTTTTTTGAATACCCAGTGAATTAGGAATTATCTTCTTTAAAATTTAAACATACTATAATGCGAAAAGACTTTTTCCAAAACCTATTATGTGTTAATATTAGGTCTTACATAAATTATAGGTCTATATAATATGTCCTACCACAATTATTGGGATGCAAATATTAATAGTGAATATGTTATTAAAGCTACATACGAGGCATGCCTTTTAAGTTTTGTCGTTTGAAGAAAAAAACACATCTAGAACCTTATAGTACTTTTTATTGTTTTTCAAAGTATTCACAACGTAGCTTAAAACACTTTTCCATTCGCTCAAACCAGTTATTATAACATTTATTCCACTCTAAAGTGGGGTGTTCAAAATGGCTGTCTTGAAAGCGTCGACTGCTTCTTCACCGGACTGGAACCTTTGACCACGAAGACTTTTCTTAATTTTAGGAAATGTAAAGAAATCGTTAGGGCTTAGGTCAGGACTGTATGGAGGATGGTCAAGAATTTCTACTTTTTCCTGCTTCAAATACTCAATCGTTTGACGAGCGCTGTGTGAGCTTGCGTTGTCGTGGTGCAGGATGATGCGTCGCTTTGAGTTAGATTTTCGAAGTTCGGCGATGACTTGTGGTAAACAAACTGTAGTATACCACTCTGCGTTAACCGTTCTACGATCTTCAAGTGCAATAGTCGCAACATGGCCGGTTTTTCCAACGAACGTGGCCACCATCTTCTTTGAAGTGCTTCGAGAACGAACAACTTTAGTCGGCTTCGGCTCGTCTTGAAAGACCCAGATTGTAGATTGTTGTTTGGAATCAGGATCGTAGGCATAGATCCAAGATTCGTCACCACTTATGATGTCGTAGACGTGATTTGACTCCCCTCGGTTGAACCTTTGCAGAGTTTTCTTACACCATCTGACGCGGGCCGCCTTGTGATCGTCGGAAAGCAGATGCGGTATCCAACGGCAAACTAGCTTTCTCACACCAAGCGCTTCATGCAAGATCTTCTGAATGGTTGTCCTTGAGATGCCTAATAGAGCCTCTATCTCTCGATACGTCACATGACGATCTTCGAGAATTAGTTGTCTCACAGCAATGATGTTCTCTTCAGTGAAGGCGGATTTTGGGCGTCCTTCGCGAAATCTGTCACTAACACTAGTATGTCCACGCTGGAATTCTAAATACCAGCGTTCGACAGTCCGCAGACATGGGGTTACATCACTGAACACAGATGTTAGCTCTTCTAAACACTGAAGCCGTGTCAGGCCTCTTCTAAAGTTGTAGAAAATTATTGCACGAACATTTTCCTTAGAAAGATTCATTTTCGTACGTGACCTGACAGATTCAAATCGAAACTGTGACTAAACAATAGCATTAATCCTAATACTTTCAACTGTTTTGAGATTCAAAATGTAAACACATTCGAATATAGAACAGTTCCAAATTCAAAATTGCCGGAAAATATGGAAACGACAGAACTTAAAAGGCATGCCTCGTACAATAAATCATTTTAAGAGTTTGGGATATTGTTAGAGTAATACAAGCATATTAGATACTACTTCATTTTTAGAATTTTTTTTAAAAACCTACCTCTGTGGTGGTCTCTGAAGGTATAGGAGGAACTGGAGCATGCCCCTGGGCTGCTGACATGGCCACTGACGCTGCGAACATGCCTGCCGCAAGGCAGATACTCCTTTTCTTCAGCATTTTGATCCTGGAAATGAAAGATTAGTTATTAAGATAAATTATAGTCGAAGAAACTTCAGAGATTTTTTGTTTTTTTTTAGTTGACTCAATATCGCGCCAGAACAATTTAAAAACTTTAAACATATACATTTCATCAATTAAAGTTATGTTCAAATCAAACGAAAATACAGGTTATTTGGTATACTGACGATATTCAAGTGACCGTTTCTCAAAACGTAAAAAAAGACTTCTCGAAAAAAAAACTACAAGTTATATTATCAAATTTTAATGAAAATGGACTAAGTTTAGGTAATTAATTCGATATATAACTTACTCTTGCAATCGACATCCAAAAATAAAGTCCGATTTGATATCTCTTTCGGAAATGGCTTCGGAATGGTTTTGGGTTTGAAAGGGACAACAAGAGATATCTCGAGACGTCACCAATACAGTATCTGTGTTTAGATGGCAAGCACTATGAAATAGTACAACATAGGTTTAATAAAGTGTTTGTTTTTACACGCCAAAATAAATTTCATATGTCTATGGTAAACATTAGCTCATCAAAATAACCCATTTCATTTTTGTGCGTATATTATCAAACACCCTATATACAAATAAAAAAAAGATTGTGATTAGTTATTAAGGACATAAGAAGGATTATAAATAAATAAATTATCGGAGGAAATAGCTTAAGCAAGGAAGATGTCTCTATTCTATCTTTTTAGGCATTACATTACAAACAAAGGTTGTTGGAAGAGATCACTTTTAGCGATAGGAACATGGTTCTGGCTTAATTCTGTAAGCCTACAGTGTAAGGAAAGGAAATGCCTAGTGGCTAACCGATTTTGTTGCTAAAAAAAAGTAAAAAATATGAATAATTGGTCAAGCGTCGGTTCACGCAAGTGTTGAGTTCCATATTCAGTATGGCTGTATCTTAGACATTTTAAATACTTACAAAGTTAATTTTGCAGATGTACATTATATGAACTGTTAACAAACCCAACTACAGGCAGCTTGCTTAACTTCTTTTCAGTTGTTTTGTTTTGTTTTTAATAATATTTTCTTTTCTATTCTGTATTTTAGTTGATCGAGCGAAGCGAGATCTCCAAATCAACTTTGTATGTATGTATTTATGTGTGTTTGTCCGAGGATAACTTTCGAAGCGTTGATCCAATCATCGTAAAATTTGATATATAGGTACACTGCCGGCCAAAAGTTTGAGACCACTGTAAAAATCTTTGTCACCAACAAAATATTTCAAAGTACACATATGATAATGAGCTAATTTGAACACCTGCGTATTCTATTATTATTAAAGAATTTCTAAGAGTCATTATTTATGTTGTTGTTTAAGTTATCATCCTAAAAAGGTCTATTGTTTCAAAACATCAATGAGCGCCGCGCAAGGACCAGGTGGTAGAGTCATTGTAATATTTTTATGATCTGCTCATTACTTATTGTTTTGGGTTTGTTTCGCGTTAACCGATATCAGGGATTATGTTAGCTTCCTAAAACATATTTAGTACCTAAGTTTTTATGGAGTAAATTATTTTCTACCTTATTAGTCTGAGCTCGTCGTTGTTACAGTGAAGACATCTTAAAATGGGAAAAGTTCGCGAAATTAGCAGTGAAACTCGCTCTGCCATAGTTGTTTTATACGGCGAAGGCAAATCTGAACGTGCGATTGCCTCTCAACTTAAGTTGTCGAAGACTTGTGTTCATAACACAATAACCCGATACAAGGAGACTGGCAGTAATCAAGATCGTTCGCGTTCGGGAAGGCCGAGAACTACCACTTCTCGCGAGGATCACTTCATCGTCACTACCAGCAAGCGGAATAGACGCCTAACAGCACCAGAAATCCGCGTAGAAGTGAACAAATCCCGATCAGAACCTGTATCATTGACTACAGTAAAAAGACGTTTGAGAGATGCTAAGTTATTTGGTCGCGTCGCCGTTCGAAAACCACTACTAAGGCCACAAAACAAAAAGAAACGGATGCAGTGGGCCCTTACCCATCGAGACTGGACTGAAGAAGACTTTAAACAAGTTCTTTGGTCAGATGAATCCAAATTTGAAATATTTGGTTCAAAACGACGAATTTTTGTTCGACGTAACGTCGAGGAAAAGATGATGCAAGACTGTGTGGTGCCAACAGTCAAGCATGGTGGTGGTTCCATTATGGTCTGGGGATGCTTCTCGGGCCATGGAACCGGAGATTTGGTACGAGTCGAAGGAATCATGAAAAAGGAGCAATATAAACGAATACTACAGCAAAATGCCATTCCGTCTGGTTCAAGAATAATTGGAGATGGATTTTTTTTCCAACAAGATAATGACCCAAAACATAGTTCAAAATTATGCAGGGGTTATTTAGAACACAAAGAAACAGAAGGGGTTTTAAAAAACATGGTGTGGCCCCCTCAGAGTCCGGATCTCAACCCGATTGAGCTTTTGTGGGAAGAGCTTGATAGAAATGTGCGCAGTTGTTGTCCCACTTCGCAAGAAGACATGTGGAAGGCTTTACAAGAAAGCTGGAACAATATATCACAAGGTACAATCGACAAATTGATTGCTCGTATGCCAAGAATAGTGAAAGTAGTAATAAAATGCAAGGGAGGGTTTTTCGACGAAAAATCTGTATAAAATATGAGCGACATTTTTAAAGTAAATGGTTGATTTTTCTTGATTTTTTTGTTTTCTTCATAATGTATGTGTATTAGGAAATAAGTATTTTAATTCATAATTAAACCTCTTGCTTTGTATTTTGAGTTTTATTTCATTTTCCTACTTTGATGTAGGTGGTCTCAAACTTTTGGCCGGCAGTGTAAGTAGTGTTAGCACAATCCTGGTGAGACTAATTGAGCTAATAATGTTGGGGGATTGAGATATTGGGGTTCAAGAGGTAAAATAAATCAAACTGAGACTATTAGGTCAAATAGGACGGGTCTTCATTAGTACCTTTTGATACCGTTTTTATTTTAAATTTAATCCTTGTAGTTTTTGAGTTGATAAGCTTTTTTTTTGTATTTTGGGAGATTTGCGAGAGAGAGTTCGGGACAAATCACTAGTATACCAAATAAACTTGTACTAACTTACCTACCCATTCACTAAGTGACCCTATTTGTAATTGATGGTCAAAGCTTGATCAAGCATAATTTCAGTTCAATAGCTTGCTTGAATATTACTTTATGTACAAGCAATTTTAAATGATAAAAGCAGATATTTATCAGCCAAATGAAGTAGAATAAGTTATTAGAATTATTTAGTTTACTGCTTTACATAATTATAATGACAATGAACAGTTAGACATGGAAGTTATGGTTTTAAAACAATAGAGTGGTACGAGTGGTGTGACTCAATTATTTTGTTATATATTATACTTATTTCTTAAATAAATAAATAATCCTGAACATTCCACGCAGCACTATCTAGCCCCAAACTAAGTCAAGCTTGTACTATGGGAACCATATAGGTACAATACTTATACAGGGTGTTTGGTAATATACTGACAATATTCAAGTGACGGTTTCTCAAAACATAAATAAAGACTTCTCGATAAAAAAAAGACTAGTTATTTTACTTAGAAAACACAACCACAAACAAACACTATTAAACTTATGTTGTGCTATTGCATAATGCTTGCCATCTAACCACAGATACTGTATTTGTGATGTCTTGAGATATCTCGTGTTGTCCCTTTCTAACCCAAAACCCGCAGCCATTTCTGAAAGAGATATCAAATCAGCCTTTATTTTTGGATGTCGATTGCGAGAGTAGACAGTAAGTTTTATTTCGAACTAGCTGTGCGGTGGAATAGTGTCTTTTGGTAGGCATTTTAAATTATTTAGGCAAATTATTTTACAAATAAGACACATACGTATATACACAGTATTTATACGTAGATGTATATATGTACATAGACACATATGTACGTGTATATATTGTTGTGTAAATCCTGATTGAAATAAATCACAAAAGTTTTCTAAGGAAAATTCCCTCCTTTCTTACTCATATCATCCTTCACACAATTCATCCATGTCTTCTTTGGTTTTCCTCGACTTCTACATCCATCCACTTTCATATCCAATATACTTTTCTAGTCACATGACTTTCATCCGCATCACATGCCCATACCACACTAACCTATTGCTTCTCAACTTCTCTGGCACTGGTGCTACTTTCAACCTTACTCTTACTAGAATTTTAAAAAAACTTAAATTTCGTTTGCTTAACTTAAAAATCCTTCTAAGAGTATATGTACAACTTTAATGTCGGTGTTCCAAATTAATAGCGATAAATGATTATAACAAAAGTGAAGTCTACTCATATAGTTACATACTGTATTTTCCTAAAACAAATTAGAAGCAATTGAGTGAAGCATGTTTTGCTACACAGTAATTGAAAGCCGATATCAGCAAATTAATGTATTGAAATGGTAAAGCTGATATGCTATCATGATTTATCGAGGCGGCTAAAATAAATTAGAATTTAGTGGTAACTTAGATTGCTATACCTACTTGAAACGTCACCTTTCATGGTGAGCGGTGAATGTCAACCAACTAGTACTTACAGTATTTCTTTAGTAGTCCGAGAAGCTAAAGATACAAGCCAAATTTATGATGGGATGCCGATCTAACATCACAGTTTACAACATTAT